>OY856411.1:491618538-492218538 GCA_963693085.1 Alisma plantago-aquatica | reverse complement strand
TCCACTTAACAACACATATTCACCTTTATATTTTGCGATCATTTTCTATCATTTTGGAAGCTTGCATCAGTGTAACTCATTTAGACTCAACTCTTCCTTTTATTACCATAGAACTAATCCTTCAATACTTCACAAGTACTTAAATAAGTTCTTTATGGTATTCTAGTGACTCTCACTAGAAGTAGACAGACATCCACTTGTCATGTCCAATACATACGAGATAACTGGATGAGCATATCGTATTGTCATGTCCAATACATATAAGATGATGAATGCATATATATATTCTTGTCATGTCTGATACATATAAGATAATGGTATGATTACATACATGATAGATCCATTTGTGAATGCATAAGGTATCTATCTATGTGTTCCTATTCTTCGTAAGAATTTGGGACACTAGGCATATGAGAGACTAACTCCATGTAACATGGACAAGTTTTCTCCCACTGCACCCTTCAACACTGACTACCAATGTTTGCTCTCTCTTTATCAGGTCAAGAGACTTTTGAGAACTATCTCTATAGGTCTCTATTCCTATCACATAGGATATTTCTCTTTATTTCCTTAAAGAAGGTATTTCCACACCAGTTTCTTTGTATTCCTCATCATCATGTGGAATATGAATACGCTCCCACTAAATCTTTGTAATCACAGATCCCTTCTTTATTTTGATATATCAGTCAAACATTTTGACTATATAATCAAAGTAAAGACTCCAGTTCTGAGGTGCTTGTATTTAATCAATCATATTGATTAAACTCTTGTAACTTATAGACTGCATTTGCATTAACAAAATTATAAAGCCCTTCAGGTTGTGTCACACACACAACCTCATGTTATTACTTTAGGGAAAGTGGTTTTAATATCCACATGCCAAATTGCATAGTCTTTAAGTACCAATAGCAAGCATGATCATGTATGGCCTATAGCCACTGCAATTTGTTAAATAAAAAATCATCAGGTTCAACACCTTAAACTCACTTGAATTTATCTCAACCAATCAGCTCTTCAAATGTCATATGTGTCAGT
The DNA here is from genome assembly GCA_963693085.1 of Alisma plantago-aquatica. Taxonomy (NCBI): domain Eukaryota; kingdom Viridiplantae; phylum Streptophyta; class Magnoliopsida; order Alismatales; family Alismataceae; genus Alisma; species Alisma plantago-aquatica. The sequence continues at coordinate 492,217,503 of OY856411.1, read as the reverse complement.
CTTAACTCTTAAGATCCAATTGTACCTATGGGTTTTATCCCTATAAGTGCTACCATTAAGGTCATACCTTATTTGGTTCACATGGAAGTCATGTTGGATCTTATGGCTTCAAGCCATAACTCAAAATGTGGTTCATAAACATCATCTAGATAGATTATTGGCTCATAATCATATGACCAATTCATCACCTTTGAGTTTAGGATATTATTGTCCATCAAGCTCAAGGTGTTTTCTACTAGATATATGAGGTGTATCTGTTACATAAGGAATTTTAAAATCCACAACACTTGTGATTCTTAATCTCCTTTTGTACCTTTATTCAGTGTAAAGCATGTTCTTTAGAAGAATTATAGAAGATTGTTTATTTATTTGATGATAATTCTCTTACTATTTAGAGTATGATTCCTTATTTGATTTAGATATCATTATGCCTTAACCATCAGTTCTCTATGATACACTATCATAGTTACTTATAAGGTCCTCAAACATTTGGTTTAAGTATCTCGTTCATTGATCATATCAAAGAATTAATACTTTTACCAAGTTTGTTCTTCATTTATGATATTCTTGAACATTTCAATATATTCATATATGTATTTCATTAAATACCATATATGAAGTATTAGCATTTATCCCAATAGGTATGTATATTCAACAATATGTATTATACCTAATAAAATAGTCATTCTCCCACTACATCTAGTGAAGATTGACTTGTCATCATGCCCAATAAACAAGGCATTCATATCTCTTAATGGTTCATTAACCAAGATAGTCTAGTTTATCCATCAACATGGAACCTATAGATAAATTTCTCATTCATTTATTTAGATGATAATGCTGATTTATTATTGGAGTCATCAATAACTTTTAGGTATTATTATTTTATCTCATGCATACCAAGTACCACAAGATAAATAAGGCATTGCCATAAAAGATCATATCTTCAAAATTGAATCATGAACTTTATTGATAGACTTCCTTATCATTACAAGATGCAGAAATAAAATGTTTCTATTTATTGGAAAAATGAAATAGTAGTTCATAACTCTATTACATGCCCTTTGGGCTGAAATAAACTAAAAGGTACTACTATCTATGGAAGCAACACTTGCTCCAATGTTGATGAGTGTTCCTTCTTGGTCCTTTCACAAAGGTCATTACTTCTTTTCAGATCTTGTACATTATATATGTCAGATCTAAATCTTGGTATCATATACCTAAGATAAAGAAGCATTTTAAGTTTATATCATAATGCCTGAGATGGAGACTTCCATCCCCTAATTTTTCTTTATTTCATCTATGTAGAGAGGGAAATTTCTCTTCCAATGTCGTGGCTCATGACAATGGTGACATTTGGCTCCCTTGTTCACCCCTCCCTTGGCTTTGAGAGTTGAAAATGACTTGGGCTGCTGGCTAGCATCATAACCTTTCTTTGTTTTTCCCTTTACTTTAGACTTTCCCTTCTTTCTACTAATCATCATCACATATTTGGGTTTGTCTTTCTTCATCTGTGCCTCAGCTATCCTCAACATGCCCAACAACTCTGTCAGTGACATGTCAAAGTTGTTCATTTTGTAGTTCATCATGAACTGATTGTAGGATTCTGGCAACAATTGTAGTATCACATCAGTAGCCAACTCTTGGCTCAGATGGAATCTCAATCGAGTTAGGTTCTCTACATACCCAATCATCTTGAGTGTGTGAGGTCCTACTGGATCTCCTCCTGTCATGGCACACTTTAACAATGCCTTGGAGACATCATATCTCTCTTGTCGTGTCTGGACTTGATACATGTTCTTGAGATGTTGAACCATCTCAACGGCATCTATGTTCTCATGTTGTCTTTGCAACTCATAGTTCATTGAACACAACAACAAGCACTTCACATCAATGGAATCCTTAGTATGCTTCTTGTAAGCATCCCTTGCAACCTTTTGTGTGGTGGGAGTGGGTTCTTCTAGCTCTGGTGCATCTAGTACATAGAGCTTTCTCTCTTGAGTGAGAACAATTCTCAACATCCTAAATCAGTCATGGAAATTGTTCCCATTTAGCTTGTCCTTCTCAAGGACTAATCGCAATGAAAAGTGACTGTTGTTGGTAACCATTTATTCTACAAAAAGAAAATTTGCAATTTTAATCCAAAACTCTTTTAATTTGATATGACTTCAAAATTGACAATATTAATTAGGACTTTAATTAATTATTTCTACCACTATTTTAATCAAATTGATAGCCCTCACTATCAATTTGGAAGATTTCAACGTACAACCTTCTAGTGAGCCAAGATCCAAAACAATTAAGTTATTACCCGGCCAATGCCATAATCCATAATCAATTATTAAGGTAGGTAACATTTACCATTTGCATCATATGCAATTCTTGGATAGATGTCATGCACAACTCCTTGATATGTTCATCTTTATGCCTCAAGGTGCTTGATCTTATCAAGGTCATAGAGTTAAGTCTGACCCAAAAGCCAACACGATGAATATGCACCCTACGAAGGCAGACCCACATATTCACCATCACACTTACACAAGATAGACGGTGCACCATGTGAAGGGGTGCCCACACTTAGTCAATCAAGATTTTCATGTGTGTTTCTTTTGGAAGGCATCTTAAACTTAATATGTTTGTCAAGGGGTTTTAATATTCTTATATATGCATATATGTATCCAATCACCACATATATAGTATGTATCATATACATGCTATATCCCACAAATGAAAACATGCAATAATGATAAAGTGATGATTATGTCCATCCTATTGTAGTTCCTTGGATCCACAAGGAACTACGGTCATCTAGGGTCTACATCACATGCAACCTATTATTGATGAAGATATGTGCTTGCCAATCTGGGTTGACTGGTTCCACCTTTGAACTGGTCGACTCACCTCTTGGCCGGTTTGTTGGTCTCCTCCAGTCAGTCATCTAGCTCCTCTAGATGGTCATCTTGTCTGGTTGTCTGGGCTTCTCATCAGTCCACCAACTTCTCCTCAGTCAGTCGTCTAGGTCCATCCAGTGGTCATCTTCAGTCTTCATCATAACAAGAAATAAAGCTAATCTTATTTTACATAATCTTTGTGAAACCTCAAGTTACATTCAAGGGGAGCAAAGATAGAAGAGGATCTTGAGTTACATTTAGAATAGAAGAAGAGGGCTCACTGCGCAGACTGAGACATAAACAACCATAACCAACCACACACATGTACATAGGGTTTATAGGTCATAACCATGCTATACATCCACCATCAAAATTGTTTTAGGGTGATGTGTATCGATTGCATATATATACCTTATCATATATGATATATTAGTTTGGGATCATGTGGTATTAATCAGATATTCACATTATTCATTTAAATATTTGCATCGTATGCAATAAATAAAAGACAGTAAAACAAAAATCCGATCATATCAATTATCCTAAAACATAGAGTATCGACATGGCTCTGATACCACTGTTGGGCTTTACGTGGTCAGAGTAGGTAGCAAAAACAAAACAAATATTACTTGACCATAAACCCATAACCAGCAGACCGCATCAACATCTATTTAATGGGAAGGATGGTTTTAGCTAGTTATACCTGGTCATGATGCTTGCCAGTGACTCTACCTTGCAGCAAGTGCGGTCTTCAACCACCTGTCTTCGACGACATCTATGCAGCTCCTGGTCTTTACGCAAACTACAGCTGACTGTTGTCCTCCTACGTGACAGAAGTCTCCCACCTTTATAGATAGTCTACACGGACTACCAAGAACTCTAGTCATCCTGAAGAATGGACTCGAAGGAGTTGTCCCTTCTGTCAGCATACTAGTCATTGACACACTCTCCCACAACCAGTTTCTTTTCTACAGTTGTCTTTCCCTAGTTGTTCCTCCTTGGATGGGTAGAACTTGCTTGGGCTCTCTCAGTTACCACAACTATAGAGGAAAACAACTTTGTAGAGCAACTGATGTTCTGAGTTGTGTCTCTATAAAAGCCCCATGTACCCCTCTATTAATAATAGAGGGAAGGGTCAGGGTTCCCAATCTGTGTGGGAGCATAATGGGCTAGAATTTCCATGAACAATTTGCACTGGGGTTGGCAAAGCGGTCGTTTCATAACTAAGATAGTCGTTAGGCAAGGTAAGCCAATCGATTCACTAGTGAACTGATCAGTTGGGAGTGTGAATCAGTCCTTTCACTTCCCAGACCTTCCTGCAATTGACTTTCCTTATTTTTTTCTAATTAACACAAAGATTAATTCTTGTCCCAATTGAATTTAACAAGTGAAATGAAAAACTTTTCTCACAAACTGGGACAACATAACACTACTTGTTTGGTCCAATTGAATTGATCGGTTCACCAGAGTGAACCGGTCATCTCACTGGCCATGGGCCGATCGGTTCACCCAATGAACCGGTCGGTTGGTGGTCTAGATTGTGCAGAATACAATCAATTTAGTTCTCAATCAATCTAACAGTCTAGTCACTTGGTTCAATACTTGAACTTGACGATTCTGAGTCAATTGTATTGATTGAAAGTTTGATTGAGTACCTAAATACTTTTGTAATCAATATAAACATCATTTATGGATAAACTCCTCTTGTAGGTTAATCCTTTATGTGTCACCCTATAGGTCCCATTTCACATTGGTAGTGAATGTCCATAACTAGCTTATGACATCACAAGCAAAGAGAGGTACCTAGTTGCACATCAATGCTACCCAAGTGAAAATGAAAGTTGGAGAACAACTTTCAATCCTATAGTCTGTGATTGGTGTTTTAGTGAATGTATGTTTCCTTTGTCTCTGACATCCTAAATGAACTCAAGGCATGGAGTTGTCATCCTTTCAATGTTCATTCATGTTTCTTGTACTAGAGCAAGCTGTCTGAGATATGTGTGACATCAATATCATATACTGATTCACATGTGCATGTACATGCCTTTCTAAGTCTCGCTTATCAAGTGGCCTGAACATCATACTCCCTTAGGAGGGACAAATCCCATATCTATCACTTACTGTTTGTATCATGCGTCAAAGCCGCCCAATCATCACTGTTATAACAACCCATGTTTTAGGACTACGTTTGTTTATTTCAAAGTGTACCCAATCATATTTGACGAGTGTAGTGATTTTAGGTCTAAGAATCACAATCACCACCATCACTATGAGAGATGATTATGTCTACCATGCCATGGTTCCATGTATCACTCTCATGGTGGGTCTGTCCGATACACTATTCTCCAAAATGTATTTGTGTTCTTAGTTTTATATCATATATCATGACTAATGAGACACTATCATCAACCAACACACACTCTAATATTGATGTGTCATTGTTGTTTATCAACCTTCCACAATGACATCCGACTAGGGACATAACAAGAATGTACATACTCTTAGCATTCATATGATCTCATTGTTCAAGTCACATACTTGAAGACATACATCATTGAGTATTGTCATTCTTTAGACATTCATTCTTCTCCATCATATATCTCATAATTGATTGAGCTAGAATAAATTGGAAGCTTGTCTTTAATATTTATCAAATCAATCAGAACATATGCCAATCAAATCATTATATGATTGGCTCTCTGGGCATACATACCAACAAGTGGTTGATAACTTAATTTAATCAAAGGAGATAATACCTAAACATGTAATGATAATTCAATCTGGATAAGATTATGGTCATTTAAATCTAATCAATCTACAAATAATGGTGAACTAAGTCATGTCATGGCACAGTCAAGGGAGTCGTGAGTTATTCACTACTCTTGGTGATCGTAAGATCTCAATTGGAGCATTATGATCATTCTCAACATTGGGACAGATTCGTTGTTGAGAAGTAGTCAGTGTGACTGTGAGAAGTTTTTTTCTCTCTCTGTACTCCTCATCTAATCAAGTTTTTGATCCATTATTATCTTTATAACTGTCTGATTTGAATGATATCTAGAAAGAGGGGTTTGGGTGAACCAGGAGTTTGGACTGAAAGGTGCTTCTCATCTTCGGGGATTCCTTCCCCTATTTCTTAACACCTTGTCAATCTTATACACTACAATTATAAATATAACCCTGGGTCTCTTCTCCCCTACCTCATAAAGTGATCCAACACCTTTGGTTGACCTGTTCATAACTCTATAACCCACCCTCAACTCCATTCATAATGTTGAGGGAACAGTGTTTGTGCCGGAGTCTTTGGACTTCAAGTGCATGAATCGTCACAAAGAACACATACACACATTATTGAGAAGCTCTTGGCACACTCAATTTGGGCATGAAAGTAGTACTTCTAAGTTTTCTTCTTTTGGTTTCTTCCTGCCTTTACATGATCATCGACTAATAGTTGGGTTTTCTGGCAATGACTCTGCCTCTTTTTGGCACTGTTGGACCAGATATGTTGTTATGGAGGTCCTCATATATTCTTTTCTTTCTGATATTTCTATGGCTTGTGTTTCTCTGTGGTTTTTACCTATTGTATTGACAACGAGTGGAGGTTTTGGTGACTCTAGCCATCACCAGCCTCACTCTGACCAAGAGAGCTTCCCGATTTTTATGGCGGTGTTTTCATGCCACACCCTGCTTTAATTCTCGATGAAGAATCACTACACCTAAGCATGGTCAACATTGTGACTATCGACAACAAGGGAGAAGAACTCTTTGGATATTTTCACAAGGATGCCCCTCTATTAATATCATGTTGTCACATTTTTCATGGGTCAATGTGTCCTTTCTCCTAAAATTAAATTCATTTAATGCATGTGTTTAAGGACTCACAATTCCCCTATGATGCACTAGATTTGATGCACGATTTGAGGGTAGTTTGATCATTTCACTAGATTTTCTTTTTCTTTTTTCTAGTAAATCTTTTAATTTCAAAAAATTCATATAAATTTATTTATAAGTTAGAAAAGTAATATGTTTATGTTTTGGATTTATAAAAAAGATATCTACCGAGTGAGATAATTTTCAAAGGGTGAACAGACTTTTTTAGAAGTCTAATTTTAGGGTTTAGTCATTTAGTTATAATCAATTATAATTAATCCTAAAAAGAATCTAAATTAATGTGATAGGTCTTGAGACTCTGGAATCAAGACTTAGGTCTTTAGGTTGGTAACCAGGATTCATCAACTAAGTTATGTTTCTAATCCCTATTTAGTTGGGAAAATATCTTGTGACCATAAACTTGTATTCTCGTTGATGAGGCTGATTTCTCAATATCAGATTTTTGCTCCATGCATCTTCTTTTACAAAAGTGATTTCTAGATTTATTCATTATGACATTGATAGTGCAAATATTTCATAATGATTGTGATTGATCTTTCAGCTCTATGTTGATTGACCATGTTATCATTGATACTTGAGTCACGGTTTAATTGAACTTAACTATATTCCCTTATTGGTTTATTAAGCATGTTATATTTATTTGACTAGTTGTACTTAGTGTAGTGGTACATTATGATTCCCATTGAACAACTTTCTAGTATATGGGTGATGGTGCTCACACCTAGAAACACAAGTGCTCTCACCTATCTAATACACTTTATATAGAGGATTGGGGAACTCTCACCTCCTTCCTAGGCTTGGGATGTGTAAATATCCCGATCCTGCACATAGGTGTACCAGTCATGTTATAATCTGCATGCAAACTTTATATTTGATGTTGATATCTGACACTATTCAAGACAAGACTTATTTTTGTGAATATATTATTTCTCTGAAACCCTCATCACTCTTAAACTTATACATTCTTTTGTATGACTTGTCTTTCACTTGCATTCCTTCTTTTGAATGAGAGAACATATTCTGATTGACCTTAATAATATTTCTTACTATTTGATTTTATAGCACATACACTTTGTATTGATAAGATTCTCTATTTTCTTCTCTCATTTTGTGTGTGGTTCTCAAACCACCCAGGTCCAAGTTCTCTAGGAGAGGAGAATTAGGAGGAGACAGATCCAAACCCATAGACTCTTGGGATAACTTCAAATAGCCAAGTTGCCCTCTATATTCTAAGTGTATTTGTATCTCCCTTATGTAATGTCACCCGTATTGGAGAGGAACAAACAATGACGAAATTTCAATACTTTTTTAATATATTTTTTCTGGTGTTATATACTTGAATGCTTTATGTATCATATATTTTGAGGAAATAGTATACATGTATTATCTCATACTTATTGGTGTGTTTGGATGGAAATGGGTTTTGTTTCTCTATAATAATGAGTCATTCCCCTCTCAGATATCACTCATTACAAGTAATGTATTAGATGCATAGCAGTCAGTGAGTCTGATTATTGCAAGTTATCCTCTTTAGTTCCCTCACCTTGTCTTATGTGAGGCACTAGGTAGATATTTGGTATGGTTTAGATTTCATCCCCTATGTTGTAGGATGACCAATTAGGGTTATAACCCATTCATGATCGGGCCACTCATTTTTTTCTAAGCCACCATCATGGTGAGGAATCAACTTGGGGTAGACTAAATTATAATTATACTCCTCCTAGTTCTTGGAATTTCCCCTTATATAAAAACTTAACCTTGTAGTGGTAGCCTCTCTGTGTTTTCTCGTAGTGGGGGAATTCACATTAACTATTGTAGGTGACAAGGAGTATAGTCTATCTTTAACATCTTCCATGTTGTATTTCAAGTGTGCTATCAACTTTAGTTTCTTTGATAGTGAGCATGCCTAGATGAGAAATTTGACTCCCAAATTACATAGATTTATAGTACCCATTTAACTAGTGATACCTAGAATAAATACAATATTTTAAGTTAGGGATTGCCTTCAACATGGAGTTGGCCTTCTGTCATTGGGACTAGTGACCCTTTTATTGATGTCATAAATTCCCCAAATATTAGGGCTTAATGAGATTTTCACTGGGGTATATGTTAAAGATCCTTTGGAATCCATGCCTCTCATATCTGCATTTAAGTAGGATTCTTAAGCATTTCCTTTATGCCATATGTATATACAAGTTAGTAGTTGAACCAAGTGATGAGGATGGATACCTAACTAATTCTCTTATTTCCTATTAGGGACATTATAGGAGTAAACCATCGATAATGGGAAAACCTATCCTCTTCCTACGAGGTAAGATAACTATTTAATTATCTAATATATCCCCTGATGAGGTAGTTAGTCTTTTTTGTACAAGTGTTGTTTTGATGAAATGATAAGTGTTAGAGAATGGACCCAATTAGTATCATGAATTAGTTGTCATCATGCAATATAATTTTATATATCTCTCCTATCTGGTAAGTTTAAGAGAAAAATAGTGTACCCTTTTATATGTCGGGGGTTGTAGACTCTCTTAGTTGAAAGAAGAGATGTTGAGGTGGACAATAAATAGGTTAGAATGGTGAAATTTGTAATGTTGGTTCTTGAATCAATTTTGGTGCCATTTTAGGTTTAGATCATAAGATTTCATGGCTAAACTTATTTTCAATTATAATACTATTTGTATAAGAAAAAGGTTTCTTAAATTTTGTTGATAATTCTTGAATAAAGTCACCATTTGATGAAGTGAGAAGAGAACAAAAAGCCTATACAGGAGAACCATGCAACTATTTAGATCAAACACTTTTACCCTAGACTTGGATGTAGATCATGCCTTGCTTAATATGGTGTAGTTGACTTGACCTTAACATTTCTTTACTTGGTTATTTATGTTGTAGGCTGATCCTCTAAGAGGTTGAGAGGGGTACCATTTTGGTTTCTAGATGTGTAACTTAACTTTAGGGTTTACTATTTTAATGATGAATGCTTTAAGTGTTAGTAGGATAACCTCTCCAATATAGACATAAAATTACAAGATGATGATGGTAATGATTTATATACTAAATGATCATAAGATAAATAAATTGAATAAATTAACTCTTCTTAGTAAAGTCAAATTCTTTTAGAATGTCAAGGGTACATCTGAACATCATACGATGTGATAAAACCAAAGTGATAAGAAACGAAGTACACCCTATTCATAGCATGACTCATTTACAAATTATTAGGATTATAGTAATGAATAAGACCCATGTAATATTGTCTAATTGTGGATGAAAAAATGGGTTATCAAACTCAAGCCTAGTCCTGATAATAACCCTATTTCATGTGTGTGAAATTATATTCCCAATCACTAACACGTTCGGACTAACTCAACTAAGTGAATCTATAATTCATGAATAATATATAACCTAAAGAATAAACTAATAAAAACCATATATACATTTCACACCCCCTGCAATGTTTATATATTTATGCTAATGATAAAAAAGAATCAAAGTAAACATAAAAGAATATGATGAATGGGATCACTGTCTCTGGTGCATCAAGCCAGAGGTGCACACACTAACCAATTAGGTTTGATTATATGCGGCCCACGGAACTCAAACACACAGGTGGTATCACTTTAAAATTTATAAGGACTTAACTTAGCACACTCTCAAAAATCAAAACACTACAACGACAAGTGCACGGGGTCGAATCGTAGTATATGAGGGTGGCACGTATAGGGTCGATCCACAGGGAGAAAAGGGGGCACTAGAGCTAGGTTTGTTTTTCTAGGTTCGTAATGCAAAGACTAGGGTTAAGGGTTTAAAGGTGATTTTGATTATGAATCTAAGGTGAGAAAGAAAGAAGAACAAGAGGGAACAAAACCTAACTTAACCCTAGACAATTAATTCTACCAAGCAAGAAAAGGCAAGGCAATGTAAGAAAAGAACAAACTACACTAAGGCAGGTAAGAAGAGAGTTAAAATACACTAGACTAGCAAATAGAGCAAGTAAAGACCTAAGCTAGCAAGAACAAAGCAATAATAGGACAAGAATCTATCTAAGAAAGAAAAGAGATAATTAAGCTAACAGTAGCTAAGCAAGATGAAAACTAGGGTCTTGAAGAAATTAGGAAGATGGGGGTTGTTTAGGTGATGCACTTATCATTTAAGTTGGGGGGTGACATGTGAACATTATGATTCCATTTTGATTATCCAAACCAAAAAACATGTTAGAGTCTAATGAATTAACCTAAGCTACTAATTGGCCATGGATATGCTAGGTTGTGTATAGGGGAACTAGTCCCTAACACTCCCCACTACCCTTGTGAGGCTCAATTGGGTTAGGGCTTGGGTGTAATTAAATTAGAGTCTAAACAAGCCTAGGTTTCTAGGTTAGATGATTTTAGGATGATTAGGGGTTGAGGTTAGTAATGGGAGTGGAAGTGAGGTTTTAGGCCTCCCATTACTCACATTCTAACCTTGAGTAAACTCCATGCTAAACACACCAAATTTCATCTAAACTAGCTACTTAGATCTCTCAACTAGGGTTAGGAGAATTTATTATGATGTAGGAAGATTGGTAGCTAGCTAAGGATCCAAGAATTGGACCTAGGAGCAAATCCCAAAATTCACACATATAGTCAATTTTCCTGAATTCGCAATTGATTTCAAGCACAAACCAACAAGAAATTCATGGAGAATGAGATGGAAATAGAACATATTCATTAGAAAATGGAATTACAAAGTTTACACATCATTTTCCCCCAACATGGTATCACAGTAACATTTTACACCCCAAACAGCCCACCCAAGGGGCCTAGCTACTCATAACAATGCAGAGTAAAAAAAGAGAAGAGAAAGAGGAAGAAGTAGCCATGCATCTCGGTGTAGATGAGTAAATCCTCCTCTCCAGCTATTGTAAGGTCGACCTCCTCCTTCTTCTTCTTTGATGGAATGGTGTGGAATGATGGTGGGAAGTGGACGGAGGCTTGGAAATGAGGGTTTTGGTGGTGGAAATGGTGAAATGAAGTGGAATGGATAAGGAGAGAAAATGGGGAGCTAAGAGGTGGTAGAAGGTACATAACCTTGTGTTGGAGCTGCCACCTAGGTATATATAGGTGTAGCAGAAGCATTATGTCAAGTAGGGGTAGTATGGAAAAAATAGTGTAAAAGTAGTTGGGTTTTTGTAGGTAGCATGGTTGTGGTGGTCACTAGGGCCATGGTGGGGAGGGGTGAGAATGGTTGTGGTGGGTGAGAATGATTGTGGTGGTTCAGGTGAAAAATCACAGGGAATAGGTCACTTTGTACTAAAAATGGCATGGTTGTCGTGGGGTAAGGTTAGCATGGCCATGGTGGGTACCATGACAGTGGTGGCTCGAATTCAGCTGCCCGTTCTTGGCTCCATGGTCGTTCTCTCTGTAGGTACCACCATCGTGCTGGGCATCACAACCATTCTGGAATCAGTGCACCACGACCGTTCTGTGGTACCACAACCGTGGAAATTTCTTCACAAATTGAGCTTTGAACCTGTTGAATTTGCAAGTGTCCTGGCATGGTTGTTCTGTGGTACCATGGTCATGTTGGTCTCTGGATCAACAATTTGACTTGATTATTTTGATTTTCTTGGACATCTTTCCTTCAATGGATCTTTGGCCACTAGAGGTAGGTTGAGGGAGCATCAGACTTTACTTTGAGTCTCTCCAAGGGTAGAGAAACCCTAGGATCACTCCTTCTCTCTCTCTCTCTTCCATCAAGCCTGGTTCAAATGCCTAAAAAACATGAAAATATTGTCCATAAGTGCATTTTACACATATATGCACACTGAGGGAAATAACATATAATCTAACAGGTGTAGGTGTGATTGAAATGCACCATGACAACAAGATGAAGCCCTAAAATGGGGCTGAATCAATCTCTAAGTAGGGCATATCCATAAATATTGTAAGTTACTTTTCATTGTTCTATGTTATATTAATAAGAAAAATGACTAACACAAAGACTAAGAAAATGATAAGTCCATATGATCCTTATGGATAATACATTTTTTTGCAGTGCCAACTCATGTTATGCGTCAGAAGATAAGCAAGTTAATTAGACCTCAATTACTTAATGAATACAATTTTCAAACTCTTATGTTGATGTATTTGACTGAGGTATGCAATATAAAAGGAGGAAAGATGATATACAAGAAAAATGTACTACTCTAGGCATTGATATGCATAAAAAGTTCAACACCATAAAAGTTTCATGTTCTACATTACCTACTAAGATAATCAAATAGTATGAGAAGAATTATGGATGCATCATGTTTGGAGAGACATAGCTTCACCATTGGAATGGAACATGGTGTGGAAATAGGGTAGTTCACGAAGCCCTAGACTATCTCAATCTCTTATAGTTACCAAAAACCCTAATTTTTGTTTTAGAAATGTAATCTAGAATACTATTTGAGGGGAAAATGTACTAGATAATAGATGTACATATTTTGACGATGATATCTTCTTTAAGGGGTGGAGTGCATAACATACCAAAATCTCAAAATATGTAATGGTGAAACCTTAATCCCATGATTTAAGCGTGAATTATATTAGGGAGTAATAATTAACCAAAAGGACATATATATGACATGTTGTACCACGGTGAACACATTATACTCATACAATAAAGTCACTTGGGTGCAATCCTCGAGTGCAGTTGCATATGACCTAAACAATGCCTTAGATGTATCAATCAGAAAGTGAAGAGAAATACTGATATCTAGAACCTAACCATACGAAATCTTGTTTATGTGTAATATCTTGTTCGAATAAAATCTAAGATGTAACTGGCTGATCCAAAGAACTACCTTGTTGGTACAATAATTAGTACATGAGTGAAATTAGGTGTCATAGTTTCATAACATAGCTAGGTGGATACAATATTATATTATGATAGAATATGAAGGTTTGGGATCATAACATGTATAATAAATGTCACCTACTTCTTATATACACATATTTAGAGTCTAATAGGGTTAAGTATGAAACTTAGGATTGAATAATGTGGAATACTTGATAACTACACCCAATTCTTTTTTTAAGAAAGTTAGGAGGTTATTCTATTCATCCCTCCCTCCTCTTGTAGATAATTTAAAGAGGCTACACATAGTTCCTAAAAAAAGAAACTTGGTAGAAATTCTACCATTACAGAGAGGGAATGATAGAGAATGACCCATAGGGTCGAAAGTAGGGTCAACATACTGCCGATCTTCCTAAGAGTTTTTAAGATGGTGTTTTATGAGGGATCAACCAGACTAAATGAGTCCCTTTTGGCCTTAATGATCATCACATCCTCAATGGCATAATGTCTCTCTAGATGGAGTGAATCTAAGGGTGTATAGTAGGCATTTGAACATTGGTATGGTCGATGGATTCAATAGTTGTGACACTATCAGATTTAATTTTCACTTGGGTGTATCGTTTCTCCTTAGTGATTTACACAACTAATTGAATGGTTCTTACTTAAGTTTTTGTTACATAATTGACCTTGATATATCTGGCGACACTGCCATTCCACTCTCCATTTTCATCCAAAATAATAATGTATATCACAACCTGGTTCCCCTTTACAGCTGCATCAGTCATGATTTAGATCCCTATTCTCTCTTGATCAAGCCAAAACACATCATTCTCACTTTCTCTAGTTTTCATGATGTTGTGATGAGATATGTTTTCAAATACATCCTTCTTCATATCATAGATTTGATTCAGCTGATGCATGGTGCTTTTAGTGGTCTATTCAAAGATAACCTTATTTATAGACTTCTAGATAATCCAACAGATGATAGAAAACATGGATTTTTGCTTTTAAAAACCTTGCATGTTCATCATTAACTAGGTGGTCATCCAATCCGCTTATTGTCCAACATAGGGAGCATAGTTGTTCAGACAGTGCCACACTTCCATAGCATGAGGACAATCTCTTAAGGCATGTATGGTGGACTCCTCCTCGCATTAGTATCTAGGGAAAATTGTTGAATCAGTGAAATTTTGTTGCTTCCTTTGAGAATTTTTCATGATAGCTTTGTAAACAACTAGCCACATGAAGATCTAGATTTTAATCAGGACTTGTAGTTTCTAGATAGTGGACCACATCCCCCCCATATGTAAATCCTCTTCTTTGTGGATTATACCATAGGTAGTGCTAGTGTTGAATTATTTATGATGTTCTAATTTAATGTAATCCGACCTATTTTGCGACATGGATGATCCCATCCTTAGTTATTTCATATTTATTATGATTAAACTTGAATCTTGTCTTTATATTAATGTGTTTGTGAAAATAGACTAAATTTTATTTATTTTAGTAGTACATTTGTCCTTCCATATTATATTGGACGTGCATATACCATCCTAAGTGTGTGTTTTCCGCTCACATTTTTATAAGGGAATGTGTATTCTTCCCAGGGTGTGCGTCTTCCACCCAATATATTTTTAGGCTTGAGATTTATGGGTCTCAACCCTACATAAATAAAAATGGTCTATTATTTACATGAACTGCTTAAAAATTATTAACATTGATGTATGGAAAGATGTGGTAATAGGTTCTATAATCAACAACACATATCATAGTACACTCATATTAACATAATAATTTAAATATGTGCTATCATTTAGGTAAGTCCATGAAATATGTCACATATATTTTCTTTGCTAGTTAATATCCATATAAGAGGTATAATGTACTTAAAATATGTATTAGAATAAATATTGGAATTTTCATGTGCAAACAACTAAGTAGAAGTGGTGAATAAGTAAATATGGAATTTCATGCATAATAACCAAAGTAACTCTTTTGGTAGCAACGTGAACCTAGGAATCTAATTAATATATAATCATGGTAATGATGTAATGTTAAAACAATATAATGGGGTCAAGCCTAAAACCATAAATGTATTAGAACTCAGAGAAAGACCATTTCAAATGTGAAATATAATGACAAAATTGTGTTCCTTGGGTCTTAATTAACTTGGGTGCCAAGTTTCACATTACTTAAACAATAATAACTATCATAATTTCATTTACAAAAGAAAATATGATTTCTGCTCCAAAATATTAAATAATATATTCAATGAATTGAAAAGTCTAAATAAATCCCAAACACAAATTCTACACACCAAAATAGGTATATGTATCAATTTTCTCATTAATTGAACAATCTTATCTATCCTAGTTTTATTTAGGAAATAGAATATAACTTAAAGACAAAAATATTAAATAAAATAGTAAACAACTTCAAAAGTGCAAAATGATGCCACATAAATGGACTACATGTCCCAATTAGTCTAGGTGCAAAACTTGGTACTGTTTGAATCATGTTTGCACCCTTAATTTGATTGGAAAATAAATAATATAATTAATGAACCTCACTTTATTCAATTTCTGATTTAGATAAGGTTTTTTATTTATGTTTTTCATGGTCTCTTAGTTCAGTGTGAGTTGATCTGGACCTCACAATCACAACCAGACGGTGTATGACCCATCTCCTACCTTGGGTAGAGGGGTTTGCGTGTGTGAATAGTGTTGCCGCACTAGTGGTCTGGTACTTCACAAATATCTCTCTCTTTACTTGGTCTTTCTTTGTGATTTTTCTTACATTGAGTTCACGAGGAGTTTCGACACATAATCGGCCATAAATCAAACCATGGTTTCCTTTCTCGGAATTTTGCATAAACTTGCTCTCCAACTTTCTTGAACCCTCCTCACAACGGGCACACATATACTAGCCTATATATAGTGGGTAATACTCTCATGTTTGTCGTGCCTTCAGGAAGCCTTCTCTCACTTTAAGTTCTCCCTTTCCTTTGTGTATCACATCTACAAGTTTGAAAACTAGCTCACAATGATGGTGTCTCAAACTCTCTCCACGCTTCATACCAACTTGATTAGATCCTAGATATGACTCAACGACAACGTCTCTTTGCTCCTATCCACTCACAACTCATGATTACCCCCTATTAAGTTTTCCATCAATCTCACTGAGGACCTGCTATGCTACTTTGTGCAACCATGGCATGAGTTGGGGAAGGAGAAAGCCCCTATGTGACTTCCCCGCTTTGACCCTCGCTCATTTATGCTTTTCATTTTCTCGCCAAGGGTAGTTTTGTAATTTCATGGCTCGCTTTGATCTTAGCCATGATTTTTCTCACATAATCTCTGGGAAATATTGTCCAGTCACACTCCCAAGATTTAGATTTTGATATGAGGTTACATCAGTCTTTTGGTATTTTTATTTTTTGAAAATTTCAGCAAACAATGTTAAATTCAATAATTCATAACTAATTCTCCAAATAATTAAAAATTAAATAAAAATACTCATTGGAGTAAACAAATTATCCTCTATATAAATAAATATATTCTACAACCTAAATCTGAGTATAATCAGAGTAGTAATCTAGGGTTTATAATATGAATACTAATTAATGTTGTATATAAAAATCTATGTTAGGTGAACAATAACCATGACTTTAAGCTGGGGTTTGGGCTTTGACAAGTTGACAAACATCTTGAGGTGTATCACATCCCTATTCATCATATTAATCAATCACTCATATTCCCTCTCTCTATCTCTTGGTCCTATTGACAAACTAGCCTACAAAATTTCTCTCTCTCTTGAGAATTTATTTCACATGAAAGATTCAATATTGATTTTGATTTTATGATCATCTTACTTTGTTGAATACTCTTATTGACTCTAAATTGTACTTTGCTTCATGATTAAACCCTAGTTGTGCATCTGAACCAAGTTGTTCCTTATTGTGAGATGTGACCCTAATTTTTCCCACTTTTGTGGTGAATGTTTTGTATTGTCCATTTATGTGATGGCATCCTCATTAATTCTATTTATATGACTATGTGTTCACTTGCCTCTACATTTTGCATTCTTTGTGATTCAGTAGCCCTAGGGATGTATAAGTCCATTGATTTTATAGAGGTTATGTGCCCTTTACTTTTAGTATGGAGGTTATGTGCCCCATACCCTGGGTTATGTGCCCATGTTATTTTGGGATGGAGGTTATGTTCCCCATATATGGGTTTTGTTCCCACTTTATATTGGGAGTTTGGTTATGTTCCTTAGACTATCAAGTTTTATGGTTATGAGACTTATATGCCATTTTTATTTATATTTCACTAGTGTTATGCCTATCTCACATTCATGCAGGTTGATTATCGATATTGATGGGTTTTGTGTCCTAAATTATTTATATGTGCTTTTGTGGCACCTCTTATTTTATGAATGGAAGTGTATTTCTTGATTATTGTCTTATTTTTAATTTATATCAACTTGGATAGTTCTTTTCTCTTCTATGGAAAGTGTTGTTATATTCTATGTCCTTTCCCTAATATTGCTAAATTCTCTATTAACATTCTCATAATGGATTTTATGATGATAATTTCCATCTTTGTCTTCTCTTGTGAGGCATGCTTTCAGCCCCTAGGTAGAGAACAAGTAGGAGAGAACCAAGCCTGACTATGACAACTTCAAGTGTAGTTGAACCTTCTTGGGATATAGATTTAAGGTGGTTAGATAATCCTCTATTGATACTTGCCATAGTTTATTATTCTTATTATCACCATAAGTGGCAAAGGATGGTGATAATGCCAAGCATTGTGATAGTTAGACCTTTTATATTCTATTTCTACATTAAGTATTTTGAAAACATACTTTTGAATAACTTGGATTATCATCCCTTTGCAAAATTTTGGTTGTGTGCTTTGAATATTGGGTGCTTCCTTTTTTTTTTGATATAGTAGGGAGTGGATCCCCTCTTGGGTCCCACTCCTTATAGTATGGTATCAGATCCATTCGTAGTTAGTTAAACTAACTATTTCAATCGTGTATCCTTTAGTATGTTTACCTCTACATATGTTGCTTATAACTAGTACCCTTGCCTTGTACATGTATACCCTTATGGATGGAGATAACTCATATGTTGATAACCTAGTTGGTTTTTAAGACACTGCATAACCCAAAGTATGGAATGTCGATGATGGATCCTCCTTCTACCCCTCCAATGTCTCAAATTAGCCCTAAAATAGGGATTCAACCCTCAGTAGGTTAGGCTACCCCAGCATCTACTGTTGTTGACATAGGGTTCAGGCATTTCCCTTGATCAAGAATCATCTTACCTAAGTAGTTGCTTACTACAACCCTAGAAGGAAAGGTTAACTCAATGGCTACTTCAGATAAACCCAAGGAGTACATCCTTTCTTAGTTCATGAAGATTCAACTTGCGTGATGCAAAGGAGAAAGTGAGATCAACATGGTGGATAAGGTTGATGACCGGGTGCTCGCTATGGAGCATATTTTCCAGGGTATGGCATGCCCTAAGCACCAAAAGGTCATATTTGCCTCGTATGTGTTGGATGGGCCAGCACGAGTCTGGTGGAATGTGATAGCATGATCTCATGATACTTTTACCATGTCATGGGAATAATTCTTGCTACTCTTTCATGAGAAATACATCTGCACCACTACTCTTAGGAAGAAGGAAGCATGATTCTACAGTCTCAAGCAAGGTTCTATGTATGTTCCCACTAATGTTCAAAAATTTATATTGCTTGAGCATTATTCTACTGGGTTGAGTGAGGACCATAGGGCCACTCTGTTCTTGGGAGGACTCAACTACAACATTGGATGTGTTCTGGTACCCCAACTTCCTTTGACTTTCCAACAGTTGGTGTATAAATCTAAGGTAGTTTAGGATTATCCATGTATCAACCCTAGGATCATGACAAGAAGAGGAAGTTCTCAAGTGATGATCAGAAGAGAGACCGGTGTGCTAAGTGTCATGGTTATCATCCTCTTGGGAAGTGTCCTCATGTTGGAAATCTAGCAAGACCTCAACCTGAATTTTGAGTTGTATGCCATAATTGCAATGAGCCTAGTCATATCCGACCTAGATGCCCCTAGCTTCGTGATGGACGTGCACCAACTCAACAACAACAACCTCAAGATCCTCCTCAAAACAATGGCAATAATAATGTAAGAAGACATGTTGAGAGATGCGTTGGAAGAGTCTTTGCTTTGTATGGCCAAGAGGTTTATCGAGAAGAGCATGTTAAAGTAACATATAATCTCTTAGTTAAACTTTAAAGATATGTTTTGCATGATACCTTTGAGGATGAAAGTGATGAAGTTCATTAGTTTTGGTTGGATTATTCTATGTACCTACAGAGTTGTTTGAATTATCAGTTTAAACCTTTTAAGGGGTGGATAATATGTGGTTGATGATGTATGGATGATTAGATTTTGAGGACAAAATCCTTTTAAGGGGTGGAGTATTGTAACATACTGAAACCTAGGATCTTAACCTATTCCATAATTATAAGGTTGGTAAGCTTGGTCCACTAGATTTGACCAAAGAAGGATAAAGTTATATCTAAATGAATAATGTTAATGCATATAACATATTATGTGGGAATATGTTCTATAATCAACAATACATATCATAGTACACTCATATTCACATAACAAATTAAACAAGTGCTAACATGTAGATAAGTCCTTGAAATATGATACATATTTTTTTCTAGCTAATATTCATATAAGAGGTAAACATGTATTAGAATAAAAATTGGAAGTTTCAAGTGCAAACATCTAAGTAAAAGTGTTAAATAAGTAAAATATGGAATTTCGTGGATAATAATCAAGGGTAACTCTTTTGTTGGAAATGTGAAGATAATAGGACTTTAATTAATATTAATGATGGTAATGATGTAATGTTAAAATAATATTACATTGTTGAGTCGAAAACCATAATTGTATTAGAACTTATAGAAAGGAAATCTCAAAAGTGAAATACAATGCCAAAATTGTGTTTCTTGGGTCTTAGTTAGCTTGGTTGTCAAGTTTCACATTATTTGAATAACAATAACTATCCTAATTTCATTTAGGAAAAGAAAATATGAGTTTTGCTCCAAAATGTTAAATGATATGTTCATTGACTTCTAAAGTGTAAATAAATCCCAAACTCAAATTCTACATCCCAAAATTAGTCTAGGTGTCGATTTTCACATTTATTAAACAATCTTATCTATCCTAGTTTTATTTAGGAGATAGAGAATATAACTTAAAGCCGAAAATATTTAATAAAATAGTAAACAATCCCAAAAGTACAAACTGATACCAAAATGTATGCTACATGTCCTAATTAGTCTAGGTACAAATTTGGTATAATTTGAATCATGTTTTCACCCTCGATTTGATCGGGAAAGAAACAATATAGTTAATTAACCACGCTTTATTTGATTCTGATTTGGATAAGGTTTTTCTATTTATGTATATCATGGTTTCTTAATTCAATGTGAGTCAGACCAGACTACATGATCACAATCTGATAAAGCATGGCCCATCTCCTATGTTAGGTTGGAGTCTGTGTGTGTGAATAATGTTGCAACACTGGTGGCATGGTATTTCATGGATATCTCTCTCCTTTCTTGGTCTTTCTTTGCTATTTTTCTTGCATTGAGTTTGGAAGGAGTTTCCATATGCAAGGATCCATAAATCGAACCCTGGATTCTTTTTTAGTGTTTTGCCCAAACTTTCTCTTTGAGTTTCTTGAACCCTCCTCAAAACTGAGACACATAACCTAACCTATATATACAAGGTAATACTCTCGTATCTGTCCCACCTCCAAGAAGCCTTCTCTCGCTATGATTTCTCCCTTGCCTTCGTGTATCGCCACTGCAAGTTCAAGAAACAATTTGCAATGATGGTGTCCCAGACTCTCTCCTTACTTCATACCAACTTGATTAGATCCTAGGTATGAGTGAATGATGTCTTCTTTGTGCTTATATCCGCTCACAACTCGTGATTACTCCCTATTGAGTTTTCCCCCAATCTCACCAAGGACTTGCTATGCTTCTTTGTGGAGCCATGGTGAGGAAGGAGAAAGTCCCACTATAACTTCCCCTCTTTGCCCCTCGCTTGTTTATTCTTTTCATTTTCTCACAAAGGGTAGTTCTCGTTGTGATCTTAGCCACACTTTTTCTCACATAATCTCTAGACAATAATTCCATGTCACGCTCGCAAGATTTATATTTTAATATGAAGTTGTATCGGTCTTTTGGCATTATTTATGTTTCAAAATTTTCAATAAATAATGTTAAAATCAATAATTCATAACTAATTATGTGATTATACAAAAATTACACTGAATAACTCATTGAAAATAGAAGATTATCCTCTGTCTAAATAAATATATTTCATAATATAAATGTGAGTATAATAAGAGTAGTAATTTAAGGTGTATAAAATGAATACTAATTAATGTTCATATATTAAAATATATGTTAGGTGAACAACAACTCTGACTTGGAACTAGGGTTTGGGCTTTGACAAGTTGAAAACATCTTGAGGTTTGTTGCATCCCTATTCATCATATCGAGCAATCACCTATATTCCCTCTCTCTCTGTTGGTCCTATGGACAAACTAGCCTACACAATTTCTCTCTCTTCTAAGAATTGATTTCATGTGAAAGATTCTATATTGATTCTAATCTTGTGATCATCTTACTTTGTTGGATATTCTTTTTTACTCTAAATTGTACTTTGCTTCATGAATTAACCCTAATTGTGCATTTGAACCAAGTTATTTCTTATTGTGAGATGGAACCCTAATTTTACCCACTTTTCTAGTGGATGTTTTTCATATTGTCCATTTACATGATGGCAACCTCATTAATTATATTTATATGAGTATATTTTCACTTTCCTTTACATTTTCCATGCTTTGTGATTCAGTGGTCCTAGGGATGTATAAGTGCATTGGTTTTATGAGGTTATGTGCCCTTTATTTTTGGGATGGGGTTATGTGCCCATGTTATTTTGAGATGGAGGTTATGTGACTCATACCTGAGTTTTGTACCCAATTTTTATTAGGAGTTTGATTATGTGCCTTACTCTATTAGGTTTTAAGGTTATTATCCTTAGCCTTCGTTTTTATTTATATTTCACTAGTTCTATGACTATCTCACATGATGCAGGTTGATATCAATATTGATGGGTTTTGTGTCCTAAACTCTTTATATGTGCTTTTGTGGCACCTCTTATGTTTTATTAATGGAAATTGCTTTTCTTGATTATCACCTTATTTGAAATTCATATTCTTTTCAAATCCACTTGGATAGTACTTTTCTTTTCTATAGGAATCATTGTTATATTTGTTATTTTTTTCCTAATGTCTCTCAATTCCCTATTAACATTCTCATACTAGATTTTATGATGATAATTTTTGTTACAACCTTAGTTTTGGGTTCTTTTGGTGAGAAATGTAATTTCTCATATTAAAGATATTTGAACAAATAATGAATGAATGCATGATTTTTCGTTTGAAATAGCCTTGTTGATTTATTTGTGGGCTTTATTGGCTATTGGGCCCAATAACAAGGAAAGGATAAAAGAAATTCCACTATTATCGAGAA
The DNA here is from genome assembly GCA_963693085.1 of Alisma plantago-aquatica. Lineage (NCBI taxonomy): Eukaryota > Viridiplantae > Streptophyta > Magnoliopsida > Alismatales > Alismataceae > Alisma > Alisma plantago-aquatica. The sequence goes on along the minus strand of OY856411.1, from coordinate 492,194,270 downwards.
AATAAGAAAATAGAGAAAAAGGAAAAGTGTGGAAACCTCTAGAAGGCAAAAGAATGTGATCCAAGGATGGATTTCGTACCTCTTGGGTTCCTTGGGTTCCAAAGAGTCCCAAGTTGCAAAAAGAAAAGCAATAAGAAAAGAAAAAGTTAATTGAGTATTTCTTTAGTAAGAAAGAAATTGAAAATAATGGTAATATGTGAGAAATAAGTAAAAAGAGATATAATCAAGTTATCCTCAGTGGAATTTCGTATCCCAAGGATTCCTAATATTAAAAGGAATGCCAACGAGGAAAATAAAAGAGAAATAAAAAAAGAAAACCTCAAAAAGAGATATTTTAATGAGAAATAAACAAGATAATGTGAAATAATGCATAAAGATGCATCTAGAAGGATAATAAGTATCCAATAAAAAGAATTTCGAAATAATGGAGTGTCTTGGGATCCAAGGAGTCCCAATAAAGAGGAAAGAAAGAGAAAATATCATAATTGCAAAATAAGAGGATAATGTGATGCTTAATAAAGGAATTTCGTGGCTTTGATAAAAAGGAAAATATTTTCTATTAAAAGGAAAACTAAATTTCGTGCCTATGGATTAAAAAGCAAGAAACAAAGAAATTAGGTAAGAGGATTTTCGAAATCCTAATATCACAAGGAGAAGGAATATCAAAGAAATAGGAGAGAGAGAGAGAGAAGCTTGCTTCCTAATGAAGGGATTTGATTCCTATTAGGAAAAGACCTTGCACCTTTGTGGATGCACGTCTTGGGGGTGCGAAAACTCTCCCCTATATAAAGGGAAGACTTGGGGTCGAGTCCGGGGAGATTCTATGCAACTATATCTCTCCCTTCTTCTTGTTCTTGCATGTAAAACCCTAGTCAAGGGTAGAGTTCTCTCCCTAGAACGTTCGAGGGTTCTTGTTTGATCCTGTCGAAAGCTCGATGCACCCACGAAACTAGAGGGAGGTCTGACGGGCGTTCCTTCGCTCTAACCATGGCGCAGTAGCCCCTGGATGGCTACAGGACAGTCGCAATGGCAGACCTGGCTAGCGTAGGTTAGCAACTTTGGCCGCAAACTTCGGACATCTAGGGAAACGCCATGGAGTGTCGGAGGTGGAGGGACCATCCCCTATGATCGCCGGAGTCCAGGGGAGGGAGGAGAAGGGCCACAAGCCACGGCTAGGGCTGCTGCGGCGGCCGTTCTCGGGGTAGAAGATGAAGGCTCAGGTTGGACGGTTATGCCCCTCCGTGGGTTAATGAAGAACTCACTTAACTAGGGGTAAAATAGACAATTCGTCATGTTTTCCAAAGAGCCGGACAACATTGCATACAATGGGCGACGTGGCGCTCTGTGATTGGCCCAAAAAAGGTAATTTTACAAAATTTATATCTCTCTAATGGTAGCTCGGATGAGTATGCATAAAATATGAAACTTGCTCAGAAAATCGAGAGGAATCTAAATAAAATATAATTGAAGCCTAATTCCTTATGCAATTCTAAAAGTAATGGAGGATATCAACTTTAATGTAATGATGATTAAGAAATCCTATTTTGATATGATTAAAGTGATTAGTAGGGTTTAATAGATGATTAATGTTGATATTAGCATGTTAATGATAAAATGGAATATTGGAAGAAAAAGGACGAACTTTGCATATAATTAGTTAATTTAGAGTTTCATATGCATGAATATACTTTAATGGGCCTTGAAACCCTAATGTTGATTAATTTGACTATTAATGGCTTTAATTGATTAATTTCATGATTAAAGTAGGAATATGCTATTTCGAGCATTAAAGTTCTTAATTGGTGGATAAATACCCTAAATGAAGTAATTAGGGTTTTCTCATGAATAAAAAGGTGGATTAATGGCAAATCGAGTTCATATGTGATTTGGACCGTAATGAACTATGAATTGATGATAAATGCATATAATGATCTTATCATGGATTAAAAGGATAAAAATAGTAGCTTTAATAAAAAAGAGGCTTAATGAGCTTAATTAATGGTCAATTATGCTTTTAATCCAGAATTGAGGAATAGATGTGGAAATAATTAGGGTTTGTGATCAATTGTGTTAAATTAGGGTTTAAAATAATAAAAGATGAAGGGAAACCCTAATTGCAATGGAAACCCTAAGAAGCGAGCTAGATTTAATAGATCTTAATGACACGAGTAATAAAAGGAAACTGTATATTTGTTTCAGGATCTTATTGAATGCTTGCTTTCTCATTGTTGTTTGGACTATTCCTGCACCTGAATCTACATGTACAGGTATGTGGTTACGCTTATGACTACCCGAATTAGTTTTCCGGGATTTTATCGATGTTTCCCTCGTGGCTTGAATTAAACTGTTGGATGTATTTAATTCATGCAAACTATAATGTGAATATGACTATCACATAAGAAATATGCCTACTAGCTCAGATCCTAGTCCCCTCTGTAGCTTAATGGGTTGACTTAGTAAATGGCTACCAATGGGGTAGGTCCATCAAGTCACATTGAGTTAGAGATTGGACTACCTATGGGTAGTGCCATGCGACTCAACCCTAGATATTGATCTACCTTCCAGGTAGGATCATGCGGGGTTTAGTAAGGATCTACCTAGAGAGAGGTAGTATCTCAGTCCGCTGCAGGGACATCACAGAGATAGGGGATAGGAAAGGATTGAGTAGTATGGTTTAAAATGTAATCTTGGCTGTTAAATGATAATTGGTTGATTACTTTGTTATTGTAGTTGCATGATTATTGTTTCCCCCACATACCAGCTTCTCGCTGACCGACGTTTTGTTTGTTGGCATTTTAGGTACAAAGGAAAAGAACAAACAGTAAAGTGGCATATGTGGAATTAAAAGAGAAGTAACGTGCACAGGAGGATTAGTTAGATTAGTATCTTCATGGATAGAAGATTAGAAATGCCAGATTTTAAAAGGTAAACAAAGTTTTATTTTATACTAGTTTTCAGTTTAGTTGGTAAATTTTATTAATTGTTAATGATTATTTGTCGAACCTTTGATCATGTTAATTGAATAACGGCTCTATCCTTTGGGTCTCCCTTAATTGGGGGTTACCGGGAGGTGGGGTCGTAACAATTTCCATCTTTGTCTTCTCTTGTGGTGTATGCTTCCAACCCTTAGGAGGAGAGCAAGGAGGAGAGAACCAAGCCTGACCAAGACAACTTCAAGTGTAGTTGAATCTTCTAGGGAGATATATTCGAGGTGGTAGGTAATCCTCTGCTGATCTTATGCTATAGTTTAGTTTTCTTATTTATCACCCTACATGGTGAAGGATGGTGATAACATCATACATTGCAATAGATAGATCTTTTATATTCTACTACTACATTTGGTATCTTGAAAGCATACTTTTGAATAACTTGGATTATCATCCCTTTACAAAAATTTGGTTGTGTGTTTAGCATGTGGGATGTTTCCTTTCATTTGATTTAGTAGGGAGTGGATTCCCTCTTAGGTCCCACTCATTACAACTAGGTTTAAGTAGTGAGATTGTGTCGAACACATGGGGGGATGTCTAATTGCCTAATATTTGTATTTTACTTTAATAAATAAAAATTGATGGTGGATCTATTTGTATAACTAAAACAAGTAAAGGAACAAACAAATAAAAAATAGACTTTGTCAAGTCATAATAATTGGGAGGAGGAGTTTTGTGTTATTTAACCACATATTAGGCAAGTTGTATACCTCATTATCAGGAAAAGATAACCCCTGAAGATCCTAGCAAGCAACTAACATCCCACTCTAGCATGTGCCATGGTATCTACTCATGTGGGGTTCATCCCACTCACTCTCACAAAGTCTGACTAAAACCCCCATTAAGAGTGAAAGACCTCTCTCTAGATCATTAGGAGCACCCCCAACTATTCAATATTACCTCTTAGGTCCAACACACCTAGGAGTGTTAGGAGTGGAAGAAGAGCGGTCAAGAATCCAGAACATAATGACTCAGCCCGAGTTGGATAAAATGGGGTCGGTTTTGCTGTGTTGTGTTAGATCCTCCAACCAAGGATTCTAGGAAGATCCTCCCATGGAATTTATCTGCTCAGATTTTAGACCAAACTACATCCTCTCCCCATTCTTACCACTAATCTTTTGAAGTTAAGAAAAAAGTTCATATAAGAAAGAAATCATCCAACCAACCCATCATAACCAAGAAGAGAAGATAGAACAAAAACATGCTAGATCTGAATATTAACTACTTTCTTAGAGTCAAAAGTATATAAACATGCTTGAAACAAGCTACATAGACAAGAAGGAGATCAACTAGACATAGAAAAGCATAGTTGACCCTGATCAAAGATGGAAATACATCATTTGTATAGAAACAAAGGAGAACAATAGATGTAAAGAGGAAGAAGAATAGATTTAGCCTATAGAGAAGAGGTGTCTCTCACTCCTTAGCCTCTAGATGGGTTGGATCCCATCCCTTGTGTCTCTAGTCTGTGGGATTCCTTGGCCTCCTTTCTCCTTGATTCCATCCTAGATAGCAGCTTGTGTGATGGATGGAGGTGAAAATCGATGTAAGTGAGTGAGAAATTGAGGTGATCAATGGAAGAGGGTATAAACTGGTGGGAAAATGGACAAAAACTAATGGAATGGATGTAGGGTGAGATCATTAGCCCTCTAGGGCCTTAAAACTCTAATATGGAGGCCTAAGGACCAAAAAATGTGGAACCCTTGGCCTGGTGGCTAAGGAGGGGGTATTTATAGTGGTAGTTGGTGGATCTATGAGTTCGGATGAACCCCACCCAATTAAAGTGAATCAAGGTCAGTTTTGTGTGATGAATAGAAATATGATGCTATGAAACTAGCATGATTTGGCTGAACTAGGGCCAATTTTGCATCATTAGTCTGGAGGCCATTGGTTTCCTTCAATATCCAAGTTGTTGATTATTTTCATCGAAGGTCACCATCAAAGGCAGCCATCAGAGGGCACCATCAAAGGGTACCATCGATTGACTTTCATTGGTGTCTTAGTCAATGACTTGGCTGGAAAAACTGGGGTGGGTTTATGAATGTGACCTAGTTTCATACTGTTAGTGTGTGGAATGATAAGTGGACATGAAGGTCGACGAAGTGGTCCATCGATGGCTTTAGTGACAATGGGTCTAGAAAACTGATGGTGGGTCCCTAAAACCACCCCAAATTCGTCAGACGGATGAATTTGATAGTTGGAAAGGTTGATGAGTGTTTCATCTTTGTACTCCATCGGTGACTGTCATGGATTGGTGTTCATCAATTGATGTCCAATGAAGGAAGGTTGATTATGAGCAAAATATGACAAACTCAGGTCGGCTTGGATAAACTCAAGTCGATTTATCTATAGCATTCATGTGTGGGTGGGAGCAAACCTGATACGATTTTATGTGAACACGGTGCAGTTTTGTTTGGCAGATGGATAGGCAAGAGTGAACTTAGGTTGATTTCATACGTGATCTAAACAATTTTGTGAAGATACAATGCTTCTCAGGATATGTTAATACACCCATGTTGGATGAACCTAGGTAGATTTTGTACAAATCTAGTCTGGTTTTGTACGAACCCTAGTGGGGTTTGTGCAAACCCTAATGCGGTTCATGGCAAAACTGGCCAAATTTGTCCAAATCTCTCTAATTTTTTAGTTGCGTCTCAAGAAAGTTGATGTTTTCTCTGTTTGGTGCGTGAAAGCCCCAAAATTGACTAGTTGAGCAACTATATCTATAAAAGGGATAAATTACAAAAAGCTAAGTTGAACTTATCTAAGCATATCAAGGCTATTATAGGCACAAAATTATAGTTAACAATATAACATTAACACCTAAATTTGGGTGTTGGCCATGGTATTTGGATGGATTCTCTTTGGAAACAATATACCACCAAGCACATTCAACATATCATGCCTATGTATGGGATATTTATGCATCATTTCCCATAAGGAAAAGCTAGATTAAGCTTTAAACAATTCAATAATTTCATAATTTTTCTTTTATTTTCTTTTATCAGTTGTATTTTTTCTAACTGGTCTTTGTCAAGTTATGAGTTCAATGGCTTCTTTTTTTAGGTTAACAATTCTCTACATGTTACCAACCTTAGAAGATAATAATTGCACATGCATTGTCTATATGACATCTAAAAGGAGGACATTATCATATTCAAATTGCTTTATAATGTGACCCTCCCTGAATTTGGATGTTGTAGAGGAACAAAAATGGGAGCCTTTTATGAAGTCCCAAGGAGATTGAGGATCCATGGTTTCATTATATAGGTGATGATGTATGTTTCTCCTACCCCTGGATTTTTGACAATTTTCCAAATCTAAATAATAGTCATGTGGATTTCTTCTTGGAGGGATGTGCATGAACTCTTTTAGGTTTTGTTGGGGGAGGGAATATTGTGTATCTATGCTCTCTATTGGGTTTGTGGTAGACTTCACATTTTTTTTTTTACACCTCCTTTGAGGGATCTTAGAATTGATTACAAGTGCCTTTTTATGTTTCTTTATCATTCTATGTAGCATCACTACATTTGACAACTGAATATTTAACAATAATGATGGGATGACCATGTAGACATCCCAGTTATTCATGAGATTCTCAACAACACTAATTGGTTCTAAAAAAGTCTCTTTACCTTTGTTGAAGAGTGTCAAGATCATTCCATTCTATGGTCTAATTTTTTTGTGTCTACTATGGGTAGCTTCCTTCATACATCAAATCCTAAATAAAATACTTCAATGTTATGCACTTCTTTGTGATGTTTCCTTCCTATTAAATGAATCAAAATATATTTTTGAATTATACCAAGGTGACAAGGTGTTGGGAGTTGTTCTTGGTCTAGCAGCTTCATGAAATATTTTGTGGACTAAATATGTTATTGCATATGTCCTCAAAGTATAGAACTCATGTTGTAGTTTCAAATCATCTCGTTTCTTATGTCTTTGATTTTTTGCTGTTGTTTTTGTTCTAGATTTGCCTTGTTTTTCTTAGGTCTCCATAGATAACTGGAATGGTGGTGTTATCTCATAAGAAACTATAGATGCTTTGGGTGCTTTTTGTTATCACTTGGGGATGCATATATTGTTATTTCTCCTACAATGATTGGAAAGTTGGTTTTGTAAACTTATGAGGTTGTGTCACAATTCTTTTTGTTACATATAAACCTATCATTCTTCATTTTGTTTTTGTGAGAACTAACCATGTTTTTAATGTTTTGTATAGCATGGAGTTCAAATGTAGCCTCATACACGTCCCCATATTTATCAGCTAAGTGTAAGATGAGTGTGATTGTATCTTCAATAATCATGACATTGATGGAAAGGATTCTTTTCTATCATGTCCTTGGATTCCTAATCATATGGTATGTTCCTCACTTAGGAGTCTATTTTTCTCCACCTCATATAACTTTGTGAATGATTTACTACTATTATCACGTAGGAATTACATGTTCTCCATTTTTGGAATGTGGTCTTTGTTGAAGGTATAATACTTCACAAAAAGTTCCTATAGTTATTCCCATGTCCAAATCCTTTTAGTTTTGATGACCATTGCATTATACCACATCAAGGTTTGGCCTATTAGACTTATCTAGAAGAACATATGAGAAGCTTGTCCTTTCCTTAAAAAACTACCATGTCCATGTAGTACACCCTTAGATGATATATTGTGTTGCCTTTGTCATTGTACTTATCTATTTCAACCAAGTTGGTACTATTTTCCAAGGTTTTTTTTTGGAAAATAGTTATGGTCATTGAAGGAAATACCTCTTTTTTGGGTTTTTAGTTCTCAAGACAGTGATCCAATGATTTTTAAGTTCCACTAGAACTTTTCTATGTCTAGGATCGCAATTTTTGTGGACCATTGGGTGATATTTTGAAACATTTCTTGTTGATAGTTCTGGTAGCGAAGGAGTATGCTCATCGGCATAGGGATGTGAGGTTGTTTCTATAGAATATTGAAAACAAGTTGAGTTAGATAATTGTATCCATATGTTGTTGTAGTGGTTGTGAAACCATGTTTGGCAAAACTTCTATAGTTTGCTAAAAGTTGAAGGGGAATCGAGGACCAATAGAGTTATGACTGATATCTTGATAAGCCTTTATGAGTTTCTCATGGAAAATTTGCCAAATAACTTCAACATCTTATAGAGCTTATTCTTCCTCATTAAATTAAAAGTCTTCATAATTGGGGTTATCACAATCTTCCTGGTAAGATGTTCATGATTCTTACGTTTGTGGGATCTATTGTGGGATGTGAGAGCCTCCTGGATATTCTAGTCCTCAACCATTCATAATTGCTACAACCATCTCACTTATCATTGAATTCAATTACCCTAATAGTCTCTCTTGTCGATGTTCTTGTACTAGACATTGGCATGAATGGAGGAAGCATCATATTTCTCTCTTTGGATCATTAATTGAATTTTGTTAAAGTGAGGTGCTTCCTAGAGTGCAGTAGGAGAAGGAGGACAAGGGATGGATAAAAAAAACTTTCCTCAAGATGAGATGTGTATATTTAAAAAATGCATCATCTCCTTCAAGTTGGCATGTGATTTTTGTCACTTGAATGTCTTGCCAATTCTTGGTACATGATGTAGCTCAACTGGAAGGAGTTAGACTTGATAAAATTTGCTTTACAATGAATTTAGATCATAATATAATGTAGGAGATATTACCCCTTGATGTGAACCCATAGTTGAGGATCTTAAGGTGTTTGAATGACACTTACCCTTTTTTGGTTGTTACAATATGTAGAATATTTATGAAGGTTTCTACATTATTTATGTGGAAGTTCATTTTTAGAGTATAATATTACTGATGCGAGTGGAGAGAGGCTATATACTAATGCAAGTGATGTTTCCCCTTGATTTGGAAAAATGGCCAAAGGATGATAGGGTGTTTGAATGGAGGATAGTCATTATCGATTGTCCCTTTAGGTTTGTATACATTTAAAATATTTATATATCATGGGTTTACTCCCTTGGCATCATGTTATAAGGAGGAATCGATGACATGAAGAGAGACAATATTGGTAGGTTCTATCTAACAAATAAGCTCACATTTATAGTTGAGGGGTAATTTTATAAACAAACATCATATTCTTGCAAGTAGCTAACCACATTGATTGCTCTTTTTTGTGGGTCAAAAGTGTAAACACATTTGTCCAATCAAAGATATCACCTTTAAATTTATACCCAACTTCAAAAGACTTCTGAAACTCAATACATAGTCTATTGCAGTAATACGGGGCCAAACATAGGGACAAGGAAAATAGCAAACTAAGAATGAACAATCATGGCTTAGTTTAATCAAATCAAAAAGGGTGAATTTGGTATTCCAAGTAAGGAATGAATTAATTCTAAATTAAGGTAGTAAATGTAAGTTATGAAAATCAAAATAAACAAAGATAATTATGGAAACGTGAAAAGGGAACTTGGATTGGGGTTCACTAATCAAACCAACCTCAACCACACAAAACCTTCTCTTCTAATATATATGTGTTCTTGAAATATTTTGCAAGCAGTCATAGATAATATCTACACCTTCCTTCTCTCGAGATCGAGGTATATTTCTATCTAAAGGTATATCTCTCTCTTTTGAGATGATAACCAATAAATCAAGAATAAAAGTATGACCTTTGCCATAGTAACTCCTCACTCTCATGTATTGTTACTAATTCATACTCCATATCTTACTAAAATCATTCTCTCAAATAAATCCAAATCAATCATCACAAGAAGGTAGCTAATTAAACAAATGATGCATTAAAAATAAGAGTATAGAAACAAAACTATAAGAACACATATATTACATAGAAGAAGGAAAGATTACATGGTTGGGAGGCCTGACATCTACTACCAATCCAAGTTAGGAGTCTAGCCGCTATGGTGCAAGATGGAAGTATATTACAACTTGGACTGGTCATGGTTCTCAATAATGAAATAAGAAAAGAAAATGGAAGAGGTAAATTGGTATGACAGATATCAATGGAGGAATGGGTGCAGTGATGCTATCTTGTTTTTGGTGTTAGTTCATAGAGAATATCAACGGGTGGATCACAAGGAATCTGATCCCCTTCCTTAGTGGTTGTTAAATCTTATTTATACTTATCGTAAAAGGAGTCTAACATGAATATAATAAATGAGTGGGACCCAACCCTTTTTGTCGATCGACTTCCAGAGCAGGAGCTCGATCGGGAGCCAGCGACCAATGGTAGGTGGTTGTCGACTGGTGGTTGTTGGTAGAGTCGTCGATGCATAGGTCGATAGGTGTGATGACGGGGTTGGTTGATAGCTTGGTGATTATCGGCGGCCAAGAAGGTGCAGGTCTATAGCCAGCCTGAGGTCGATGTTTGGCCAATGTCAATGGTTGTAGGTTGACTGTGGTGGTCAATAAGAAACAACTGCATCACGGAGTTCCAGAGGTCGATTACTTTATGGCCATCGAGCATACTTCATGGTTGTATGTCAATAGGTGTGGTGTTCGAGCAACAAAGGTGACTAATCGAGCATTTTTATCAAGCTATCAAGGGTGAGAGTGCTTCTTGAATGGCCAAGCATGGTACTTTTTGTGACGAGAGCATCGACATGTAGTTCTTGATGTTCTAGGTTACATCAACAGAAGTGGTCATGAGGTACGTACTGTTGGTATGTATGCCTAGAGAGCCAATCATATGATAATTGTAATGGCATTATATATAAATAATTTGATTAATAAATAACGACCAACTTCCAATTTGTTCTGCTTAATTCAGTTATGAGATAATGATGTAATAGTGTAAATGTCTAGAGAATGATATTACTCAATGACGTATGTTTTAAAGTACATGACTTGAACGATGAGATCATACAGATGTTAAGAGTATACATATACATTATCATTATGTCCTTGATTGGTTGTTATTGTGGAAGGTAGATAGACAATAGTAACAAATAAGATTAGAATTTGAGTTGCTTAATGATAGAATCTCATTAGTCATGATATGGCAATATCAAACCAAGCACACAGATACATGTTAGAGAACAGTGTATCAGACAGACCCACCATGAGATTGACACACGGAATCCATTATCATGGTTGTCATAATCAACTCTCATAGTGATGGCGGTGATTGTGGTTCTTAGACCTGAAGTCACTACACTCATCACATGCCATTCAGTATGCTTTGACATCATCAAATGTAATGTTAAAATAAGGGTTGTCATAACGGTGATGATTGGGTGACTGTGACACATTGGGACTAACTGTGGGTGATGTAGATGGGTTTTGTCCCTCCTACAGGAGAATGATATCCTAGGCCTCTTGATTAGCGATACTGAGAAATGTATGGCCATGTACATGTGAGTAAATATGTGATATTGAGCTTACATATATCTCAGGCAGTCTGCTCTGGTTCAAGGAACCAGATTAAATGTTGAAGAGGATGACTACTCCATGCCTCGAGTTCAATTCAGATATGAGTGAAAAAGGAACTATACAAACACTATAACACCATACATAGATTGTAGGTTGAAGTTTTTCTCCAACTTTCCATTTACTTAGGTAGTGTTGATGTGAGACTAGGCATTGGTCATTGCTTGTGATGTCATAAGTTGTTATGGACATTCACTACCAACGTAATATGGGATCTATACGGTCACACACATAGGTCATGTCCTAGAAGAGGAGTTTAATCTTGAATGATGGTTGAATTGATTACTAAAGTATTTAGGTATTCATTTCACATAAAAAATCAACTGACTAGACTCCCAACTGATCAGCTCATGTGATGAAATGACCGGTTGGAATGTCAGGTTGATTGGATATTGAATTGCCTGAGTTCTACATGAATGAGGCACCAACCAATCAGCTCACTGGATGAACCAATCGGCTTGGGTTGAGTGAGATAACTTGTTCACCTAGTAAACTGACTGGCTCGATTGTGCCAACCAATGGTTCTAGTGAAGTTCCTAAATTCATGGGAAAAGTTGATCATTTCACTTGCTCAATTTGATTGGGGCAAGGAATTAATGTCTAGCATTAATTGGAAACAAATTTCCAAATTCATATGCGATTGAGAAACTGCAAAATGGCCAGTTCAGTTTCCAAGTGACCAGTTTGATGCTCGTGGGTTGCTAAATTTCAAGATCTTCTAGTCCCTACCACTCCCACACAGATTGGGAACCTAGATCCTAACCCCTCCTATAAATAGAGGGGTATTGGGGGCTTCCTAGAACACAACTCAATTGCTTCTAACAATTGTTGTCCTCTCTGGTTGTGGTAACCAATAGAGAGCCCAAGCAAGTCCTACCCACTAAAGGGATGGATAGTAAGGGGGAAACAATCGTGGGAGAGAAAGTTAGTGACTAGTACAACAATGGGAGTGATAACTCTTCCTATCCGTTCTAGTAGGACAAAAGGAGTTCTAGGCGGTATATGTCGACTTTCACATAGGCATGGAGGTTGTTGTCTACCGCTAGGAGGAAAACATCAACCTACAGTCTGTGGTCCAGACCAAGAGACACAACAGTCAGACGAGTCCCAGTGCAACTAGAAGACAGTTGTGCATCTATAATGATGAGGAGATGTCACGGGACTTACTCTAGGACTAGGTTTATCCTTGAAACCATCATTCCCATCTTATAGTTATTAACGTGATCTACTGGTTTATGGGGAATATGGTAGTAAGATTTTTGTTTCGGCTACCTATTTAGTAGCCATATTTCCCTAAAGTGGTATCAGAACTACATCAATTTACTATATTTTAGGATAATCGATATGATCAGTTTTTTTTGTTTAATTATTGCATACCATGCAAATGATTTTGTCCAAACAAATACCACACATAATCCCATACTAATATATATATATATATATATATATATATATAACTTACATGTGTCACCCTAAAAATGAGTTTTAATGATGGCGTGGTTATGGCCAATAATCCCTATTATCTGTGCATGATTGTGTCGTTGGTTAATCCTATTTTATCTTGGTTTGCATACTGAGCCTCTATATTATCTTCCCAATGTAAAAGTTAATTCTCTCATATATTTGCTCCCATTGAATGTAACTCGAGGTTTCTCTATAATTATGTAATAGTAGGATAATTTACTTTCATGTTATGACGAAGAAGAAAAACATTCTAACAAGGCCAGACGACCATCTCATAGGCGAGCTGACCGGATAAGGACCAAGGAGGACCATATGGAAGAGTCAAACTGATCGGCTGGAGGATCTAGAAGATAGTGGACCACAGGACCAGGCGACTGATGAGACGATCAACCAACCATCTAGGTGGCAAGTCGATCAGTTCAAGGGTTGAATCAATCAATCTGGATTGGCAAGCATGAATCTTCATCAATAACTTATTTCTGGAGGTGATGTGGACCTTAGGTTGTGGTAATTCCTTGTGGCTCTAGGGAATTACATTAGACTGGCCATAACCATCACTTTTTGTTTATTGCATGTTTTCATTGTGGGATATAACTTGTATATGATTCGTACTATATATGTGGTTATTGGATAAAGTACATGTATTTATAAATACAAACTTTCTCAAATAAAATATTAAGTCTTAGATGCTTTCTAAAAGCGACACATGTGAAAATTTGGATCGACCAAGTGTAGGTGACGCCCTAGCGTGGTGCACCGTTTATCTCGTGGAAGTGTGATGGTAGTAATGTAGGTTCCGGCCTAGCGGGGTGCATTATTATCGTGTCGGATTTTGGGTTTGGCTTAAATGGTGATTCTTAATGTGATTAAGCTCCAGAGGCATGCAAAAGATTATAGAAAGGGGTTGTGCATATCATCTATCCAAGAGTTGCATATGATGTAATTGGAAAAAGTTACCTACCTTGATAATTGACTATGGATGCTGGAGTTGGTCGAGTAATAGTGGAATTATATTGGATCTTGTCCCAGTGGAATACTATACGTTGCAATATTCCAAATTGATATGTGAGGGATATCAATTTGAATAAAATAGTAGGATTGATAATTAATTAATGACCTACTTGATATCATCAAAATTTTCAAATCAAATCAAATCAAAAAGGGTTTTTGACAAATGCAAATTTTCTCGTGTAGAATCAAATGACAAACAAACTCGTATTGCGACTGGTCCTTAGGAAGGAAAAACTTGACGGGACAAATTTTCATGACTGGTTTTGGATTTTGAGAAGGGTTCTCAATGAAGAGTGCAAGCTCTACGCCCTTGACAAACCAGTGCCAAAAATACCTGCTCCTGATGCGACTAGGGAACAAGTGGATCCTTACTGGAAGCATGCCAATGATGCCTTAGAGATAAAGTACCTTATGCTTAGATGCATGAACTATGAGTTGCATGAATAGTGTGAGGACATGGAGATTCTCGAGATGGCAACACATCTTAAGAAAGTGAACCTTGGGCTTACAAAGCAAGAAAGGGATGATATCATGAAGGCACTTTTTGAGTCTAAGATGACAGAGGGAACCTCAATAGAAAAATATGTGCTCAATATGATTGGACATGTGTATCATCTTGAAGAGCTGGGATTCACCTTGAGCCAAGAGTTGGCCACATATGTGATTCTAAAGACATTGCCAGAATCATATAGCCACTTTATTGCATGTTATCATGTGAATAATATGGCTATCCCGATGTCAGACTTGCTTGCTATGTTGATTCATTTTGAAGCAAGATTGAAGAAGGACAATCCTGTGATGGTGATCAACAGAGCTTAGTCCAAGGATCAAAGCAAGGCTGAGAAGAGTTCTAAGACCAAGCCAAAATCCAAATCTTCAACACTCAAAATAAGGAGAAAGAAAAGAACAAGAGGAACTCATCCTTTGTACTTAAAGACATTCACAAAGAAGAACATGGGGATACATATATCCCCTTTAGGTATATACGTTATTGAGATAAATCTATCTACTTCTTCATCATGGGTACTAGATACCGGATGTGGATGTCACGTATGTTCAAATATGCAAGATCTAAAAAGAAGTAGGCCTTTGAGAAAAGGTGAAGAGGAACTGCAAGTGCATTTAGAACCTACAGTTTATCTCTGCCCACAGGACTTGTAATAGAGTTAGTGAACTGCTATTATGTATGTGCTATATTTAGATATATCATTTCTATATCTTGTAGGGATAAGGATGCATTTGAATTCCATATTAAAAATGGTCAATGGTTTATTTCAAAAGATGGTATCTTTTATGGCAATGCCCCAATGTCTTGTGGTCTTTACTTTTTATATCTAAAGATAGATGTGTATAACATTAATACCAAAAGACTAAAACTCAACAACTCAAATAAAAAATACCTTTGGCATTGTCGCCTAGGGCACATAAATGAGAATCACATTTCTAGACTCCATAAAGAAGGTTACTTATACTCTTTTGATCAAGAATCAATAGAGACATGTGAATCTTGTTTGTTGGGCAATATGGCTAAGACCCCTTTCACAGGTAACAATGAGAGGGCTAGTGACCTATTAGAACTCATACATACTGATGTATGTGGGCCTTTTAGAACAACCGCTAGAGGAGGGTATCAATACTTCATTACCTTTACTGATGACTTCAATAGGTATGGCTATGTTTATCTAATGAAATATAAGTCTGAAACTCTTGACAAGTTCAAGGAGTTTATAAACCAAATTGGTAAAAGTATTAAGCCACTTCATTCTGACCAAGATGGAGAATACTTAAACCAAGAGTATGAGGACCTTCTTAGAGATTTTGGGATTATATCTCTGTAGACTCCACCTGGAACACCTCAGTATAATGGTGTATCAGAAAGAAGGAATCACACATTATTGGATATGGTGCGTCGATGAGGAGTTTAGCTAAGATCTCGATTATCTTCTGGGGGTATGATCTAGAAACTACCGTGTTTACACTAAATCAAGTACCATCTAAATCGGTTCAAAAGACATCATATGAGATATGGTATGGGAAGCTTCCTAAAATGTCTTTTATGATGATTTTGGGATGCAAAGCTTATGTTAAGAACATATTCCCAAAATGTCTTTTATGAGGATTTTAGGATGTGAAGATTATGTTAAGAAAATGTTATCTGAAAAGCATGGCCCTAGATCTGAAAAATGTTATGTTGGATATCCTAAAGAGATAAGAGGATATTACTTTTATTCCCTATCTGAAAACAAAATGTTTGTTGCCAGGGATGTTTCATTCCTTGAGATGGATTTCATTTCCAAAGGAATCGGTGGGAGAAAGGTGGAACTCGAAGAGGTTTGAGACAAACAAGAAAACATTAAACCAATAGATGAACAAGAGGAGCAAAGAGAATCATAAGGTTTTGTTGAATCTCAAATTCCTCAAGTGACACGGGTACCTTGTAGATCTAATAGGATATGCCTTGAGCATGAGAAATTTGGATATCTTGTGACTCAGGAAGGTGGTGAGTTGGTCATAGATGATGAGGCAACAACCTATGTAGAAGCTACTATGGGACCAAAGTCTGAGAAATGGCTTGAGGCCATGAGATCTGAATGAAATCCATGTATACCAACAAAGTATGGACTTTGGTGGATCCACCTGAAGGGGTAAAACCCATATGGTGCAAGTGGGTCTTCAAGAAAAATACCGACATGCATGGTAAAGTACAAACCTATAAGGACATATTAGTTGCAAAGGGTTTCAAACAAGTTCAAGGTGTTGATTATGACAAAACCTTTTCTCCAATGGCCATAATTAAGTCCATCAGGCACATTCCTTAACGTGTATCTTATTGAGGATGTGTATGTGTCACATCCTGAGGGTTTTATAAATCCAAAGGATGCACATAAAGCATGTAAGCTACAAAGGTCAATATTTGGGTTGAAGCAAGCATCTCAGAGCTGGAATCTTCAAGTTGATGAGACAGTCAAAGAGTTTGGCTTTATTCAAAATAAAGACAAACCTTGTGTGTACAATAAGCATAGTGGGAGCATAGTGACATTCCTCATATTGTATGTAAATGACGTACTATTGATGGGGAATGACATCCTTACTTTACAAAAGGTAAAGACATGGTTGGGAAATACATTTTATATGAAATAACTGGGAGAAACATCCTACATCTTGGGGATTAAGATCTATAGAGATAGATCTAAAAGTCTTCTTGGACTAAGTTAGAGTATATACATTGACAAAGTATTGAAGTAGTTTAGCATGGAGAGGTCAATGAGAGGAAACCTACCCATGTGACATGGACTTGCCATCTCTAAAGCTCAAAGTCCCAATTCTTGTAAAGAAAGGGAACACATGAGTTTGATTCCATATGCCTCAACAATTGGATCAATCATGTATGCAAGTATCCATTCATACGTCGTGTATGCCTTGAGCATGACGATTAGATATCAGTCAGATCCAAGTGATGCTCAATGAACAGCTGTAAAGAACATCCTCAAGTACTTGAGAAGAACTAAGGATCAGTTCTTGGTCTATGACAGAGAGGAATAGTTGGTGGTAAGAGGTTACACCAATGCAAGCTTCTAGATTGACAAAGATGATTACAAATCACAATCAGAATTTGTGTTTTGCCTAAATAATGGAGCTGTAAGCTGGAAGAGTTCCAAGCAAGACACAGTTACCGATTCTACAACAGAGGTCGAGTATATTGCTATATCGAATGCAACAAAGGAGGTTGTATGGATGAAGAAGTTCATCTCTGAACTTGGGGTCGTTCCAAGCATCAACGACTTAATTGAGCTATATTGTGACAACAATGGAGCTATTGCACAATCTAAGGAACCCAGATCGCATCAGCGCTCAAAGAATATACAAGAACAGTTCCATCTCATATGAGAGATCATACAATGAGGAGATGTAAAGATTTACAAAGTACCAACTGAGAACAATATTGTTGACCCCTTAACAAAGACACTTTCACAACATAAGCATGATGGACATGTTAGATCACTGGGAATACGATTTGTGGGTGATTGGCTCTATGTGCATGTGAGAGTCTGTTGGCATGTATGCTTGGAGAGACAATCATATGATGATTGTAATGGCATAATATATATGTAAATGATTTGATTAATAAATAAAGGCAAGCTTCTATTTTGTTCTGCTTAGTTCAACTATGAGATAATGTTGTAACATCATAAATGTCTAGAGAATGATATTACTCAATTACGTATGTTTTTAAGTACATAACTTATACGATGAGATCATACAGATGTTAAGAGTATGCATATATATTATCATTATGTCCCTGATCGATTGTTATTGTGGAAGGTAGATAGACAACAATAACACATAAGATCAGGGTGTGAGTTGGTTGATGACAAAATCTCATTAGTCATGATATTGCAATATCAAACCAAACACACAAATACATACTAGAGAACAGTGTATGGGACAGACCCACCATGAGACTGACACATGGAAGCCATTACCATGGTTGTCATAGTCAGCTCTCATAGTGATGGTAGTGATTGTGGTTCTTAGATTTGAAGTCACTAGACTCGTCACATATCATTCGATATGCTTTGATATCATCGAATGTAATCCTGAAATAAGGATTGCCATAACGGTGATGATTGGGTGACTATGACACATGTGGACTGACTGTGAGTGATGTAGATAGAATGTGTCCCTTTTATAAGAGCATGATATCCTAGGCCTCTTGATTAGTGATACTGAGAAATGTATGGCCATGCACATGTGAGTCAATATGTGATATTGAGCTTACATATATCCCAGACAGTCTGTTTTAGTTCAAGGAACAAGATTGAATGTTGAAGAGGATGACTACTCCATGCCTAGAGTTCAATATAGATATCAATGACAAAGGAACTATACAAACAATGCAACTCCATACACATATTGTAGGTTGAAGTTGTTCTCCAACTTTCCATTTACTTGTGTAGCATTGATGTGCGACTAGACACCACTCGTTGCTTATGCTGTCATAAGCTGTTATAGACATTCACTGCTAACGTAATATAAGATCTATAGGGTCACACACATAAGTCATGACTTAGAAGAGGAGTTTAATCTTGAATGATGATTGAATTGGTTACTAAAGTGTTTAGGTATTCAATTCACATAACAAATCAACTGACTGGACTCCCAACTGGATGAAATGCCCGGTTGGAGTGTCAGGTTGATTGGATATTGAATTGCCTGAGTTCGACATGAATCAGACACCAACCGATCGACTCATGTTGAGAGATACGACCGGTTCATCGATTGTACCAACCAAAGGTTCTAGTGACTTTTCCGAATTCATGAGAAAAATTGATCGTTTCACTTGCTCGATTTGATTGGTACAAGAAATTAATGTTTAGCATTAATTGGATACAAATTGCTAAATTCATATGTGATTGGGAAAATGTGAAATGACCGGTTCGTTGTGTGAACCGATCAGCTCGCGTGTGAGATGACGGGTTTGGTTGCCTACCGTCGGTTCGGCACTTATAGGTTGTAAAAAATCAAGATCTTCTAGCCCTTCTACTCCCACACAGATTGAGAACCCAGATCCTAACCCCTCTTATAAATAGAGAGATATTGGAGGCTTCTCAGAACACAATTTAATTATTTCTGACAATTATTATCCTCTCTGGTTGTGGTAACCAATAGAGAGCCCAAGCAAATCCTACCCACTAAAGGGAGGGATAGCAAGGGAGAAATAATTGTGAGAGACAAAGTTGATGACTAGTATACCAACGTGAGAGACAACTCCTTCTTGTCTGTTTTAGTAAGACGACAAGAGTTCTAGATGGTCCGTGTGGACTTTCATAGAGGCGTAGGGGCTATTGTCTGTCGCTTAGAGGATAACGTCAACCTACAATTTGTGGTGCAGACCAGGAGGCACAACCGTCAACTGAGTCCCAATGCAACTAGATAACAGTTGTGCATCTACAATGACGAGGACATGTCACTGGACTTGTTCTAGGACCAGGTATATCTTCGAAACCATCATTCTCATCTTATATTTATTGACGTGATTCGCTGGTTTATGGAGAATATGGTGGTAAAATTTTTATTTCTGTTGTCTATTTGGTATTTAAATTTTCCTTAAGTTATGGTTGTCCACTTTCCTTGGGAAGGCCAAACACAATTGGATATTGGTCGCTTTTGCTGATCTTTATTGTATTAAATCAGTTGCTCGATAGCTTTAAATATCATGCAATTAATTCTATCGTGGCATATGCACGCGAGGTATAACCAGATGCTGCTATGTTTTCAAAATAATTCACACGCTGATTTTAAGGTGATTCATAACTATCGACGGTTTCTAAACAAAATAACCAAGGATCGATTTTAGGATATCTCACATCGTGATCCTCTTTTTGCAGCACTATTTCATTTCAACGCAATCGAGTTTTTTCATAAATCACCTTCGATGAACTGTGTCCAATCACAACTTGATTCTTGTTGGGTTCATTTTCTTTCTCTAGTTTTCAACCCAAAGTGGCATAGTCTTAAATAGAAAATTCAATGTCGATGTCACTGTCATTTTAATTCTCCATAATATAGTCGCTTATCATTTTTCCTTTGAGCTTTCCATTACAGTCAAATATAATAATGAGTTTCCATACTTTCCAAACAATGTAAAATTGATGACTTATTATCTTTATCTGCAAGTCAGAGAAATACAGTAATCAAGCATTTAAACAAGACAAATGATAAATTATAAAAAAAAACTAAGAAATAGACAATTAAAGGCATATCATAGCTAGTAAAGATTAAAAAAAAGGCGAAATACATAGTAATATTGCATGGATATGGGTGTCATTAACCAGCTCAAGCTTATAACTTGTTTGTCCTCAAGCAAGGGTCAAATGTAAAGATCCTAAGATAACATCCAAATTGAGCTTAACAATAGATACTAAGATTAGGAAAAATAGCTTTGCGTCACAAGTTATCCAAGATATGTTACTTTAGAATGAACCTCCACCATACAAACAAACTTGCTAATGTAAGATCAGAGAACTACCATACATGTTTAAGTGATCTCACTGCAACAGGATTCATAGGGATGTAAACTATGTATATATAAGAATTAAAGTACAGTCACTTAGAAAATTGAGAAAAATGATGAATGCAAGTAGTGAGTATCATTAAGAACTTATATAAACCAATCAAGTACAATACAACTCCCACTTATTCGTTTCCTAATATAAAAATAAAGGAAAAAGACTATAATGACTCATGATGTTCTCGATCAGCGTCAAGTTGGTCCATATAACGAACAACGGTCCCTGAAATCAGAGAAAATTGCCCAAAGTAGTGAGATGAACTCCTTGTACCGTGCTCGAACCAGAACTGCTATTGGAAAGTCTCATTACTCTCCTAGAGATCCCTAAATGACTCTCTAATAAGTTTTGGATGACACTACCAGGTACGACATATTGCAAGCATAATCATACACCTGTTGGGCACCAACCTTAACTCTCATGAGAAAACAAGAAACAAACCACTCATGCTTTTATTCACTTTCAAGCTTTTAAATTGCCTTGTAATTAATTCAACACGGGTGCTAGCTATTTTAGGAGTTTCTCCTCATACAAAATTTTGGATTATTTTGGACGGTCAAGCCTCTTTTACTCATTTTTGAAGTTTTTGACTCAATCTAATGTGGGAAAGTATGAAGACCATCATAGTAAACAATCCATCTTAACTAAATTCAAAACTCATCATTACTCGATCTAACCTTAGTGAAAATATTTTATATAGTTTAAGGATCCTTAGGATATTGTCAAATCTATGAAAATACCACTCAAAATTTTGATCTTACACTAGCTCTAACAACCGGGCACAAATCTTAGGATCATCATTCATAACATGAAAATAGTCGAACAAGTAATTTTAGTTGTTGGTAGCATCATGTAATCTTAGAATCTATTCCAAAATTATAGAAAGGTATCAATGAGGTGAATGAAACTGAAGTCAATTAAATATAATGACGATGGGATAATTTAACACAAGATGAGCATTTAAGCCTGGCATTCATACCAACATAGCCACAATTGCAAAATCTAAAAATTACACAACAAAGTTCTAAAAAAAGTAAGAAAGTAAACATGGATACACAAAATGAAAAATAAAGATCAAAGAGATGGAAGGGTGTATTTTCCTACCATCCTAAGCTTAAAATTTTGCTCATCCTCAATCAAATCTTAAACTTTAGGATCGTAGGGATGGTGTGCATTACAATCACCCAATCGTATGTCTCCCAACAATACCGACTAGAGCAAGGTCACATGTGTCTTGCAAATTGGATCTGCCATGTATGAGTAGAGTGTAAAGAATGGTGGACCTTTCCAAGTCTGAATAGGACAATAGGATTCAAAGACTTGGTGACTTCATCTTCATACTGATCAAGAAATGAATACCTTAGAATAACATCCTCAGGATATTCTTCAAAGTATGGATCTGATGCAATCTTATGTGAATCAAATTGTGAATCCTTCACCCTAAGCTTGTCATTGAGCAAGGGGGCGAGATGTTCTCATGAGTTGCAACCATGTTTTGGAATTTTGTCAAACTACACCCCCCATACTATCATCACCATTCAAGGGGGGCGAAGTGAATGTAGAATTATATGAAGTTAATTGGTGGTCGTCATAATCAAGATATCATTCCTCAAATGTGTAGCAATCATCATCTTCATCATCATATAAACTATTCCATCCCAAAGTAGATGATATGTTAGTAACAAAATGACAATTCTCAACATGTGGTCTGACTCTGGGTTGGGGTAGAAAACAAAGTGGAAAAATCAAGTGAGTCGTCAAATTGGTTTGTAGGTTGATACATAACTTCTTGGTTGTCTAGGGGTATGTGAATATCTCCATCATTTATTTCCATGTAAGCATATTTTAAATCTTCTGCTAGCTACTACATTGGCTTAAATGGGTGGAATGAAGGGCTATCCTGGGTAGGGGAATCTTTGCTAAAAAATCTAGGTGAGTCCAGTGAAGGATCCGAATAGGAAAATGAAATGAATTCCACATCGAGAATAGTGGATCAGGCGTGATGGCTGGAATCTTCATACATGCTAACTGAGCGTGGATCCATTGTATAGAGTGAGTGTGTATTAGTCAAGCTATGTTTTCCAATGTATATGAGGCTTCTATTGCGGGCATGAACCTCTATTAATTCCTGGATCATGCAATTTTACCTGTCGATTAAAACTGAATATGGATCAACAAAATCTTAGAAGTAGGATGACATGGCTAACTTAAGTGCATCAATATTTTATCTTGTATCAATAGTTTCTCTCATAATGCCTTGGGTCAAAAGTCCAACATGGGCTGGAGCAATAGAGTCAACAGTGAAAAATGACTAAGTAGAAGAAACTGGTGGGGTTGATGCAAAGATACCAACTAAAGTGGATGGTTCTCTATGATCTGTCAACATCCTAGAGTAAGGAAAGAGTTAGGGAAGAAAGTAGATAAGATGGTTTGCCTTATTGTGGAGAGATCCATGGCTGCACTCAAAATAAAGAAAATAGAGAAGAAAGCAAAGCAAAGAAAAAAGGTGTGCAATCAAGCCTGTTGATATATTTAAGAACACATACTATTCTAAGTAGACTTTAAGTTCTTAGTGGTTTTTTGTTGTCTTATCCCCAGAAACAACTCCAAAAGTTGATCACTCTTTTCATGGGTCAAGAGTGTAAACACATTTTTTCAACCAAAGATATCAGATTTCAAAATTTATACCTGACTTCAAGAGGCGTCCACAACTCAATACTGAGTCTGTTGCATTAATACATGGTCGAATATAGGGAAAAGGAGAATAACATATTAATAATAGAAAATATTGGCTCAATTTAGTCAAATTGAAAAGAGTGAATTTGGAAACCCAGTTAAGGAATGAATAAATTCTAAATTAAGGCAACATAATCTAAGTTATGAAAGATCAAAAGAAACAAAGATAATTATAAAAATGATAAAATGGAACTTGGATTGGGGTTCACTAATCAAACCAACCTCAACCATGCAAAACCTTCTCTTCTAATTTATATGTGTTCTTGACATATTTTGCAAGCAGTTGTAGATAATATGTAAACCTTCCTTCTCTCGAGATCTAGGTAAATTTCTATCAAAAGGTATCTCTCTATCTCGATATGATAACCAATATATCAAGAATAAAATTATGATCTTTTCCATAGTAACTCCTGATGAGTGCATATTCATCCTAGTTTTAGTTGCATTTCTCATTTATTGTTGCATTCATTTCCATCATTTTACTCTAAAATTAGCTTGAATTTATTCTTTATTTTATGATAATTTATAAGGTTTTGATCCAAATTCCTTGTTTCCATGCCACGCCTAAGCTTCATAGCATGGTGGGAGTGTAGGAGGTGGTGGTCATTTTTGAAACCATTAGTTTGCATTATTTTTATCATGCCATCAATTTACATGTATTTTCCCTTCCATTGGTTTCCATTCCTTCATTGATGCTCCACTAACGCGGGCCTTCGACCCTACGCCACCCCCAAGGGTGGGTTTGCATCCATATGCCCAACCACTGGTTTGGCTACTCTGTCCAGCCATCGGTTGACAACCAATGAGTGTCCATAGTTTGTCTTTCAAGGTGGATCAGAGTCGGCCTTTGGATGGTTCTTTTGATCCACTTTTCGTTGGTCGGCCTAGAAACCACTTTCGATGGTCATCCTAACCACGCCTACCAATGGTCGTCCAACTTGGATATTCTAATGGATGTTCTATGTCTAACTTCTGATGGTTGACCAGAAAACTTCTTCTGATGGTTCACATACACCCTCACACCCAATGGAAGCTATTTACAACCTTCTGATGGATGCCATGATGACCCTTTTGATGGTCCTTCCCCTTCATCTACCAATGGAAGGCTATAACATCGGCAGGCCATTTTCTACCTATTATCGATGCCTCTTTGCATCCATAGCCACCAAGATTCATTGTAAGACAGTTGGGCAGTTCCAAACCTTATCATCTACCTATATATACACAAGCCATCAGCCTCTGTTAGGGGGCATATCAGCTTCACCCGCCAGGCTTTCAAATTCACAACCCATCCATCGGAAGACGATCCCCACTGGTAGTTCCATCAGTTGACACCCGACGACCACCTCTTCACCAAGGCTCGGCCTCATGTCCTAGAAGGAGGAAGGTTAACAACACCCCACTACCATCCTTCTACCTATGACTTCTCATCAGCAGATCTACATGAAGCAAGGAGGATGACAAAGAAGAAGGGTCACTCGACGAGATTCTTGGGTGGATGTTGTTGCTACATCTCTTTTACCCACTAAAATGTTGGACATATCCTTCCTTTTTTTGTTGTTTGTTCTGATCTCACTGTAAGCTGCAAGTAGTTTCTTAC
This sequence comes from Alisma plantago-aquatica, assembly GCA_963693085.1. Taxonomy (NCBI): domain Eukaryota; kingdom Viridiplantae; phylum Streptophyta; class Magnoliopsida; order Alismatales; family Alismataceae; genus Alisma; species Alisma plantago-aquatica. Next base: position 492,168,990 of record OY856411.1, on the reverse strand, counting down.
ACTAGGGTGTGAGGAGTAGCCCCACTGTTTACTTTTGTTCTTTTACTACAACCATGCATGTATCAACTATGATACATTTTGAATCAATCATTTTAAGCTTGTATGCTTGTTTAGCCAACATGTTTACATATTTGTCATGATTTTGGGTGTAGAGAACTTCAAACCCAAGATCTAGAATACCGGTTGGTTCTTGTTGAACCCTTAATAAGAACTCAGATAGGTATTTTTCTGGGGCGACAGATATAAGAACTCTAGATAACACGACAATGAACCTAGTGTCATATTTGTCTAGGTCTAATCCTAATGCCAAAAGGCATATTTAGATGGCCTTTGTGATATTGAGTATGCATGTTTATGATGTAGTAGAAGAGCAAACATAGGTACTATTGTTGAAAACCACTCATTCTAGTATACCCATCCACCTGAAAATCCTAAATTTTATTTCAGTCTTTTATTTTGCATGTTAGCTTTAATCAACCAAATCCACTTTTGTGTTAAATATTATTCCTAGTCTAGGTTAAATCAATCAACTAATTCTTAAAATATTTTCCTTTATGTTCGATCCTTAACTATACTACAATAAGACATGTCTTCTTGCGGGTGGTAATTATTGTACTTGCTTAAGGTAAACTCTAGGGATTTCACCCCTAGAGAATTTACCGGTGCAATATCACGCATGTCAACTCCTCACTCTTGTGTCTTATTACTATCCATAATCTAGGTTTCAATGAAATCATTCTCTCAAATAAATCCAGATCAAGCATCACAAGAAGGTGGATAATTAAACAAGTGATACATTAAAAATAAGAGTATATAAATTAAACTGTAAGAACACATATATTAAATAGAAAAAGGAAAGATTACGTAGTTGGAAGGGCTCGATGCCTACTCCCAAACCAAGTTATGAGTCTAGCCATTCATGGTGCAAGAAGGAAACATATTACAACTTCAGCCAAATATTAGTTCTCAACAATGAAATAAGAAAAAAAAGGGAGAGGTCGATTGGTATGACAATGATTAATGGAGGAAGGGGTGTAGTGGTGTTGTCTTATTTTTTGTTTTGGTTCATAGAGAATACAAAGGGGTGGATCACAAAGAGTCCAACCCCCTTCCTTAGTGGTCGTTGGGTTTTATTTATACTTTTCATTAATGGAGTCTAACAAACACATGATTAATGAGTGGGATGTGACCCTTTTGGGTGTCGATCAACGTTCAGAGTTGGCGGTCGATCAGGAGCTATCGAATGATGGTAGGTGGTTGTCAACCAGTGGCTATTTCTAGAGTCATCGATGCTGAGGTCGATAGGTGTGATGACTGATGACAGGGCTGGTCAATAACTTGGTGATTACCATGAGTGGGAAGGTGTAGGTCGATAGCCAGTCGGAGGTTAATGGTTGGCCGAGATTGATGGTTGCAGGTCAAAGCTAGTGGTCAATTGAAAACAATTACTTCACTAAGTTCCATAGGTTGATTACTTTTTGGCTATCGAGCATGCATCATGGTTGTAATAACAGTGGTGGGTGATTGAGCATCATGATCGCGCTATCGAGGGCTGGTGTTTTTCTTACATGGTTGAGCATGGTACTTTTTGTGAGGAGAGTATCGACCTATGGTGCTCAATGATCGTGAGGTGTATGCGGTTGTGGAATTTTCCTTGGGAAGGCCAAACACAATTGGATATTGGTCATTTCCACTAATCTTCATTGTATTAAATTAGTTGCTCGATAGCTTTAAATATCATGCAATTAATTCTATCGTGGCATTTGCACACAAGGCATATCCTCAAGTAGTATATTGTTGCTATGTTTCCAAAATAATTCACAGGTTGATTTCAAGGAGATTAATAACTATGGACAATTTCTAAACAATAACTAAGAATCAATTTTAGGAAATCATAGATCATGATCCTCTTGTTGTGGTACTATCTAATTCCAATGCAATCAAGATTTTCTATAAATTGCCTTCGATAAATTGTGTCCAATCACAACTTGATACTTGTTGGTTTGACTTTCTTTTTCTAGTCAAAAGTGCATAGTATTAAATAGAAAATTTAGTATTGATGTCTCTACCGCTTAATACATTGTTCCATAATATAGTCACTTCTCATCTTTCCTATGTGCTTTCCATTGTAGTCAAATATAATAATAAGTTTTCATACTTTCCAAGTAATATAAAATCATTTTTCCTTTCTAAGTCAGAGAAATACACTAATTAATAATTTAAACTGGAAAAATGATAAGTTACAAAAAGACTAAGAATTAGACGATCAAAGGCATATCATGGTTAATAACGATACAAAAATAAAGGTGACACACATAGTGATATTGCATGAATTTGGGTGTTATCACACATGGTGTTGTTATGAAGTTTAGATTTGAATGCACATCCTTATTATACATGAGCTTCATTATAAGTTGATTCATCATATTATTCTAATTTCTACAAGGCTTGTAGTTCATTAAAAAAGAATTTAATTTTCCAAAAAGCTCTTCATTTTTTAAAAGAATATTTATTTTTTTTAAAAAAAGATAAGCCCATCTTTATGGTTTCCTAAAAAGTTCTAATTTTAGAAAAGGACTTTTCTCAAAGGTTTTACTTTAAAAAAATTATCTTAGAAAAAATCCTTTTGTAATGATTTTCAAAAAGGTTTTGATTTCATAAACATTTTACATTTTGAAAAAGAGAAATATCTTAAGAAAATTGTTTCCAAAAAGTCCGAATTTCTAAACTGGTTTTCAAAATTTGAAAAGGTAATGTTATTATTTTGGGTTTTCCAAATAAGTGCTAGTTTGTAAAGGGGTTTATTTACTTACAAAATATGAACCATCTTAGAAAAAAATATTCAATTTTCCAAAAAAGTTTAGATTTCAAAAAAGAAATTTCTATTTACTAAGTGTGAATTATATTAGAAATATTTGTTATTGGCTTTCCAAAAGATCTCTAATTCAAATGTGCGTTTTGATTTCTCAGTGAATGATCTTATAAACATGTCTTTTGTTGTTTTCTAAAAAAGGATTCCAAAAAAAGATTTTATATTTTAAGAAAGTGAAATATTAGAAGAAAAAATAATCAATTTTCTAATTTTTGAAATAAGAAGAATGGTATTTGTTCTGTAACATATAATTGCAACACATGAAAACTATGTGTAAATCATATCCCTCTTCATTTAGTCCATGTGAACTAACTGTATCTCAAAAACTTCTCCTCACTTATACCTACATTTCCCTCCTCATTATATCCCTCCTCATTTAGTCCATGTGAACACATGATTTTTTTTACTTGTTGATATATGCCCACTATGATGTGGATGTTTATATGTTTGTGCTGTCCATTGTGCGATGGCAACCTTTGTATCATCATCTGACTATACTTTTCTACTTGCCTCTACATTAAACATGATATGTGATGCAGTAGCACTAGAGTAGTGTAATTGCATTAGTTTTGCGTTATGTGCCCTTTATGTTTTTGGGATGGAGGTTATGTGACCCATACCCGAGTTTCAACTTTATGAGGGTTGGCTCAATTTGATATACTTGGGAGTTTGGTTATGTGCCATTCTCTATCAGGTTTCAACTTCATGAGGGTTGGCAGCCAATTGTTATTTATATTGTTCTAGGGCTATGTTTATCTCACATGCATGCAAGTTGATGATATTTATGATGGGTTATGTGCCCAAAATTGTTGATGGGTTATGTGCCCAAATCATGATATGTGCTTATGTGGCACTACTTTATTGTTTTGATTATGGCAAGTATCTTCTTTTATGATGATGATGATTCTTTTCTTTTATGCCCAATTGGGTAGTCCTTATCTTTTGCATGGGAAGCCTTTTATTTTGATGTCCCTTATTCTTTATAAATTGCTCAATTTTCTTTTTAGTATGCACATACCAGCCTTTTCTAATGTCTTCTATTTTTCTCTTCTTTTTGGGGTATGCTTCCAACCCTAGGTGAAAGACGTGGAGGACTTAGCTAAGAGATGTGGACCTAGCTTGAGAAGTTAAAGCTTGGAGACAATCTTGAGGTGGTTTAGATTTCCCTCTACATGGATCCTTATGATGTAAGTTTAAGATGTTCCCTTGTTTTATAATTGAATATAGTCATGTTTTTATTCCGCTGCTACACTTTGATTGTTTTGTATACCTTTAATAAAGATTTGAAAAATTTACACCCACTCCAAGCATACCTTTGAAGTGTGTTTGGATTGAAGGTTCTGTTGTTCAAATTTTTAGTAGAGAGGTAGTTTCACTTCTTTACAGCATGGTATCAGAGCCCATGGTAGTCGAAATCTGACTATTTCAATTTTGTCTCCCTAGTTAGACCTTTAACTTAGAAAGTTGCCTCTAGGTGAGATGTTCACCCTAGATATGATCAATGATGATCTTTATATGCAATAAGGTTTGGTTTGAGGATGAGATTAGGAAGCCTTGATATGGAAATATTGTGACTTGGTTCTTGGAATGATTTTTTCTAGCATGTTGGTTTTACACTCGCAAAGTTTTTCATCAAAAAAATATTTTCATTATATATTATATGTACAAAAGAAATTTCCCTGGATTTTATCGAAGTTTTCTTAAACTAAGTCACAATGAATAGAAACCCTAGAATTAGTTGATTAGAATCTAACCCTAGTTTTTGTGACTAGGTTTGATATAATGGTGTAGTTGACCTACCCTATGGCTTTTTGATGTTCATATAGGGTTGATAGGTTAGAGACACAAGGACCTATAACTCAACCCTAGATGGTGACAAAATAGTTGGATACATGAGAAACATAAAACTCTAAAACTTTCATAACTAAAAGAGATGTGGGTAGCTCTGAAAAGTTGTTTAGTTTGACTTGTTAGGTTGATCCTTTTTAAGGGGTGGAGAGTAGTTGGTTGTTGATGTTTTGATCTATAGATTTTGAGGACGAAATCTTTTTTAAGGGGTGGAGTGTTGTAACATACCAGATCTTGGACCCTACCCTAGAACTTTGACCTTTTGGGTTGACCAAACAAGGTTGATGTTAGAATGATCCTAATAATCTAATGCTTGAATAATGTAATCTAATTCATTTGGTGATGATAAGATGATAAAGAACTTAATTGAATAAGTAATTAAGCTAATGGTCCACTAATGGGCCATATGATATATCTCATAAAAAGAAATCCCAAAAGTGAAATCTAAGTTTAAAATTGTGTTCCTTGGGTCCCAATTATCTTGGGAGTCAAGTTTCACATTATTCACATAATAATTCATTTAATTCAAATTGGAAAAAATGAGTGTTTTCCCCAAAATATCAAATAAAATAATAAATGACTCCAAAAGAGGAAAATAATCTTAGACTCGTAATCTACATAATAAATATAGCCTTTGGGTGAATTTTCATCCAATTTGGAGAAAGTTTGCTTAAAAGGTGAAATCAAGAGAGAGAAAGTGTGTAGAACCTTAAAAATATTAAATAAATGTTCAAACAACTCTAATATATAAAATTGATGGGAAATTCGTATCCAACACATTAAATATGACTTGTGGGTCAAGTTTCATAAAATTTGGATAATCCTAAAGCCATTAATGAAGGAGGAAAGAGAAAATATGATTTGATTTATTTAACCCACTAAAAGTTCTCAAAAGGCAAATCTAATTTTATATTTGGAATCTACATGTCTTAATTGACCTCTGTGCAAAATTTCACCTAATTTGGGGATCGTTTGAGCCTCCAAAAAAAGAAAGAGAAAAAGGAGAAATAAATGTGAACACACTTTATTCTAATTTGATTTGGACTTGATTTAATGTGTCACACTGTTTTCCTTTCATTTGCAAAACCCAGATTCTATTCCAACTGTTGGATTTTGATCCAACGACAGTGGCGTGTCTCCTACCTTCTGCTTCTTGGTTTCCCCTTGCGAGCTGCTGGCTCCGCTTCCTCGATTCTTTCTCACCTTCCTCTCTCATCTCGCAATGATTCTTCCAATTTCTTCTCCCTCAACTTCCTCATCCTTTCTCAAACCCATTGGCTATATAAACCCTAGGGTTCTTCTACCTTCTCTCGCCAGTTGTTTCACACCCTATTTCCCCCTATGTTCCTCCCTTCTTTCCCTCTTCTCGTCTCTCCTGGCCATCAGACCCATGGGGAACTGGTCCCAAGCCTTCATCGAATTTCCCAGAGTTGTCTCTTAATGCGGCTTTTCCCTCTTTAGCCGCAGGACTGATACCCCCAATTATAGCTACTAGAGCCGGTGAGAACAAGGCTGCTCTTGTGTTCCTCGCCATCACGACCGTGTTAGGGATTATTGGATGGTTGCCCGCACTCCTACATAGTTGGTTCCTCGCCAATGCTTCCTATGATTTCGCACAATGATGGGTATGATACCGCCCCCTCCCCCCCTTCTGGTTTTCCTCTTTGCCTTGCTGTGTGATTCCTGATGTTTTGACCATTGCTGGTCTCTATTACATCGCATGGCCCGACCATGAGCTCTTTGGGTCTGCGCGAGCCTTAGGAACTCAGATTTGGGGTTAGTTCATCAAGCTTTCTTTTGGTTTTTGAGCTCAACACGATTGTTGCAGGTCAGGGAAGCAGCTATCTAGCATATAGGTTCTGTTGCAATCAAGGAGTTCAACTTTCCAGTTTACCCTTATGTTCTTCTTGGTTTTCACTTTTGACTTAGGGGTAAAATCATCTTTTACATATGTTTTTGGAGCTTCTATTCTGCTTAAACGAGCTTGCTTTGCTGTCTACAAGGTCAGTTGAGTTGCTCACTTTTGAGTGGACCAACTCAACAGGTTGACCGCTTACTGGATTATGTTTGCTGATGTGGAATTTCCTGATTGGTTGTTGTTTAAAAATTAATAACTAATTATTGGATAATCAGAAAAATATGGAAAAATACTTGTTGGAATCAGAAAAACAAGATATAACTAATGGTACATGTTTTGATGACTAAATATAAATATTAATAATATGTGTTTCCAATGGATCTAATTAATGAGGAATTAACTTGTGAAAAATCATAACTAATTATCTATAAGTCAGAAAAATATAATCCTAATAACCTAATATAAAATATGGCATGGTTTTGATAACCTAATTCAAAAATAATAAAAAGGCGATTTTTAGGATTTATGAAATCAATGTAAATCTAACCCTAATCTCACATATGTGATTAATAGGTTCTTTGTATGCCTAGGCTTGGACCTAGGAGTGACTTTAGACGTTTGGCTCTGAAGTTGAGGTATGTTTGCATCTCCTATTTTTCTTTATTGAGAAATAACCTAAATTTACTTTCTCTTGGTCCTATGGACAATAACCTAAAAATCATATCTTTTCCTTTTGAAAATGATGCTTCATGAGAAGTACCCTACTTATTATTGATCTTGTGATCATGGATATTCTCTTGACCCTATTTCTTATTCCTTGGTGCAAGTTGGACTCTTGATGTCTGTGATGTGGATTTGTTTACTTGTTGATATATGCCCTCTATGATGCGGATGCATGTTTATATATTTGTGTTGTCCATTGTGTGATGGAAACCTTTGTATGATCATCTGACTATACTTTTCTACTTGCCTCTACATTAAACATGCTATGTGTGCAGTAGCACTAGAGTAGTGTAATTGCATTGGTTTTGGATTATGTGCCCTTTATGTTTTTGGGATGGAGGTTATGTGCCCCATACCTGAGTTTCAACTATATGAGGGTTGGCTCAATTTGATATACTTGGGAGTTTGGTTATGTGCCATTCTCTATCAGGTTTCAACTTCATGAGGGTTGGCCACAAATTGTTATTTATATTGTTCTAGGGCTATGCTTATCTCACATGCATGCAGGTTGATGATATTTATGATGGGTTATGCGCCCAAAGTTGTTGATGGGTTATGTGCCCAAATAATGATATGTGCTTATGTGGCACTACTTTATTATTTTGATTATGGCAAGTATCTTCTTTTATGATGATGATGATTCTTTTATTTTATGCCCGATTGGGTACTTCTTATCTTTTGCATGGGAAGCCTTTTATTTTGATGTCCCTTATTCTTTATAAATTGCTCAATTTGCTTTTTAGTATGCACATACCAGCCTTTGTTGATGTCTTCTATTTTTCTCTTATTGCTGGGGTATGCTTCCAACCCTAGGTGAAGGACATGGAGGACTTAGCTAAGAAATGTGGACCTACCTTGAGAAGTTAAAGCTTGGAGACAATCTTGAGGTGGTTTAGATTTCCCTCTACATGGATCCTTATGATGTAAGTTTAAAATGTTTCCGCGTTTTATAATTGAATATAGTCATGTTTTTATTCTGCTGCTACACTTTGGTTATTTTGTATATCGTTAATAAAGATTTGAAAATTTTACACCCACTCCAAGCATACCTTTGAAGTGTATTTGGATTGGAGGTTCTATTGTTCAAAATTTTAGTAGAGAGGTAGTTTCACTTCTTTACAACATGGTATCAGAGCCCATGATAGTCAGAATTTGACTATTTCAATTTTGTCTCCCTAGTTAGACCTTTGACTTAGAAAGTTGCCTCTAGGTGAGATGTTCACCCTAGATTTGATCAATGATGATCTTTATATGCAATAAGGTTTGGTTTGAGGATGAGATTAGGAAGTCTTGATATGGAAATATTATTACTTGGTTCTCGTAATGATTTTTGCTAGCATGTTGGTTTTACACTCGCAAAGTTTTTCATCAAAAAAAAATTATTTTTGTTATATATTATATGTACAAAAGAAATTTCCCTGGATTTTATTGAAATTTTCTTAAACTAAGTCACAATGAAGAGAAACACTAGAATTAGTTGATTAGAATCTAACCCTAGTTTTTGTGACTAGGTTTGATATAATGGTGTAGTTGACCTACCCTATGACTTTTTGATGTTCATATAGGGTTGATAGGTTAGAGACACAAAGACCTATAACTCAACCCTAGATGGTGACATAATAGTTGGATACATGAGAAACATATAACTCTAAAACTTTCATAACTAAAAGAGATGTGGGTAGCTCTAAAAAGTTGTTTAGTTTGACTTGTTAGGTTGATCCTTTTTAAGGGGTGGAGAGTAGTTGGTTGTTGATGTTTTGATCTATAGATTTCGAGGATGAAATCCTTTTTAAGGGGTGGAGTGTTGTAACATACCAGATCTTGGACCCTACCCTAGAACTTTGACCTGTTGGGTTGACCAAACAAAGTTGATGTTAGAATGATCCTAATAATCTAATGCTTGAATAATATAATCTAATTCATTTGCTGATGATAAGATGATAAAGAACTTAATTGAATAAGTAATTAAGCTAATGGGCCACTAATGGGCCATATGATATATCTCATAAAAAGATATCTCAAAAGTGAAATCTAAGTTTAAAATCATGTTCCTTGGGTCCCAATTACCTTGGGAGTCAAGTTTCACATTATTCACATAATAATAATTCATTTAATACAAATTGGAAAAGAAGATGAGTGTTTTCCCCAAAATATCAAATAAAATAATAAATGCTCAAAAATAGGAAAATAATTTTAGATTCGTAATCTACATAATAAATATAGCCTTTGGGTGAATTTTCATCCAATTTGGAGAAAGTTTGCTTAAAAGGTGAAATTAGGAGAGAGAAAGTGTGTAGAACCTTCAAAATATTAAACAAATGCTCAAACAACTCCAATATGTAAAATTGATGGAAAATTCGTATCCAACACATTAAATATGACTTGTGGGTCAAGTTTAATAAAATTTGGATAATCCTAAAGCCATTAATGAAGGAGGAAAGAGAAAATATGATTTGATTTATTTAACCCACTAAAAGTTCTCAAAAGGAAAATCTAATTTTATATTTGGAATCTACATGCCTTAATTGGCCTCTATGTAAAATTTCACCTAATTTGGGGATCGTTTGAGCCTCTAAAAGAAGAAAGAGAAAAAGGAGAAATTAATGTGAACACACTTTATTCTAATTTGATTTGGACTTGATTTAATGTGTCACGCTATTTTCCTTTTATTTGCAAAACCCAGATTCTATTCCAACCATTGGATTTTGATCCAACGACGGCGACGTGTCTCCTACCTTTCGCTTCCTGGTTTCCCCTCGCGAGCTGCTGGCTCCGCTTCCTCGATTCTTTCTCGCCTTCCTCTCTTATCTCGCAATGATTCTCTCCGATTTCTTCTCCCTCAACTTCCTCATCCTTTTCCGAACCCATTGGTTATATAAATGCTAGGGTTCTACTGCCTTCTCTCACCAGTTGATTCATGCCCTATTTCCCCCTCTGTTCCTCCCTTCTTTCCCTCTTCTCGTATCTCTTGGCCATCAGACCCATGGGGAACTGGTCCCAAGCCTTCGCCGGATCTCCCAAAGTTGTCTCTTGATGCGGCTTTGCCCTCTTCGATCGCAGGACTGATACCCCCAATTATAGCTGCTGGAGTCGGTGAGAACATGGCCGCTCTTGTGTTCCTCTCCATCACGACCGTGTCGGGGATTGTTGGATGGCTGCCCACACTCCTACAGATTTGGTTCCTCACCAATGCTTCCTATGATTTCACACAATGATGGGTATGATGCCGCCCCCTTTTCCCCCCTTCTAATTTTCCTCTTTGCCTTGCTGTGTGATTCCCGGCGTTTCGACCATTGCTGGTCTCTATTGCATCGCATGGCCCAACCATGAGCTCTTTGGGTCCGTGTGAGCCTCAAGAACTCAGATCTGGGGTTAGTTCATCGAGCTTTCTTTTGGTTTTTGAGCTCAACACAATTGTTGCAGGTTGGGGAAGCAACTATCTAGCAGATAGGTTCTATTGCAATTGAGGAGTTCATCTTTCCGGTTTACCCTTCTATTCTTCTTGGTTTTCGCTTTTGACTTAGGGGTAAAATTGTCTTTTACATCTATTTTTGGAGCTTCTATTTCGCTTAAACGAGCTTGCTTTGCTGTCTGCAAGGCCGGCTGAGTTGCTCACTTCTGAGTGGGCCAACTCAAACAGGTTGACCACTTACTGGATTATGTTTGCTGCTGTGGAATTTCCTGATTGGATGTTGTTTAAAAATTAATAACTAATTATTAGATGATCAGAAAAATATGGAAAAATACTTGTTGGAATAAAAAAAATAAGATATAACTAACGGTACATGTTTTGATGACTAAATCTAAAGATTAACAAAAGATGTTTTCAATGGATCTAATTGATGAGGAATTAACTTGTAAAAAATCATAACTAATTGTCTATATTTCAGAAAAATATAATCCTAATAACCTAATATAAAATATGGTGTGGTTTTGATAACCTAATTCAAAAATAATAAAAGGCGATTTTAGGGTTTATGAAATCAATGTAAACCTAACCTTAATCCCACATATGTGATTAATATGTTCTTTGTATGCCTAGGCTTGGACCTAGGAGTGACTTTGGATGTTTGGCTCTGAAGTAGAGGTATGTTTGCATCTCCTATTTTTCTTTATTGAGCAATAACCTAATTTGACTTTCTCTTGGTCCTATGAACAATAACCTAAAAATCATATCTTTTCCTTTTAGAAATGATGCTGCATGTGAAGTACCCTACTTGTTATTGATCTTGTAATCATGGATATTCTCTTGAACCTATTTCTTATGCCTTGGTGCAAGTTGGACTCTTGATGATATATACCCACTGTGATGTAATTTTTTTTTTGTTGATATATGCCCACTATGATGTGGATGTTTATATGTTTGTGTTTTCATTGTGTGATGACAACCTTTGTATCATCATCTGACTATACTTTTCTACTTGCCTCTACATTAAACATGCTATGTGATGCAGTAGCACTAGAGTAGTGTAATTGCATTGGTTTTGGGTTATGTGCCCTTTATATTTTTGGGATGGAGGTTATGTGCCCCATACCTGAGTTTCAACTTTATGAGGGTTAGCTCAATTTGATATACTTGGGAGTTTGGTTATGTGCCATTCTCTATCAGGTTTCAACTTCATGAAGGTTGTCCGCCAATTGTTATTTATATTGTTCTAGGGCTATGTTTATCTCACATGCATGCAGGTTGATGATATTTATGATGGATTCTGTGCCCAAAATTGTTGATGGGTTATGTGCCCAAATCATGATATGTGCTTATGTGGCACTACTTTATTGTTTTGATTATGGCAAGTATCTTTTTTTATGATGATGATGATTCTTTTCTTTTATGCCCGATTGGGTAGTCCTTATCTTTTGCATGGGAAGCCTTTTATTTTGATATCCCTTATTCTTTATAAATTGCTCAATTTACTTTTTAGTATGCACATACCAGCCTTTGCTGATGTCTTCTATTTTTCTCTTCTTGCTAGGGTATGCTTCCAACCCTAGGTGAAGGACGTGGATGACTTAGCTAAGAGATGTGGACCTAGCTTGAGAAGTTAAAGCTTGGAGACAATCTTGAGGTGGTTTAGATTTCCCTCTACATGGATCCTTATGATGTAAGTTTAAGACGTTCTCTTATTTTATAATTGAATATAGTCATGTTTTTATTCCACTGCTACACTTTGGTTGTTTTGTATACCATTAATAAAGATTTAAAAATTTTACACCCACTCCAAGCATACATTTGAAGTGTGTTTGGATTGGAGGTTCTATTGTTCAAATTCTTAGTAGAGAGGTAGTTTCACTTCTTTACACCCTCTCTCCTATTTGGTAACAATAAACCATTTTAACATTTATGGAAAACTTGGACCACTACTTTCCTTTCTTCTAACATTTTCCATGCATCATCCAATTATTACAAATCCATTTTTTTTCAAATGGATTTACATATACAACCAACAATACTGATTTGATCTTTAGTATTTGAATTCTATCTTTGGCATGTAGATATGATTATTTCAAATATTGATACTCACCTATCTCTTTCTAATTCATTGTATATGAAATATCCACAAAGAGACATGTATATACCAACAAATGTACGGCAATTTGGATTGGTTGTCCAGCCTTCTACACACATAGCATGCAATGATGTTGACTCCGGCTTTAGAAGAATATAGCATGGGAATCGGGAGCATAAAACCATTGACTGAACATAGCCGTTAAAACAAAGAATGAATATTTCATGGGTCTATCGGTCATTATTGGTACTGCACTATGTTGATACAATGAGATTTCAAAATTGGAAATTCCATTCAACTTTTGTAAAGAATTACGGACGGAGAAAAGACAAAAAGCGTAAGTGAGGGGCGTCAATGTAAAAGAGATATAAACATGAATTAATGGTTGATATCCAAACATGGTAATAGGAAGCCTCCCAACCGGTACCATGTATAAAATCCGTTGTTTTCTTTCTTATGCAATCTCGGTAAACCAAACGGTTCCTTCGTTCCAAATCAGTTGCAATCGGGTTCAGCCCAAAAGTCTTGCGAGACATTTCCAGCAAGCCTTTCGGCCCTTTTCGTTTCCATTTTTTTAGTATCTGCTCTGTCGTGTCACTCCGCCTTCACCTTCAAACACTCGAAGGGCGCGGCGGGGTGTCCCAATCCCGCCGCAATAACCGTTAGCCATGGCCAGTTCATCATCGGCTTTCGTCTTGCGCCGCTGCTCCAATAATTATGTCACTCTGCCGAAGCCACACACATTTCAGGATCCAGGTTTGGAGGATGAAGAGAGGCAGGACTCCACTTCGATTTCCAGTCAACCTGCCCCCGCCTCCGCCCCTGCCCCTGCTATCAATCAAAGGGGTAAGGGCGTTATTAAGATGGACTCAGAGGTCTCCGATCCGCCCGTATCGGTTAAACGCGCTAGATTGATGAAGCCGAAGAAGTTGAAGAAGACGGACTTCGGACGAGGGGGCGCGTCTCCGTCTTCGTCGTGCACCTCTTCCAAAGCACATCCTTCTTCATCTTTTTCCAAGCACAATAGAGGGATCCATATGGGAAGCAGGCGCCCTCGCTATTTAGCAACCAGCAGAAGTTGTGCCGCAGTGGATGGTGACTTCGAAGAGCTCGCTCTTCCCCTTGGCATGTCCTTTGCCGCACTGATTGCCCAGGTCTGTGACTACATATAAGACATACGCGTTAATCGGCAGCTTGCATTTTTTTTAATCTGATATCCAGTTGAATGCTATAGTTTTTAGCTGCAGTCTACACCAGTGTTGATTTTAAGGCTGCGTTTGTTACATGGTGAATAATGGGAGGGGAATGATGATGAAATAAAAAGTTGTTGTTTGTTTGGCACAGTGATAGTGATGGGAAATATTCCATCGTGAATCTATAGGAAAATTTGGTCTGTTTTTATCCCCATGAAAAAGCATGATGAACCATGGTGAAAAAAGTTTCTTGAAGACTCCACTACTTATTTAGACATATACGTAAAAAGGCTCTATAAATATGATTGTTACTTGTGTAGGGTATTTTTATAAAGAATTTCCTCCTCCCCATCCCTATACCTATGTAATAAACATATTTCTTAAGTTTTTCCCCATCCCGATCTCTATCACCATGCACATATTACCAAACAACACATTTTAATAATTTTTCCATCCCTATCACCTTCCCCTTCCCATCACCGTCAATTTTTCACCACGTACTAAATGCAGCCTAAGTGTTTTAACTGAAGCATGCCATTATAACATGGGTAGGAAAGAAGAGTTAGATCTTTGTTAAATCCCTACACTGCAGAAGCAACTCTCAGATGTTAATACAGGAGCAAGAACTGCTTGTCTGACCTCAACTGAAAGAAGGCTTTTAAATGGTGTATTTGTCATTGAAGCTGGTTCGGGGTATAAACTTAGAATTGGATCACATGATTAAAATGCCAATTCTCAACATAAGATATTAATGCAATGTTTAGCAGCTTTGGAGTACTTCATGTAGTGTGAAGTTGATCTTTCATGTCTTTTTCCCATATAGTACACGGTGCATGGAAATTAATAAATTTGAGGCCCAAAGCCTACTATGTTTAGGACTGTCTAGATAGATGTTGTTTCCATTTTGGTTCTGCTTCGTGTCAAAGACTCACAGTTGTTTGTCGTATTGGAAGTATATCTTTAAATCTATTTCACCGACTCTTGAAGTATACCCTTTCTCCTTTAAGGTCCCTCCATCTCATTAAGTTACACTTCCTAAACTATGCTTTCATTGGCATGCATTAAGCATATACCTAAACCGTTGTAATCTGCTCCTTTTTATTCTTGAATAATCATCCAAACAATAGCCAATCTGAATCTGCCTTTCTCATTCCTTAGTTCCTAAAGGAAAAAGTTTTTGGAACGCTGAGGGCACTGCTTCTCCTTTCACTAGTTCAACCAGTGGTCGTCAAACGATGACATCTGCATCACATCATATGTGTGTGTGTGTCTGTGTGTGTACGCACGCAACAACATTAGTATTAGGAAGCATACTGTTTTGGGATAAAGAAAATGCACGAGCATAATTGCATTTGGCACTACCAAAATTATAGATTTAGGAGCAAAAGAAGTTCTAAAACTGAAGAAATCATAGTTATAGTAGAAAATAAACCATAATCATAGAAATTGAGGAAAAGTAGAAGAGGGTCATCAAAACAGCAGATGAAGAGGCACACTGTAGGAATGCAAAAATTTGTACCAGTAGTAACAACAGACAATAAGCATGGCGGCAACAACAACACAACTGGAGCCCAGCAACAGTCGCAGGGGCTGTTATGATATTTAGAGGATGAGGAGGAGAAGGAAGAGAAGTAGAGTAAGAGGGGGAGGCAGACCAGACATGCAACACATGACCTTTACTGCTGCTGCTGGAGTTAGCAGCGGCAACACAAGGGGATGTGGAATGCTTGAGTCACCAGTGGCTGGAACTGCTGCTTGACTCACCAGTAGCGGGGCCTGTAGCGCAGCATGTCATCAGTAACAGTCTCCCATCCTAGGACAGTAGGAGGATTGGGCGTGGGGTCTATTTTTCTATATCAAAACAGTCTACACCTGAGCTGCACACAGGGAACATGGTTGTCAAGGCGGCTAGGCGGTCAGCATTTCCCAAGGGGCGCCTAGGCTGTTCTGGGCGTTTTTTATATTTTGTATCTTTTTCAGTATGTTAATTTGATTCTTATTATACATATATACTACATATAATACCATATAGGAAACATAAAAAGAGGGCAGAATGAGGTTATGACAGCAGTAGCAGGAGATGGGAATAGGAAGAAAAAGGGGAAGTAATATCAACAAGCCTGCAACAACAATTGGAGCAGGAGACTTAGAAAAGAAAGCAGGGAAAAAGGGTGATGTAAAAGAGGAAAGTAGAAAGTACAACATCATCAACATTACGAAGCATAGGTGATGTAAAAGAGGATTTGAAGAAAACATAATAAAAAAAAACACAGCAGTAGTAGGATTTCGGAGTAGGAGGGGATATAGGAGGAATAACTAAAAAAAAACGCAGCAGCAGTAGGATTAAGGACTAAAATGCAGGAGAAAGGATAAAAAAAGAAAAGAAAAAGAAGCAAGAACAACAAACATATGAGGAAGTGATTTTATGACTTACCAATTTGGCCCAAATCAAACATGTTTTCCCTAATTTTCCAAAATTTGGCCTGATTTTGCCTAAATCAGACTTATTTCAGCCATAAATTGACTCAAGCTAATCTAATTCGATCAAATCCAGACTTGATTCATGCTAATTTATCCTTTAAATGACTTAATTTAGGCTTAAAAGGCCTTAGACACCCATATAATGCACATACTGGGCTGGGCGCCTAGTTTGAGCAGCCTTGGCTAGCGCCTAGGCGGGCGCCTTGACAACACTGTCAGGGACAAGGAATTAAATGACCGATACCGACGCCGTTTCGACAGCTTGGGTATAGATATTTACAGGTATACCGACAGAAATATCGACAGATGCAATCCTGGCCATACCGACGCCAAAATGAACGAATTAAATCATGAAATTTTACATGTGTGGTCTCAACACCTAGATGCAACGTTTTATGCAATAAAATTCTATATTGGGTATGTGGGGGGGGTTGTCCATCATGTGGGAGGTAGGGAACCTGTCCTGTTTTCTGCAGATTTCGATGAAGGATTTCGATGACAAAATATTGGAATTAAGATTTGGAAATTTACTAGCACAATCCATAAACATAAACACTCATACTTATGCAATAATATCCAATTTACAACACATGAATAACATAGTAACTTACTAACTCATATCAGTTGTATGTCGAGTTACACACTGATTATCCATACAAGATTGAGTTGATATGGTTGACTTAGTGCTCCCCTGACATGTACATTATGTAAGGTTGGTGATATGAAGTTACATGTTGCTCAGACACGTGTACAATTAAGATTTGGAATTTTACTAGCACAATCCATAAACATAAACACACACACTTATGCAATAATATCCAATTTACAACACATGAATAACATGGTAACTTACTAACTCATATCAATTGTATGTCGAGTTACACACTGATTATCCATACAAGATTGAGTTGATATGGTTGACATATTGCTCCCATGACATGTACATTATGTAAGTTTGTTGATATGAAGTTACGTGTTGCTCAGACACGTCATGTACAATACTATATAAGTGTATAATACTCATTCGTATTATGTAATTAAACACGATATGTTTTAGAATTTTACAGTACTATGTCTCCATATGCATCATATTAGATTCTGAAAGAAAATATACACAAGGGCTTTCTATTGCTCTTCTTCAATGTGTGACTTTGACAATTAACTTCATGATTGTCAAGGAAGTTAAGCACCATCACTATTGTGACACCTTTTCTCCGCTGTTGTTTGTACCACATGATCTTGATGTGCGGTAGTGAGATTCTCCATGGATTATGCACAATAGAGGGATAAGTATAAAAGCCATTATTACCATGCCCATTATATGCATATCGTGGGGATGCGATAATATAAAAGTGTAGTTAATATGTCAACCATGTCCATGTTGTGCGATATATGTAGCAAGTGTCATATATCAACAAATATAAGACTAGAAAATTACAAAATCTATATTTTTTACAATATTTGTTTGTTATGTTGCGAAGTAGTACATTTTCTTACTTTGTATGATAAAAATACTAGTAAGAAGAACATGTGTATACAAATTAGCATACTACTAAAAATGATAGCAAATTATACTGATATTTTGTGAATTATTTAGGTATATAACTATGATTATAATGTAGATTATGAGAAAGTGTTGTGGATCTAAGAACACATACAATCAGGAGGACATAAAAAAGCAGATGGTGAGATCTTTGCCAATTTAAGGCATTTTGGTATGAATTTACATTTAATTGAGATAGATGGTGTAAATGAGAGAAATGGTAGAAAACATAAAGGCATACCTTAGATTAGACTTATCTGAGCCCTAGTTGTCGAGATCCCTTTGCTCCAACATTTCCTCCTCTCAAACAACAGAAACTGACTCAAGCACACAAAAAATCGGTATTTCTGTCGGTATATCAGTACATTTCGTCAAAATTTGGCGATATTTGTCGATATTTGGCGGTATTTGGCGGTATACCATCGGTATACCGATATTTGCAATCCTAGCGATACGTTTGTGTGAACCGATGACCGATGCCGTCGATATCGGTATACCGGTCGATATATCGATGATATCGTCGATATCTCTTTCATTGGTCAGGGAATAAGTCAACATTTTCAGCTGACTGGTTGCTTGGACGCATAGTCACAAATTCGGTATTCGGGATACGTACGGTCGAGTTGAAAAATTCGGAATTCGGAAAATATGCGGAAAATTCGGCTAAAAAACGGTCAACGTACGGTAAAAGTACGGTCAACTATTCGGGAAAAAGTCGGAAAAAAACGGATGTATATATATAATATGTATATATATATGTTTGTAAGAATATATAAATTAGGCAAGAAACTTGAGATATTGAGTCGCAATATTCACCCAAGCATTTACTTAATGATTGTATAAATATAACACACAAGAATTTCATCCAAATTATAATAATTAATCATCACTTGATAGTAAAAAGAAGGGCTAAATAATATCTTATGGACTTACACAGTAAGTTCAGCAGGAAGAAAATAGCCTGCAACTTCAATAGACACCTTCAACAGCAGCAGTAGGCACCTCCTATAGAAGCACAAGACACTTCTAACAGAAGCAAACTCTTTGAGCTGCAACAAAAGAACAAGAGAAAAAAAAGGAAGTAAACTTAGTTGCTAGAAAATTGCAGTGGATTGGTGCGCTAGAAAGGGCTGCTAGGGGATGGTGATTACTGAAATATTGATTATTGAGAACATTGATTATTGAGAACAGGGGAAGGAGGAAGAGGGGGAAGGTGAAGACATTGAAGGAGGGACCTCAGAACTGGGCCAATGGGGGGGAGCGTGACTGGGTGTAGGGGAGTATAAGGGGGGAGGCTGATTGTGGCCAGAGTTGCTGATTTCCATGGGCCGCAACAGCTTGGAGTTGGAGATGGCTGCAGCAGGTTGGAGATGGCCACAACAACTTCCGTGGTTGCTGACTGTGGCCTGAATAAGAAGGGGATGGGGGTAGGAACATATGATGTGAAGGTGGAGGTGAATAGGGAATGGAGGATGAAGGGGGAACGAAGGAGGGGAAGGAGAAATAACACAAACAAAAATAAGGAGAGGAGGATACATACCTGAGAAGCGGCAGCAACCGTAGGAGCTTGGAGACGCACCTTCCGTGCTCCACGCCAGCAACAGCTGCTCCACGCCGACGGATCCACGCCACAGGGTGCTGCTCTTCGGCGGTGCTCCTTGCTGGCGCTGCTTCTTGCCGGTGCTGCTCCTTGTCGGCGATGCTCCGTCGGCTCTCTGTCGGGCGCAAGGGGGGCAGGTCTTAGACAAGGGTACAGAGGGGAGTCGGGAGTCGGGGTTTAGCGGTAGCGATTGAGGGCTTTGCCAAAACCTGGCTGTGAGGGGCAATAACAAACGTAAAAAAAAAGGTACCGAACAATATTGTTTAAAACGGAAAAAAAACGAATTAAACGCATAAAAAACGTCAAACGCGAATAAAACGCGTTTAAAAGGCGATTAAAACGTAAAAAACGTTTAGCAGTATAAAAAGGCTGTAACATACGCCAGCTCAAAAATACGCGTTTTAAACGCTTTTTTTTCAAAAAAACGCCGAATGTTGTGACTATGCTTGGACGTCAATCGGGCTGGTTAACCCAACCGATCGGTTGACTGGCTCCGAGCGGTTCAATGTGTTTTTCGGGTCTGTGCTTGAATTGAGATTTTTGTATCTTGCCTTGTACAGTTAACAAGGCAGTTGATGTTTGTAACCCTCGAGATGTGATTATTACAGAGATGTAATGATGGATCAATTTGTAAATAACTTATCATGTTTCTTTATGAAAGAGTTTTCCCATTTGTAGATCTCTACAAAAAATTTTAAATTTTTAGCAATTTTTAATAATTCCGCTGCTAGTTTATCGCTTCTGCATTCATTGATCTTGTTTTCCAAGAATTATCGTTACAATTTAGTGGTATCAGAGGTCTAGGTTCGCTGAGTCTATAGAGACATATGACTTAGGATGTTGAGTCTGTTCTAGTGTCTTCCAGTATGTCTAATAGTGTCTTCTGCTCATCAAGAGGAGAAGATAAAATTAAGGATGTATGGACCACACGAAGAACACAAAGAACACGTTGCAGAGAGTAGTGTTGTTGCACCCAGAGAAGGTGCAAGAAACCCAAATATAGAAGAACTTGTGCCTGAACCACCCCAGTTCAATCAAACTAACATTGGGAACCTAGCCGTCCAAGCCATGTTTGGGCAGTTTATGACTGCCATGACACACATGACTGATAGGATGCCTATACCTGCACCTAGGGCATCTACCCATCCTGAAGGACAAGGAATCGGCAAGACGTTTGAATGACTTTGCTGAGTGGGAGCCACAGAGTATGCTGGAATAGCTGACCCAACAGATGCTGACTTGTGGTTAACTGAACTAGAGAAGGCCTTTAGAATCCTGAACATCCCAAAAGCTGATAAGGTTAGACATGTTGTGTATCTTCTCAAGGGGAGTGTTGGTCATTGGTGGACCATGGAAGAACAGAAGAGGCCAGGAGCGGAGGTTGCATGAGAATTTTTTCGACGGGAATTTATCAACAGATATTTCCCTAAGACATTTTTGGACGAGAAAATCTCTCAGTTCGAAAGGTTAAGACAAGGTCAAATGAACATTAGCGAGTATGAGGCTAAGTTCATGGAGCTTTTACGGTTTTGTCAACACATGGCGACCATAGATGAAGAAAGGATTAGGCATTTTGAGAAAGGATTAAATGTTGAGTTGACTACTCCTGTGTCTGCTCTTGAGAATAGAGAAAGGTTTGCTACCTTCATGGAGTCTGCCAGGAGGGTAGAGAGGACTGTAACAGAGAAGAGATAGACCAAAAACAAAAGGATGTATCCCCAGTTCCAAGGATCCTCATCTAAAGGTTTCAAGAAACCTAGATTTTTTGTACCTATACCACCACCTAGATCCAATACCCAGACACAGTGGACGACAAATAGGGGTAGAGGATGAAGCTTACCTATGGAAGGAGCTCGTAGCTCAGCATCTATGTCAGTTACAGGACCACCCAGACCACAACAATTGAACAGAAGTTGTTGTATATGTGGAAAGATGGGACATTTGATGAAGGACTGCAGAGCCAGAGAAGTGAGTGTGACTCAACCTCAAAGGCAGAGTTATCAAGGATCTCAAAGGCGACAGTTTCCAGGTAACGCTAGAGGACGTGGACAAGCATCCCAAGCTGGATCGTCGACACCCAGTCATCGAGCACCGAATCAACCACATGTAATGGCAAAATTCTACGTGATGAATCCACCTGATGCAGTAATCAACCCTCGGGTTGTGGCAGGTCAAATGGAATTGTTATATTCTGATATGTCTACATCTTGCGTTGTATCCATTTTAATTGATCTGGGTGCTATGCACTCTTTTATCACTCGAAGAGTGATTCTTGACTGCAATCTAACTATAAGTCATAGAGTAGATAGTTTGTTGCTAGAAACTCCCTTGATGGGATCTGCTGTGTTGCAGGAGGTATGTTCTCCCTGCATTCTCCTCTTTTCTGAACATCGCATTCAAGTGGATCTTATACCACTTGAGATGCATGTATTTGATATGATCCTTGGGATGGATACCTTAGAAAGGTATAAGGTTGCCTTGGATTGTGAGTCCAAGCATGCTGTGTTTGTTGATGATAGTGACACATGGATCTTTCAAGGAGAAAGAAAGATTCTACCCACATGTCTTGTGTCAGCTATGGTTGCTGAGAAGCTGATGAGGCAAGGATGTTATGCATTCTTGGACCATGTGGTAGATACTACCATGGATAGTCCTAACCCTGCCGAAGTTCCTGTAGTCAGGGAATTCAAAGATGTATTTCCTGAAGAACTTCCAGGTGTGCCACCACCTCAGGAAATTGATTTTGAAATCAATTTAATCCAAGACACGAAACCAATAGCACAAACACCATATAGGATGACGCCTTCTGAGATGGTAGAACTCAAGAAACAACTGTAAGAGTTGCTTGAGAAGGGTTTCATCCGACCGAGTACTTCACCCTGGGGTGCTCCGGTCCTTTTTGTTAAGAAGAAAGACGGGTCAATGCGGTTGTGCATTGATTATAGACAGTTAAATAAAGTAACAATAAAGAATAAGTATCCTTTGCTGAGGATTGATGATCTCTTTGACCAGTTGTGTGGTGCAACCGTCTTCTTTTGGTTCTGACAATATTACTAAAGGACCTACTCGTTTCATCCCTTAGCTTCAATCCTGTGAGATATGCACCCATGTTCCACTTCTAGCTGAGTAATGGAATACAAGGCTTATACTTTTTATATTTGTAGATGTGATTGCATCCAATCTGTAATCCACCACCTTCAACACTTCAAGTTGGCTAAAAATTTCAGTGTGTATGACCCATTCCTGTTCCATCATCATCCGCCATTGTCGTCTAAGACTCATTCCCAACAATCTTGGATCCAGCTATATCGATCTTTCTTCTTCGTTCAGCTCTATTATAGTCATAGTCTCGTTAAGATGTAGAGAAATTAAACCCTCTCCTTGTTAATTTAGGCCCGCTTCTCCCTCTTTTAACTATACTTGACTCGTCATCGTCATGGTCATCACCGTTGTCATCTTTGTCCTTTTCCATCCATCTCTATTATGAGGATATTCCTCATCAAGATGTAAAGAATTTAAATATTGCCTTAGAAGTTGTCGCCTTATTAATGTAGGTCAACTTCTACCTCTTTTGACTATGCTCGGCTCCACAACATTACTTGGGATTGGTGTATTTGTTGGTCAATGTTGTACATGTCTATACCATCTGAGGTGGCCCTCATGTAGCTTGTACTTAATACTTGCTACCCCGTCTTTAGTTCGACTATGTTTATTTTACAAGTGATCTTTCCGAGTCTCCCCACACATCCATCTTAAAATTTATATTTTTCCGCATTCCTCTTGCGAACACCTTATTTGTTTATTAGCAACATTTACTCCAATACAACACTGTTGGCCATGCACAATCTATAAAATTTATTTTTCAATCTGAGTGGGATCTTCCAGTCACGGATTCTATTCTAGCTGCACTTGTTCATTCATCTTGTATTCCTGTTATGTTCTTGTGACATACATCATCTTGAATATCGCCATCATATGAATAGATGAACGAACCTAAGTAACAAAACGACATCTTGTTACTTGTAGAGAGTCTATTTAATTAGTTAATTACTCTATTGGGTCTATTTGTAATATGGGCCCGATTGTGTCTTGCCCAACATGGTCTATTTTGAGAGCTACACTCCCCCCTTATCCTATTTATAGGAGATGGGGGCTGCCCTTCTATCAATAAGAAAAACCTACACAAAGGGATTTTCTCCATCATATCGTGTTTCCACATGGTATTAGAGCAAACTTTCCTGTGCTGCTCCTAACCCTAAGAGAGAGAGAACGCAATAGAAAGAAGCTTCCCCTTGCCGCCGGCCGCCCCTAGGCATTGTTTGGCTGCCCGCAGGGATTTCCTACCCCTGTTTCTTCTTGGAGCCGTCTCCATCAAATCAACAAAAAGCATCCACGTTGAAATTGTTGGAACCAGATCTACAAGGACCACCATGCCTCCATCAATATTGTTTGCTTATGGAGCCGCCACTACTATCCTATTTGCCACCGTCATTTGCACCACCGTCATCTATATTGCTGCCGATCTACACCGCCGCCATCATAACGCTGCCGATCTACACCACTGTCATCTATATGGCTGCCGATCTATGCTACCTTTATCATCCGTACCACCACCAACATTGAAATGTAAATCAAAATCGTGGAAAAAGATCTCCTTTTTCAGTTGATATTGGGGATATATCACCCCTATATTGCTATGGTGGAGATCCGGAAGGGTTTTCCACCCCTTTGCTGATGTTTCAGATTTTTTTGCTGTTGTTTCGCCACTAACATGGCATGGCATTGTTTGACACGGCGTGTAGGCGGTATTCAGCTTCATTCACGACTTGGTTCGTGAAATCTGCCCGACGACGGGACTTGTCACTTTTTGACATGACATATTGACAGAGCTCTGTTTTGCTCGCAACTTGGATTGTGAATTTTACAATTTGACACGTGTGTCGCCTAAATAACACATGTTACTTGCGTTCTGCCCCGAGGTTCGTCAACATACACGGTGTGTCACACTACGACGCGGTGTATCGCCTGTTTTCTACTTGCAATGACCTGCTACATGACATGGCGTGGCCTCCTCAATGGCATGATGTGTCACCTACTATTGGTGCTACATCTTGGTGTGCTAATGAAACACATGGTTGTTCTTTATTTGGTTTATAACTCGATTATCACATTTAAGGATGGTGGGAGAGGATACATGAATGCCAAGTTTATGAAGAATTGATGTCATCCATTGGATCTCACAACAAGCATGGCTACAACATGATATTATGCTTCAGTACTAGAATGGGCAACAACTGATTCGCTTCTTACTTCACCAGCTAATGGGATGATTTCTTAGGAGAATACAATAGGCATATGTAGAGTACTTGTCATTAACCTCTATAATCAATCAACATTAGCATAGTAGGTTGGGGAAATGTCTGGAGGAGGCTTTTTATAAAGAAGACCCCAATTTGGTGCACCTTTTAATTATCTTAAAATCCTTTGTACTTAGCTCCAATGACTGAAGGGAGGCTTAGCGATGTGTTGACTAACCACGCTGACTACAAAGGCAATGTCTAGACACGTGCTGGTGAAATAAATCAACTTTCCAACCATGCACTGATATTGTATAGGATCATGAAAGGACTCCTCCTCAGACATGACTTAGGTTCATTTAAGAGGAGGCAGGCTTGGATCAAGCATTCCTGAATCAGTGAGATCTACGACATATATTCATTGTGCGAACTAGATGCCACTTTCAAAATGTAAAACTTCAATGTCCAGGAAGTAGCAAAGCTGTCTCAAGTCCTTGGTGTGGAAATGTGATTTGAGAGATTTCTTTAAAGGCTGGAATTCCTGTAGCGTCACTGCTAGTAATAATGATATTATCAACATAGACAACGAGTATAATGATTTTAAATGCTGTTTTTGAGAAGAGATTGTGGTCACTAGAAGATCTGGAAAAATCCAGAGGTAAGGATGCCACTTAGCTTGTTGAACCATGCTCGAGGCGATGGCATGAGGCTGACGAGCGGTTGAGGCGACAAACATGAGAAGATTCTCCCTCAATAGTGAATCTTGGTGGTTGCTGCATAGAGACTTCTTCCTCTAGCTTCATGGATCAAGGATTTTTTTTATGTCAAGCTGGTATAAAGGGCAATCTTTTTGAGTTGCTAATGAAATAACAAAATGAACTAAGACAATACGAGTGACTGGTGAAAAGGTCTCAAAGAAGTCCATGCTATATGTCTGGTCAAGGTTTTAAAAAGCGCAAAGTGGGAAGCATGCAGACGTGACCTTGTAGCTGATTAATCGCCAGACGGGCGATTAAGCGGGTGCTTTTTAGAAAAGTGGATTTCCTATTCCTATAAACTATTATGCAAAATTACATACATATGTATATATATACTATATTTTTGAAATTTGTATACATATCTAAACATTGTACAAGACAATATAAAACACCCAAATAGTTTATAACACAACTATACAACAATGATTGTATCTATATAATATAGTAAACAATATACTTGTCATAATAAAAGCACCCTACACATAAAATAATAAGTGTATATATAAGATGCAACAACAATTTTGTATCACATGTTTACATAGCTAAACAGTAAACAATAAACCTATCATAGCTAGCATACAAACGTATTGCTACATTTGCACATCATCAAATAGTCATACATTATAGCAGTACATTTAATCAAAGTATGCATTCTAAATTAGATAATAGTTACCTATAATATACTTGGATACATCACAAAGTACCATATCATTACAGCTTACATACAATTACAAAGTATGCATTTTAAATTAGAACTAGGTATATCATAGAACATTTATTGTATGCTAGTTTAATATATTATAGTCAAATACTAATCGGGACATATAATGTACTTAATGTTATATGCTTACAACAATTTTTTTTTAAAAAAGCGGGCAAGAAGCAGGAAAAAGTGGGAAAAAAGCGGGAAAAAGCGGGTTAAGCAGGCAATAAGCGGCCGCTTTTCTCAAATCCACTCAAGCCGCACTTATGGTACATTTTAATCGACCATCACCTTGTTGCGATTAAGCGGCCGCCTAGGACGCTTTTTAAAACATTGTGTCTGGTTGAAGCCTTTAACAACAGGGCGAGCTTTGAGACATTCAATGGATCTATCGGACAAGATCTTAGGTCCATTATTATGCAAAGTTGTCATTTCTTTAAACATTGCGACTTTCCAACCAGGGTGTCAAAGAGCCTTGTGGTACTTTTTTGAGATTTTGATGGAGTCTCATGCTGGGCAAGTGCCTTAGGCTCTTAGCATGGTGAGAAAGTTTGGAAATACAACAGGTGAGAAATGGGACGATGGAGAGTGCAAGAACATATCCCTTTCCAGAGTGCCCCAAGGTGTGTTGAATCCTTAGAATTGGACAATTTAGTCAGGTTTTGGAGATGGAGATTCAGTTTGGGGCGTCGGTGATAGATATTGGCAAACTTAGGAATTGTATTGGTGTAAGGAGGAATGCGAGGCTCCATTGGTTCAGTGAGATGATGAGTGGGAGGGGACTCCACTGGTAATCTGGTATAGACTCCACTTGATCAGATAGATTTCAATCAACAAACTCATTTTGAGGTGAAGGTGACGATGATGAAGGTATGTCTAAGAAAATATCAGATTCATGGAAGGTAACATCGATAGAGATACAGATGCACTGATGACTTCGACTATAACACTTATAACCTTTTTAGAAGGTGGAATAGCCAAGGAAAACCGTTTTAACAAAGTGAGGATCAAATTTGTCTACCTTCATATGAATGTTATGAACGAAGGTAGTACAACCAAAAACACTTAAAGGGATATTTGAAATCATATTTTTTGGAAAACAAAGTGAGAATGGAATCTTGTTTTGGAAAATAGAGGAAAATTGTTTGTTGATAAGGTAGCATGTAGTGAGAAGGGCTTCAAACTAGTAAAGTTTGGGTAACTGAGCTTGGAAAAGAAGATGTCGAGTAATATCCAACAAATGACGATTCTTGTGCTTATCAACCCCATTTTGTGATGGAGTGTGAGCACAAGATCTTTGGTGGGCAACCCCATTCCCGGAGAAAAAAGATATTATGGAGCCGTAGAGATCATACTCTAAAGCATTGTCGAGTTCTTAATATATTAATGGATACCAAGTTATGTTGAAATCATTTAGAAAATGTTTTAAAAATACCAAACATCTCATAATGGGAATTCAACAAATACATCCAAGTCATTCTTGGGAAATCATCGACAAAAGTAACACAATATCAAAATCCATTAAAAACTTGGTTCAAAATGGACAACAAATGTCATTATGAACCAGTTCAAAGACATCTTCTGAAAAAAAAAGTTTTGTGAGTAAAGGAAATTCGACGATGCTTCCTAATTGACAGAATTCACATGGAATGTTTTTTAAATTAGCTAAAAATGGCTCTAGATGTTTGAGCTTCTTTAGGGATGAGTGATCGTAGTGGTAATGAAGCTAAAGAAGGCAAGCAAGAAGCTAGGGCTGACTGAGCTGCTTCGTCGCCAAAGTAGTAATGATCATCTGCTTTAGAGCCCAAACCAATCGTCTTCAAATTATGAGATTCCTGTAACACAAAGCCACGACTACTGAATGTTATGTTGCATTTAAATGCATTAATAAGTTTAGCAACGAACATTAAATTGAATGGACAATTAGGGACAAAATGAACAAACTAAAGTTGATGTTTTGGTGATAGAGTTACACAGCCACACTATTGCACGGGTTCAATTAATCCATCCACAAGTGTGACAGAGGAATTAGAAATATAGGATTCAAGGATTGAAAGTAGGTGTCTCATACCAATCATGTGTTGCTTAGCCCAAAAGTTGAATATCCAGGGTAAGTTCGATGCTACAATGGAGGCCTCATATTAACTTGGTTGGAGGCTAGATGGCTGAAGAGGTCACACCATTTAGCATGGACATAGAGTGCTCAGATTCAGTCTCTTGTTGAGATGCTTGCATAAGTTGTTCATACTCGGTTGAGGAAATTGTGACAGAGAAGTTGTTTGTAGTTTGGGTGACATGGTGTAGTGCCTGCTCCTTGTCCTAGCCCGTAGGAATGACCATACTTCTGGTAGCACTTCTCATCAAGATGACCTAGTGTGATGCAGAAGTTGCACTTGGTTCTTAGAGCGTATCTATGTCCTCAGCCTTGAGTTGCGGAAACCATGACTAGCTACGAGTCTGGTAAGATGGCCGAACTTTGTTGTGGGCGTACATTTGATTGTTGCAAATGAGAGAATGCGTCTTCTAAGGTGGGGAACTGGTCGCCTATCAAAATAACAGTGTGAACCTGAGCAAAGGTTGAGTGTAGGCCATTAAGGAACTTTGCAGTGATGAGGCTGACACACTCGATTTTTTCATCAGAGGTGACAAGCTGGAAGATTTCGAGTTGTTGTGACAAGTTGACGATGGCATCATAGTACTCGTCCAACGCCTTGTCCCCTTGGTGCTCAACGAAGAGCTTGTCCATATCTTCCATATGCACATTGCGTTCTTTTCTTGCGGGAAGTAGCAGCGAACAACCTCCCACAAGTCTTTAGTGTTCTTATGAAACATGTTTTTGGAAGCAATGGAGGTTCCATAGTGTTCCATAGCCAATTTTCTATTTGGATGTTTCCTCGCTTCCACTCAGGGGTGTCCTAGGCATGCTTCTTAATGAATCTTAACTTATCTCTGGATTCCAAAATGGTATAGATTAAGTAGTGATCTCCATCATATTTGATAATAGAGGTTGGAGCACTGTTGTTGTAGACGGTTTTCTGAGGTGTTTCTTTGCCTTCAGATATGATTGAGAGTCGATCACACTGGTAGAATCACGATGGTGGACCATCGTTCACCATCATAATGGTGGGATTGAGAATGTTGGTACAATGCACGACTATGCACTGTTATAGGAAAAAGTGTTGTGATAAGAAGAAAAAAGTAATTCCCTAATTTAGAAGCACTCAGCCATGCACGTAGGGAAGATACATGGGGAGGTAGAGAATGTGAGAGAGATCTCCGGTGTTGCTACATGGTTTTCAGAGAGTCACCTTAACGGTGCCACAATCAATAGACAATCATTACATTTCCATTGGTGACGGAGGAGAGACGCCAGTGCCCGTCAAAGTCAGACTCTCTTGGAGGTTGCTATGCTGATTTGGCACCTATCAAGGGGCAATGGCTGCAACTCCTATGGGGGAAACAACCTGCTGCTCTCCCTCGGGAGGATTGCGACATCCTTTGCTGTTGCCCCAAAGTGGGTGATGGTGGCGGCTGCCCGCTCCTTGGCACTGCCTGTAGCCAATGATGGCTGGACACAACGCTGCTTCCGGGAGGGTGGTGGCGGGGATGCAGTGCTGTCGGCCAATTGGGAAGAGGAGAGGAAGGGGAGGGGGTGGCTGGTAGGGAAGGGGCGGGAGTGGCGACTTTTAGCCTGTCCTACTGTTGCATGGTGTAGTTCCCTTATTGGTGGTTGCTTTCTAAACCATCAAGGTTTAGGATTGCTCTGATGCCATGTGAGTAACTTGTGGAGCAATATTAAAGATAAAATGAGTACAATCGGTCCTATATATAAACCTGAATCAAGGTACAGTAAACATGTAGAACACAATATGATAAATTGGACTGACACTAATGGGCTTCAGGAGGAGAGGCCCATTAGTCCTAATTAAACAAATAAAATAGAATCGTTTATTACACTAATACTACCTTATATCCCACATGTATGGTATGATAAACTATACCGATGCTAATGGGCTTATAGAGGGGAGACCGATTAGTTCTTTTTCTATCTTTACAGTTTTTGGATGTTATCGCTTTGTTCAAACTTTGACCAACGTCTTGGTAAATTATTACCCCAAGGTCTCCCTTCTTTTTGGGGTACTTCACCAACAAAAGGGGTATACATGTTATGTGTCCCTCTAATCAATGTATGTATTTAGTAGTTGATGCCATCTTTTTTGAGTTTCTTATTCTTTTTTTAAATTTGTTCGATTGAGTGAGAAAACACCAATGTAACACCTTCCTCCAACCCTTATGCAATTGAAACCTAAGTTATATTACATCCTACTCTATTATTTGAAACAATTATCCAACCGTATGATCCTGTCTATCAAGAAAAACATAACTCCAATGGGGTTCTCCCCTACAATCCCTCACCACCTTCTAATACTTAGAAAACATGAGTCTCTTCAAAACGGTACTCTGCGGTTCTGGTGATGTTATACACCCAATTTCAGATGCTTATATTTTGCCTCAGTTATAACCTTTGCTATAGCACTAGACAGTGTGGTTATCCCTAGGAATCACAAGGAAGCAATGTATGACCCGGGACAAACTTTCCTATGAACAATGCTCCCCAAAACAATGATATTTCCTAGCTTGCAGACTTCCCATGTGAGAAGAAAATCATTGGATGTAGACAGGCTTATCCTGTCACAATCTAGATGGTTCTAATAAAGACTCAAAGCTCATCTGCTAAGGGCTACAAATGAACTTGTGGTGTAGACTTTTTCGAAATCTCCTCTCCAATTACTCAAATCAGCTCCATTTGCTTTCTCATCTCTATGGAAACACACTATGGCCGACCTCTAAGCCAGACAGTTGCGAATTAGGGGCCATTCAGATCGAGTACATTATATTCCCGGTAGTTAATATGTAATAAGCCGTTCCAGACTTCCAGTTCTTTGAGATTCTATCTATCTTTTTGTTAATATATTTCATATTTATTCTATTTTGTAATTTCTATATCCTGCTATACCTCTTTGTAAATTATCCAGTTTCTCTTCTTAATAAAAAGGGAGAAGGCCTATGGCCACCCTCAACGCTGCATTGCATGTTGCATTGCGACACCACATTTCACATGGTATTAGAGCAAGTATCCTAACCTAACCCTACCCAGCCGTCACAACCCACCGCCGGTCGGCCGGCCGCCAGTGTGAACAGTAACTCCGACGGTGAACAATACGCGGCGTGAGTAGTAACTCCGGAGTGAACAGTACGACAGAGTGAACAGTAATTCCTGCATGAACAGTACGACGGAGTGAAACAGTAATTCCTGCGTGAACAAATCATGTCGCCAGCCTTCCTCGGTCGCTGCGCCGCCGGCCCAAAGCGGGCAGAGCAGCTGTCCCCCTTTCTCTTCAATCTCCGGATTGTCGGGTCCTTTGGTTGATCCAACGGATTTCTAAATCCCAAACCGGAGGGTCCGTCGGTACGTAAGAAATTCCTAATCACATCTCCTCCATGTGTGATTAGGGAATTTCAGTTGGGGGCTGTTGATGCGTCAGATACGCATCTGATCTTGTGACGTGACGTGTATCTCCCCGTCACCCATATCTTCTTGTGACGTGTATCAATCCGTCACTCTTCTTCTCGTCAAATCATGGAGGACACCAAAGCATCTACCATCTACAGTGAGATGTCTCCTATCCCCTCCATTAAGCTGAACGGGAAGAATTATCTCTTATGGATGAATGTTGTCCATACTGTATTGGAGTCACGTGACAAGGCGAGACACGTTGATTTTGATCCTCCTGCACTCACTGACAAAGGCTACGCTGAATGGAAGCGTCATAATAGTCTGGTGAAGACCTGGTTGTGGGGGAGCATGGAACCTGGGATTGCCTCGAGGTTCATGTTCTACACTACCGCCAAAGAGATCTAGGATGCAGTGAAGAAACATTATTCTCAAGAGAAGAATGTGCTTCGTCAGTTCATGATATATGATCGCCTGTTTGCAGAACGACAGGGAGACAGACCTTTAGAAGAATACTTTGGAGTGATTCAAGGTATTGCACAAGAGCTGAGTTTCTACCATCCAGTAACTTTCCAGGAGCAAGTCAAAGACATAGATGACTTGATTGCAACAAAATTCTTGTCTGGTCTGAGTTCTTCGTGCAGTTGAGCCCGCAGTGTTATCTTAGCTTCTGATAAACTTCCCAGCTTGGAATAGGCCTATTCAAGGATTTTACAGGCAAATTTTGAACCTGTTGATCCTACCGTAGTCTCATCTCAAGAAAATTCTTATGCTTTTATAGCTGCTGCAGTGAGAGGAGGACAAACATGTATGGGCCGAGGACGTGGAACTCGCCCTAAGTGCACTTTCTGTGGCAAACCTGGACACACAGTTGAGAAATGCTGGAAGAAGCATGATCGACCTGCTGCATCACTTGTGGGAGCAACAAACTATGCTACCACTACTGAGTCTACTGAGCCTCCTGCTTTGAGTTCTGATCCTTCTGGCATTACACTCACCAAGGAGGAATATGATAAATTTATTCTGGCTACTCAGCATCTGAGCTTGGGATCTTCATCTTCAGCCAACTTGGCGTCCACCACTGGTAATCAGGCTACCTCTTTATTGGCTTCTGGTTCTACTTCATCACGGGTCGTTGACTCTGGAGCGTCACAACATATGACTGGTATGAGGAGACTTCCCAATAGCAGATGGTTCAATGAGGAGAGTGTTAGCCAGTAGATCTGTTTCTCTGACTCCTGGAATTGATCTTAAATCCGTACATTATGTGCCTGCTTTTCCTTTTAATCTTCTGTCTGTTGCTAAGTTGATTGATACTGTGAAATGTACGGTAACTTTTGGACCTTCTTGTTTTGTATTACAAGAGCTCAAGAGTATGAGGACGATTGGTGGGGGGCCTAGGAAAGGTGATCTCTACCTCTTCCACGGTGACAGTCTGCCTCGCCAAGTGTCTGCTCCTGCTCTAGCTGTCCTGTTGAGTGGCTCTCCCTTACTGTGGCACTACATATATGAACATCCTTCATTAGAGAGCCTGAGAAAGTTAGAACCAGAATTGTCTCAAGTATCGTCTTTAGAGTGTCAGTCCTGTCAATTGGGGAAACATCATAGAATGTCTTATCCCGGTCGTGTCAATAAACGGGCGTCATGTCCTTTTGAGTTGGTCCATAGTGATGTTTGGGGTCCTGTAAAAGACCATAGTTATAATGGTTTTCATTATTTTATCTCTTTTGTGGATGACTTCTCACGTATGACTTGGATTTATTTGTTGAAAAGTCGAGAGTCTGTGCTATCTATTGTCAAACATTTTCACCAAGAAATAAAAGTTCAATTTGATTGCAATATTAAAGTTCTTCAATCTGATAATGCCTTGGAGTATGTTCAAAATGCTATGGCTGATTTTTGTAGTTCAGTTGGGATGATACATCGTACATCCTGTCCTCACACCCCTCAGCAGAATGGGGTAGCAGAGAGGAAAAATCGTTATGTCCTTGATATTAGCAGGACAATCATGCTTCAATCTAATGTTCCTAAGCGTTTTTGGTTTGACGCCCTTCTTACTGCTTGTTTTCTTATCAACAAGCAACCTTCTTCTGTGCTTCAAAGACGTACTCCTTTCTCTGTCCTACGTCCCAAGGATCAACCTTTCCTTGATCCTCTTAGAGTGTTTGGTTGTACTTCTTTTGTCCACAATTTTGATCCTAAGGCTGATAAGTTATCTCCTAGGTCAATTAGGACTCTCTTTCTTGGGTACTCCAACACTAGCAAAGGGTACAAGTGTTATTGTCCAAGTCTTCGTCGGATGTTTGTGTCTAGAGATGTGACTTTTCATGAATCCACTCCATATTTCTCTAGTGTTTCAAATAAGGGGGAGCAATTATGTGAGAGAGTGCCACCATCAGATGCTAGTGAGAGAGTGCCACCACCACATCAGAGTGAGAGAGTGCCACCATCAAATGCTAGTGAGAGAGTGCCACCACCACATCAGAGTGAGAGAGTGCCACCTATCATTCATGACTATACTATAATTCAGGAAGAGAAGCTAGCAGATGGTCCACCAATTCAACAATATTCACATGTTTATAGCAGACGAGGCAGACAAGATCCAGAGGAGGTAGCGACTCCAGTCTCTAAGCCCTCCCAATCTTCCTCTACTCAAAGGATTCCTGAAGAACCATCTGACCTTGATGTTCCCATTGCTGTTCGCAAAGGTACCCGTTCCTGTACTATTCGACATCCTATTACAAATGTGTGTTGTTTGTCCAAGTTATCTCAGCAGGCTCGCTCATTTGCTCTTGGGATTGATTCTGTGGTCATTCCAAGAAACCATCTTGATGCTATGAAGGATACTGGCTGGAAACAGGCTATGCATGTTGAAATGTCTGCTCTGTTACAGGACAACACCTGGGAACTGTTGACTTACCTCCAGATAAAAATGTTGTGGGATGCAAATGGATATTTACAGTAAAACATAATCCAGATGGTTCTGTGGAGAGATTGAAAGCTAGACTGGTGGCAAAGGGGTACACTCAGACATATGAGGTTGATTTCTTTGAGACCTTTTCACCAGTGGCTCGTTTGAATTCTGTGCGTATTCTTATTTCTCTGGCTACTACATTTGATTGACCTCTATTTCAGCTCAATGACAAGAATGCCTTTCTTCATGGTGATCTACAAGAGGTGTACATGGAGCAATTGCCTGGTTTTGTTGCTCAGGGGGAGTGTCAGAAGGTGTGTAGACTGAAGAAAGCCATCTATGGATTGAAACAATCTCCTAGAGCTTGGTTTGACAAGTTCAGTGTTGTACTAAAGATGGGTTTTTCTCGTTCTGTTACTGATCACTCTTTATTTTATTCTACTTCTTCTGGTGGATCTATTATTATTGTTGTGTATGTTGATGATATTGTTATCACTGGTAGTGATTCCACAGGCATCTTGTGTGAAAGCGGGCTTGCAGGGGCACTTTCACACAATGGATATGGGAAAACTGAGATATTTTCTGGGCATTGAAGTACTTAGATCTCATGCATGTACCAATTTGTCTCAGAGAAAATATGTGCTGTATTTACTACAGGAAACTGGTATGAGTGAGTCTAAGCCTGTGTGTGCTCCTATGAACTATCATGTGAAGGAGATGACTGATGATACTGATTATCCAGATCCAGCATATTACAGGAAAATTGTCGGAAAATTGATATATTTGACAATCACACGTCCTGACATTTCTTTTGCTGTAGGAGTGGTGAGTCAGCATATGAGCTCTCCAAAACAGTCTCATTGGACATCTGTCTGTCATATTCTGAGATATCTGAAAGGTGCACCTGGTAAGGGAATCACCTATTATAGGCCGAAGACTCCTGTATCCACGCTGTCTCTTACTGGTTATGCAGATGCAGATTGGGTTGGTAATCTGAATGACAGGAGGTCTACGTCTGGATATTGCACATTTCTGGGGAATCATCTTATTACCTGGAAAAGCAAAAAGCAAAATGTTGTGGCAAGATCTAGCACGGAAGCTGAGTATAGAGCAATGGCACATGCATGTTGTGAGTTGCAGTGAGTTCAATATGTACTTTTTGAATTAGAGATTCCTATTTTGTCTCCTATAGAACTCAGATGTGACAATCAAACGACCATCTACATTGCTAAGAATTCAATCTTCCATGAACGTACTAAGCACATTGAAGTTGACTGCCATTTTATCAGAGACCAGATCAAGAATGGAACTGTTGTGACTCCACATGTCAAGTCTGAAGATCAATTTGCAGATGTTCTTACGAAGCCATCGAGTCCAACAACTTTCCAGAGTTTTTACAACAAGCTGGGTCTACACGGTGTGTACACTCCAGCTTGAGGGGGAGTGTTAATATAATTCATATTTATTCTATTTTGTAATTTCTATATCTTGCTGGACCTCTATGTAAATTTTCCAGTTTCTCTTATTAATAAAAAGGGAGAAGGCCTATGACCTCTCTCAACGCTGCATTGCACGTTGCATTGCGGCACCACATTTCACATTCATATATAGAAAGAATAAAAAAAAATAAGGAACAATTACATAATTCACTTATATATATCTAGGAAGCATGGACACAGACACAAACACCGACACGGACACAAACACGGGACACGACAATTTTTAAAAATATAGGACATGGACACACTTACCTCTATGCTGGATAGCAGGGTTACTCCGCCTCACTACCCACATGTTCTATAGTCAAATACCTTTCACGTACATAACTACTCGAATATTTGATGATTGGACCCAAACGTGATGTTAGCAATCTCTGTTGGATTGAGGTCATAGGGAGGACTTGGTGGAGACTACTAGCAGTAGGATTCCAGGTTTCTTGTCATAGTTTCTATCTTCTTCTTTATTCAATATTATCTTAATAGATTCAGGAAATTTTTAAATGTTAAATATAGCAGAATCTCCAATATACCCATAACTTGGAAAGTCTGGAAGTGTTACCTACTTTTCAAAACATACCTCCTTCACAGTTGTTGTCCGGTAGCATTCACTAGTTGCCTCGTGCAAGATCTCATGTTCACTTGTTAAGATATGCAAGCTAACCTTAGATGAAGTTGTGAAAGAATATTGTATTGAACTGATTCGATTTGATTAATACAAGACTGGACGCCCCCGTCTTATATATAAGAGCAAGGGAGAAACCCTGAGACTTGTGTCCCAAGCAATCTAAATGGGCCGAGACACCAAAGGCCGACTAACTAATTAACCTATTAACTAAATAGGCTAATATATACTCTTTAACACTCCCCCTCAATCTGGATCATGGGTGAAACACATGTCCAAGCTTGGAGTTACATGACTCGATAAAACGATAAAAGAAGATAGATGTCACTCCCCATACAAAATAGACCCATACAAAATAGATGCTCCCCCTTAATCATACGATGACGCCTCTTTTCTTTGAAATTGTATTATGCAGGCTGGAGATCCTCGAGCTTTGATGGTCTTCTGGAGTGCATCTGGAATGAAGAACATCTGAAATGGAACCTGAATACTGCAGCAATAATTCGCCACTTGGAGCAGACGATCCTCAATACCATGACTACGTCATCTTCACTGGAATATGTACTTAACGCGGCGTGAATGCGGATCTCCAATGATAATGTAGCAGTAGTGGTGTCTTCAAAGCGTCTGGGAAGACGTGCATAGCGTGGCACAAACACGAACACGAACGCACAATATGCTGGTGATATGATGTAGGTACCGTAACTCTGTCGCATGAACCTTGGGGGCTTGACAGGAAAGGAGATATCATCCATCAAGGAAAGTGCCAAGAAGATCAGCGGAAGGCGATGCTAATACAACAAATGCAGCTCGAAGATGACGTGATGAAAATAGCTCGGTGACGATAAAACTGGATGAATCAACCTTGCAGATGTAGACTTGGCAGGCTTGAAATTGTTGAGCTTCTGAGAAGTCACCCATATGTCTCTCAAGAATGCAACAAGAGTGATAATGCTGTCTGAAAGTGGAGAACAGGTGTGCTGAACTAAGTTACATGAAGATAACCTGGAATATGTAGCCTGAATACATATATCATCTTTTCTCATACTCTCTCTCATACACATTCTCTCACACACTCTCTCTTCTCATCTCTTCCTCTCCTCTCTATCCCCCCGCACTCCAAATACGACGAGAGTGAGTGTTTGGTGTGGAGAAATGGATATATGACCCCCCGCACTATGGAAAGGGATACACACATGATATGGATGGGTGGGAAAGGAATTGGTGGATTTGAGAGGATTTTGTGATGTGGAGATGTGTAATATGTGGAGAATGAAACCGATAACCAGAGAGAATATGCTAAATGGGTCAATGTAAGATCTGGGTAGAAAATTAAATGGATTTAATCCCGACCTGAAAAGGGGATCTGTTTGGGCCGTTAGGGGCAACAAATCCGGGGGTGCGGGGGTGGAGTCCCCGCGAAAAATCCGATTAGGCTTAAAATTGGATCCGATTATCCAAAGATAGATCCGAGTAAGGATCGAAATATAATAAATATTGCAGGACGTCAGAAACTTGGGAGAAGATAGAACAATTAGGGGTAATGGAGCATTTCTCTTAGCAGAAGCAAGGCGGCAACAATAGACAGAGATAATGGATAGTGATGGCGAGATAAATAGTAGTAGGGCAGCAATGTGGATTAGCGACCTATGGGCATGGATGATGGCAACGACGGTTGAAGAGTGCGATCGTCGGCTGGGGATACAGTTGCTGGAAAATGGGGCAACAACTCTACAGCAGACGAACACGGAAGATGGCGATGATTATGTCACTCGACTGATGTAGCACTTGGTCGCAACTAAGGAGATGATATTGGTCTCCTGCACGGCTCCGGAGATATTGCATCCCATGAGGCTGCATGCGGAGTCAAGTGCGGAGCCTCTCCATGTGAGGCGGCGAAGGCTGGTGCTGAGGACGTCAGGGCGGCATATCGACAGAGGCGATGGCTGCGATTGTGATGGCGCTGATTGCTGCTCCTGGGATTGGCGGCGGTTGCGACTCCTTTGGTTGCCAGTGATGGCTGCGGCTAGCGGTGGCATCAATAACTGTTGTTGGCTGCGACACTTGCTGATAGGCGACGTGGCTATGGTGGTCGCCGGCGGCGATGTTGATTGCTACGGCTGGCAGCTACCGCGCTGGTGGCTAGGGCTTGGTGCGGCGATGGTGGCATTAATTGCTGCTGTCGTTCGGTGATCTGCGGTTGCCCTGCGACGGCTATTACTGGCCAACAACGGCTTGATGATGGTGGCTGATAGCGCCGAGACAGAGATTGCCAGCGTATGGAAAGAAAATTAGATCAATTAAGAAAGAGGAGGATGAGCCATGGAGGCCGGGATATGCCTGGCGGACTGCCGGCCTAAGCCATGGCAATGGCGGCGGCCGCCCCCTCTGCTGCTCTCTCTCGAAGAGAGAGGTGGTGGCTAGGGTTGCGTGCGCGCCGGAGAGGAGAGGGAAGAGGGGCGGCAACTAGGTTAGGGTTCCCTAGGAGCGAACGTGCTCTGATACCATGTGAAAGAATATTGTATTGAATTGATTCGATTAGATGAATAAAAGAGGTACAGCCGTGTCCTATATATTTAGGAGCAAGGGAGAAACCTGAGACTTGTGTCCCAAGTAATCTAAACGGGCCGAGACACTAAAGGCCCACTAACTAATTAACCTATTAACTAAATAGGTTAATATATACTCTTTAACAGGAGTCAAACTTGACTACATTTCATTCTAGAAATTGGAATTCAGAAGTATTATGTAACGTACCAAGTATATGATAAATAAGCCAGTTTCAAGCTATGCTTACAGGGTGGGTACTGGGTAAGATAGCTGGGATTTTGGGGGTTCGGGCCTGGTAATTTTTTGTTTTTGAAGTTGCACATAAAGGATGACAGTATCATAACAAACCGGAAAGTTTTGTGAAGCTAATCTTTTTATTTTTGCATTTAAACCAAGCTATTCTGGAAAGAACTGATGTAATTCAACTTGTATTGAACATAAATTTCTGATGCTTGAAATGCCTCCATCCAGGTTTTGGAAAAAAGGAACGCCTCAGGAGAAATAATACCAGCAGATCAACTCGCAAAGGTCTTTGATGAATATTTTCTCTTTCAATATTTTTTAAAGTATAAAATGTAAACTTTAGTGAGGCCACTTCTAACCGCAATTAGTCATTTTTTTTTGCAGACGTGCAGTGCAGCTGTAAATCAAGCTGTTGAAAATGTGCGTATGAAACTTAGAATAATAGATAGGTTTCTTTTCATCTTTGTAATTGAACTTTCACCAAAGTTTCGTCATCTAACTTGACCAGGTATATGGAAGAAGGTTTGAATCGTTTCTGAGGAATTTCAGCAAATCA
This sequence comes from Alisma plantago-aquatica, assembly GCA_963693085.1. NCBI lineage: Eukaryota > Viridiplantae > Streptophyta > Magnoliopsida > Alismatales > Alismataceae > Alisma > Alisma plantago-aquatica. Next base: position 492,128,708 of record OY856411.1, on the reverse strand, counting down.
TTTTGCAGCACCCTCAATACACTACGGTTTATTAATGACAGACAATTTTGCGAGTCTGAGAGCACGTCATGTGAATCCTCAGTGATCAGCAAAACAGATGTAGTGAAATCCATTCCAGTTCCTGAGCCACTTCGATGTGATGAAGAGCTAGAAGTGTGTCAACCTACGAATCCTCAAGGCAATCAACTTGTTCTGCTGAATGGGCATTTAAACCAACAGCTGGTTGAGCTATCCCAGCATAGTCGTGGCGGTGGAATTAACGAACTCTTTTTGAACACATACGAGAAGTCAGTCATAGAGCAGGCTCGCTCCAATGATCTCAAGGAAGTTGAGATAGGTCTCACTCTTAGACGCCTGCAACTTAAGCAATCTCAGTTGGATCTGAGTTTCTGCTCGAATTTACTGGACAGAGTCAAAATAAACATGGGTTTCCATAAAGCCCAATTTAGGGAGGAAAAATTTAAGCTCCAGATGGAAGACACAAAATACGCTGAACTTCGTAGGAAGTGCATTGATCTTCTTATAGCTGGGTTGGTGATTATGTCAGCATTTCTCTGCTACGCGGCATGGATCTATTCATACAGGCGGATTGCAGATGCAACGGCATCCTGTACACCCTCAACCAAGGTTTGCTCAGTTTTTCAGTTGTTACTGGAAGTTGGTTGGCCATTATGTTTTAGCTTCCCTTCTGATGGTAATCTTATTTTTTCCAGGAGCCAAAGCCCTGGTGGTTCCCAAAACAGGTGGCCTCTTTCAACTCAGGTTGGCAAATATTGAGATGCCAAGCTGTGGTGCTCTCACGCATGTCCTTTGGGGTATTGATGATACTGGTCATTGCTTATTCACTTCTTCAGCGTTCTGCCAGTTCAGGGCCTATGATGCCTGTGTCATTTATCCTCTTAATACTGGGAGTGGTTTGTGGTCTTGCTGGGAAGATGTGTGTGGATACCCTCGGAGGAAATGGATACTGTTGGCTTATGCACTGGGAGCTTCTCTGTACACTGCATTTCCTCGTCAATGCCCTTCCATCTAATGCGTACTTTTATCTCTATGGACCTCTAACTATTACTCAAGAGCGCGCCAAGGTTGCTTTACCATATTGGATCAGGAGAGGTGTATTTTACATTACAATTCTTTGGGTTCTTCCTTTGCTGAGTGGTCTTTTGCCTTTCGCATCCATGGGAGAATGGGCCAAACATTTTTCTGCCTTGGCGCAACCAGGGGAGGAATTGTAAGATGCTCTGACGTCGGTTCTACCAACTTGTGAAATGTATGTATAAATTAGGAAGAGGCGTCTGTTTATTCTCTGTATTTATGTATTTAGTGTGTGGCTTCATGTTATGCTGTTGGCGTTCCATCCATGTAGCCAATGTTGTAATTTTTCGTTTGTGTACCAGATAAGGGATTTTTATGTTAGTTGCTGCCTTGTAATTATATGTTTCTTTGCCAAGAAGTAGCAAAGTGGATCTTCTAGAGGAAGTAACAATTATGGAATTGATGGAAAGTAGTTAACAGCTAGCTCTGGTAAAATTTGCTGCCGGTTGTAGCGTATAAGTTGCATTTTGACTCGCTAATAGTCTTGTTCTTGTGATAAGATCCAGACCTCTCCCCCCTTGTAACATTAGTGGGATTTATAAAATACAATTAGATGTGATGAGGGTTATCAGCCTTGAAAATGAAAGAAGGGTGGGCAATTACCAAGGGGATGCCATGACTTGCAGGTGGCATGTAAAGGGTACGCTTGTTAAAATGGTGATGAGCAAAGATAGCTTGTTTTCATGACAGGCAGGTAGTACGTAAAGGGCAAACTGCTGAGATTTTGAAGACCGGATACGAGCTTTCGCAGCTTTGGGCATTGACTTTGCTCTTAAAGGTGTAGCTACGCAGGTCAGAAACCCATTCATATCGCACACAAGCCGTGGCTGCCGTGCTGCAGATTCAAGACCAGCTTCTACAAGTAAATTTGATTAATAAAATCTTTTTATTTTTATTTGAAATGATTATGAACCGGTTGATATACTCAAGCTGTATGTGTCGCTATTGGCCGGCAATAAGCTGCAAATTGCAAGCTAAAATACTGATTCTTAGTACCAGAGGTCGTGGAGCTTCTGAAGATGGTCCAAAAAGTGATGAATAGTTGTTGCCTGCTTGTCTTCTACTCCGTTGTAAATCCTTAATTGTTATAATACTAGTAAACACTTTCCTTGATTGTCATAATACTAGTAAACACTGAAACTGCACGTAATTACTAAATATGATAACTCAATATTATACCATGACAAGATATAAAATAAGTATATTAAAAATAGGTCTAATCTTCAACTTCAAACATATTTTTAAACAAATACAAATTTATATTTCTAAATTTACGAACCGAAATTGACCCAATTTGCATTGAACTTCAATTTTCAGACCGATAACCGGCCTGTATTGTCAGAATCCAAACTTGGATCTAGTTCTCGGTCAAAACATGATAGTTTCACATGCTCTCCATGGAGACGGACAACCTAGTCGCTGTCAATATGCTAGCGAAGAAACCATAAGATAAACCAATCTATACGAATCAGATCTTAATAAGTATCATGCAATGAGCGGAGCAAACTGGCATGGAAGCCGACGAAGTAGTTGATAGTCTTGCAAAAGTTCACCTGAAAAACAATCATGAGGTTCAATGTTACGAGAGCCCACCCAATGAGATTTGAATGCTAATAAGTCTGAGTCAAATCGTTATTGTAGTACTACTTCCATGTTGAATTCTGTTCAAAATATGTGCAATTCCAGTTTGAATTTGCTTACAACAGAAGGGCGAGATGAATAAAAATAGCATCGTTACTTCTGGAAAAATAAGTTCACATGTTCAAACATATGATTATGGGTCGGGGTGTTCTTCTAAAGTTTGAGATTCTTTCCTTGAGATAATTGAATCAAATGCTAAGATAACGAGTGTAGTTCTATCTAGGTGACATATTAAGCTTGATGAGACCTGAACCGCAATCAATTAGCGTCTTTTATGGTGACAAGTCTTTACGTAGAAGAATTATTTCTTGGTTAATCTATTCATCCATCTAGGTTGAACTTTTCATACTAAGAATCATGTATTTATGGAGACTAATTATATAATTACGTCCACTTCTTATATCAACTATCTTATTTAGACACAATAACATTTCTACTCTCAAAATATCCCCTAAAGGCAAGGGCCCTATCATCTCTTGTAATTACAAGATTTATGATTGCATGATATATAGTATTAAATAATGAGGAACACATGGTCACCCATCTATTTTTGTGGTATGAGCTATGCTCATGTATGTATGGTGAATATGCATAATATCTTTGATTCTCAACAATGCATTGATTTGATGTTTGGATAGCCTTTTCTAACTACACACTACTCATAGGGAATATGGATGAGTGTAACCAAATCAAATTTGCATTTATGTATTGAAGGATGTGGATGCCCTTCATTGTTATCTGATGTGCATGAAATTTAGTTAAATTAGAGTTATTATACCACAAGATAAGTTGGATACAATTATGAGTGAACTATGAGGGGGTGGCATAATTGATGGAGAGTAAGACGATAAGTTTAAATCCATGATCAATTTATTCTGAAAGAATGATAGTCAATTATCATCATGAGGTCCTTTCAAGCAAATGTACAAGTGTAATTTTGTTTTAGTTGATAACTTATTAGTTATTTGATTGCATTAGATCACATTTATCTTTATTATCACTACTACAGAAACAGCCTTTGGCGTCGGTCCTTTAACCCCATTTGGCGTCGGTTTCCGACCGACGCCTATGTGGGCGCCGCTAAAGGTCGAACACTTCGGCGTCGGTTTTTTAACCGACGCCTATTTAATCTATAGGCGTCGGTCTTTTGGTATATAACCGACGCCAAAAGGGTTCCCGCCACAGAAAACGGCGTCATCTAGGGCACTTTCTGCGTCGGTTATTTACTGAACAACCGACGCCTATATGGAATATAGCGTCGGTCTTTTAGTAGATAACCGACGCATAAAGTGCCCTAGATGACGCCATTTTTTGTGGCGCGAACACTTTTGGCTTCGGTTATATACCAAAAGACCGACGCCTATAGATTAAATAGGTGTCGGTTTGATACGAATATCCGACGCCATTTCCAGGACTGCTTTGGCCACATCAGGCGTCGGTTTTTATCAAATAACCGACGCTGTATGTCTTTGCTGACGGTTTTCTATAAATAACCGACGCCTATTTATATATATATATATTTTTCATATCAGTTTGCAGGCCTGCTGTGGCTGGTCAGCAGGATGAGAACCTGCAGTTCAGTTTTCTGAACTGCAGGTTTACGACATCCATTGATATCAGCCTACAAACAGGCCACAAACCTGCAAAAGTCACAAGGAAAATTCTACACAAGTACATACATTCAGACATCAATTCAATTCTCACATTCACACATATAGAAACATTCAAATACATGTATTAACATTCAGAAATATTCATTTACAAAGTATCATTCATTATCGCTATCAACATCCCAATTATATCTTACAGTTGCCACTGCTTGTATGGCTTTTGCCCATTCTTCTCTTACTTCATTTAATGCTTCCATCGTATATGGAGCATGTATATTTTTTAAGCGTTTACCTATAGTGTGGTCAGTTTTAAACACCTGCAAAGAGAATGATGTATATATATAAGTAATAATATAAAAATAAGATAAGATTGATATATTTCATACTAACTAGTGAGACTATATATAATACCTCATGTATGGTATCGATGTCCAATGCGGCATATTTGATAATCATCTGCATAAATCGCATCACATAGTATGCGCATGCCCAGCCATTGTCTTGTGTAACACACTATAAATTGAAACATACAAAATAATACAACTAAGCACAATTCACATCAATAATTATATATTCGAGTCGGGAACTTACTTGTACGTTCTGCCAATTTATTGGCTGGTTCTTTTTCCTTGGGACCGTTCCTCCAGCCTTTTTGAATGCATCTAAACCCCTACATGTTAATATAACACAATAAATTACATAAGTAAATAGTAATGTAATAACAGATGTTAACAGATACAAAAATGAAATATTTCTCACCAGAATAATGGCATTCTCATTACGTGTCCAATTTTAGTGTTTAATGTACTTCCCGCGGGATCTAGATAATAAACAGTGAACGTCCCGGGGACAATAACTAGTAACTCCCAATGTTTACCGCTAGAGGTAAAAAGTTAACAATTAATAACTCAAAATGCACAATAAAAATGGAATTTTCTTAAGTCCAAATTATAAATAAAGTAAACTTACTTGACATTGAATGGAGCTATTATTATCGTCTTCTTTTACTGACCAAAAATTATAAAAGCATCTATACAGTATTGTTGAACATTATCAGGGTCTTTAGCTACCATACTAATCAATGATGGAATCAAAAATCCCACATGATCAAATGCAAATTGTTTGCAATGATCTTCGACTAAGTAGCTGCAAAACATGTATTACGTATGCATTAATATATAAGAAACCAGATCACCGGATCTTACACAAGGTATATGGATGTATAAACAAGATCTCACCTTATCCATGTCTCTATCATTGATGTATTCAGCCAATCATACATAAACAGCTCAATAATATCTTGTATAAATAAAGAGCTATCGTATGATTGACCTGCATAATCTGCATCTAAAGAAACTATTATAGGGCAATGTATATTATGTGCCCGTAGCCAACATGCCATTACCCTACAAGCAGGACCTAACGGGTATGTTAGGTCAGTTGGAACCCAAGTTGGTAATGCGGGAAGTGGAGGTGGAGGCCTAGGTGCTCCTGGTGTCTTTTTTTTAACCTGTATATATAATTTCAGATCAGTTGACATCATATATACACATTAACAGTCTAAATCAATGTAAATTTATCTTACAATTTCAGTCGTGTAGACGACATCTGCTTTGGGCCACAATATGACCCCGCCTTCTGCCTCACCAAGTCTATCAATATCTGGGTGGGCATATGGCAACACAACTTCCCTCCAATCGGGTAATACATGTAGCGGGCTCACACGAATGTAGCCCTGCGGCATTGGAGTCCCATGAAACGTTGCCCCAGGAAGGGACTGGTAAGCCTGCGCCTCTGCAACAACATATTCTTGCATTCTTAAGCGGCATGGCTTCAATGCCTACAAATTTACGTAAAGAATGTTATACATATATACATATAATCTTGAAAACATATCATCTTGAAAAGACTAGCTACAATGTCATAAACAATACTTACAACAGACGTGCTAGGCGATGGGTCTCCAGGATTACTCGTAGTCTGTGCATCAGGAGAAGAGTGGGTCGTCATAGGCTGATTGGAAGCCTGAGATGCCTGCCACCGCAGCAATTCTTCCTTGACCTTCTCAGCAACTACATCGTTGACCTTCTTAGCAACTAAATCCTCAACTCTCTTATTCTCCTATACATGGATAAAAGAAACATTAGATTCTTATTAATGAATTTCCTTTTGCAGTAACATTCTAAAAAAAGAATAGGTTACCTCTTCTTGAGAAAGTCCCGCTCTGGGTTTGCGCTGGGATGGCCCAAAGAATGCTTTGATGCCAACACCAGCGCCGACACCTCTAACACGTCCAGGATGCTCTGGGTTACCCAGAGCAACTGTCAATTCATCCCTTGTGCCCTGAGGGATGAACGTGCCTTGTTTCCTCTGCTCGTGCAGCTCCCGCTAATCAGCATAAACAGAAATTGGTAAGTTAACACCACAAATAATCAATATTCAAACGATTTCTCTAAGAGTTGTATTTTACCATTTTTGCAGCCGCCTCAGCAGTTACAGGCTTCTTTATTTCACCCTTCTTGTTTTGCCTGCCAGCTATCCAGATATCATGGCGAGGCATGGGTGTGGCAGACTCCTGAGTAGGAGCAGACTCCTGAGTAGCAGCAGACTGCTGAGTAGCCGCAGACTCCGCCTGTAGTCTTTGGCGAACGCTTGCATAGCCTTTTGGACCCATAGTGTGGTCATGCACATTCAGTGCACGCCTTGCTTTTTGTGCGTCACTGAGGGCCTAGTTAGTATGCACATTAATGATTTGGTTAGTAGCACTAAATGTTAATTAAATTGGGAGTGGCGCCTAATACCTTGAATTCTTCAGATTTTCTTGAAGCAACAAAATTGTCCCAATCTTCTTTGTCCAAGAAGTTCCATTGTTCAAGGGCTGATTTCTTCTTCTTATCACCCTCTTTTATGTATTCTCTGTTCAGATTTGTCCTATAATTCCTAAGCATCTTTCCAGCGCGTTGCATCACACTTTTACGATGCAACTTCTCATCCAATGCAAACAGATTCTGTAAAATAGAAATGTTATTAACTAGTATCCAAAATAGAATTGCAAATAATAGAATTTGTAATCTACAAAATAGAATTGCAAATAATAATAACTTACGCATAAATCCTTCCATATCAAGTCTTTTTTCCCTTGAGGAACTTTATGCCAATTATCATACTTAACACCACAATGGCTCCGAGTGGTACACCCAAGATAGTTTACAAAATTATTGCGGTTCACTCCAATTGTATTTCCTCCATTATCAAACTCCACCACCAATTTGGATCCACTACCACTTAGCGCTAATAACTTCTTCAACAGAGTGATGCCCCTTTTCTTGTTAAGTGTTTGGTGTTGCGCATCAAGTTGCTCCAGTGCTTCAGTGGGTACAGGTACATCATAAACCTAAAATTTGACAAAAATAAACACACTAAATTAGCCCAATATAGAAATATAGGATATATGACATAACTAGAAGATAATGAATTTTATAGAAATATAGGATATGTTTTTAGAACTTACATTGGTATCCTCGCCATGCTCGTCATTGACAGCATGCTCATCATGGACTTCATGCTCATCATGGACATCATGCTCATCATGGTCAGCCATCTGAAAATTTCATTAAAAAGGCAAACATTTAGCATTTGTATTAACTAGAAAAAGGCAAACATTTAGCATTTGTATTAACTAGAAAAAGGCAAATATTTAGCATTTGTATAAACATACATGTCTCTAAAATTGTGATCTTTTATCAATTAACAATCCTTCATTGTGATCTCCGCGCACATATAAGTCATCATTAGCTTCAATATTTTGTGGAGTTGGCAACCCAACTGAGAATGGACTGGACTAATCATACTTATCATAGTACTCTTCTTCATATATAGGATCTTCAATGAATTGTCTTTTACCATGAAGAACAACCGACCATTTATCATTCGCAGGGTCATCGATATAGAATATTTGTTTCGCCTGTGATGCCTATATGAATGGTTCACCCTTCTCGCCAATCTTTTCAAAGTTCACCAAAGTGAAACCCAATTCATCCACTATAACACCTTTGGTGTTATCAACCCAATTACATTTAAAGAGCAGAATTTTGAAATCTATGTAGTCAAACTCCCAAATGTCCTCAATGACACCGTAATATGACATTTTAGCTTCACGTGGACTCTTATCCTTTTCACTTGCAAAGTACATAGTCGACGCTTGAAGAGTGACCCCACTATTTTGGACGACACTCTTATCATCTTGGCGCTTTGTGTAATATGTGAATCCATTAATGTCAAACCCTTCATAAGACATAACATTCGGTTTTGGTTTAAAGGCGAGGCATTTGATAGTTTCTGTAATATCATTTGGTGTTTGAGATAGTTGATGTAAGACTTTATCTTCAAACCACTTAGTAAAAGTCTTATTATGCTCTCTAGCAAGCCACATTGAACTTGCTCGAGGATGTTGTCTCTTTATGAAATTGGTATGTTCCTCGATATAAACACTCACTTCGTCCATATTGTGTAAAATATACAAGTGAGCTTGTTCCAACTGCTCACGGCTGATTACTTTCACCCGTGATCCCAAAATTCCTTTGCCCTCCTCAATATTCTTGTCATTATCAGGAGTGTCATTACCACTGAGAAAGTCATTGCAAAAATCCATAACCTCTCTCGCCACATAACCTTCAATAATACTCCCTTCAGGCCGATAACGGTTTCGAACATCACCTTTAAAAACGCTCATGTATCGTTCAAAGGGATACATCCAATGCAAGAAAACTGGTCCCAACATTTTCACTTCCCTAGTCAAGTGGACAACAAGATGTACCATGATATCAAAGAACGAAGGAGGGAAATACATCTCAAGCTGACATAGGGTAACAACCACTTCTCTTTGCAAATTATCGAGAGTATCAGGGTCAATAAATTTACTGCATAGACTGTTGAAAAAGAAACAAAGTCTGGTAATTGCAAACCTTACATGCTTCGACAATATAGATCGAATTGCCACGGGTAATATTTGTTGCATTAGAGTGTGACAATCATGAGATTTAAGACCTATCAACTTCAGATCTTTCATTGATACCAATCTACGGATGTTGGATGAGTAACCATGTGGCACCTTAACATTTACCAAGCATTCACAAAAAGTTTTCTTCTCCTTTCTAGACAACGTGTAACAAGCGGGAGGTAAGTATGTTCTTTTACTACCCATTTCACGTAATTCTGTTAATTCTGACCTTATTCCCATTTCACGTAGGTCCAGTCTGGATTTTATCCCATCTTTAGTCTTACCTGGTATATTTAACAGAGTACCAATGATGCTATCACAGACATTTTTCTCAACGTGCATTACATCGATACAATGCCTGACTGTCAAAGAACTCCAATAAGGAAGATCCCAAAATATTGACTTCTTCTTGAATGAAGAATTGTCACTCCGTGTGGCCATACTACATTGTGATTTCTTACCAAATTCATTGACAATGTCTTTTACTCTTTCATAAACAACATCCCCTGGTATAGGTTTAGGTGCACTCCGTTCATCATTCCATCCATTGAATGCTTTGCGCTTCCTACGATACGGATGGAATTTTGAAAGAAACCTTCGATGACCAAGATATACAGTCTTGCCGCCATGTTTTAGTCTTATTGAATCCGTGTTTTCTTTACATATAGGACACACTTTAGCTCCTTTGACACTATATCCAAACAAATTCCCATATGCTGGAAAGTCATTAATAGTGCAAAACAACATAGCGTGCAAACGAAATGTCTCTCTTGCTAAAGCATCATAGGTCATCACACCTTCAGCCCAAAGTTTCTTTAAGTCATCAATCAAAGGTTCAAGATAAACATCGATATCATTTCCGGGTTGTTTAGGGCCCGATATCAACAATGACAACATAACGTACTTATTTTTCATACACATCCAGGGAGGAAGATTGTATATAACAAGCATGACTGGCCAAGTGCTATGTTGGCTGCTCAATGTCCCGTATGGATTCATCCCATCTGTACAAAGCCCAAGTCTTAGATTCCTATCTTCTTCACCAAATTTGGGGTACAATAGATCAATCTTCTTCCACTGTGGGGAATCAGACGCATGTCGTAGGATCCATTCATTATTTTTCTTAACATCTGCATGCCACCTCAAATTCTTCGCATCTTTCGGATTTGCAAACAAGCATTGAAACCGTGATATTATAGGTAGATACCACAACACCTTGGCAGGAGAACCAGTTTTGGACTCCCCCGAAGTCGTCAATTTATACCGTGACGCACCACATTTTGGACAATCTTTCAAATCTACATAGTCCTTTTGAAATAATACACAATCATTCGGGCATGCGTGTATCTTCTTGGCCTCCATTCCCATTGGGCACAACATTTTCTTTACCTGGTATGTTGAGATTGGCAGCTCGTTCCCTTCAGGAAGCATTTCTTTCAACAAAGTCAACAATGAAGTGAAGCTTTTATCGCTCCATCTATTGTTAGCTTTCAACTTATACAATCTCAACACAGCGCTAAGCTTCGTAAACTTAGCACAGCCTGTGTATAACGGTATCTCAGCATCATGCACAATGTTTCTAAAGATAGGAGGTGGATCGGTGTGCTCTAACCTACAACTATCCAGCATCGCATCAACGATGTCTGCTGGAACTGGTTCATTCACATTTACGTCATCGGAGGCAATTTCTTCTTCCACCCAAGCACTGCTATCGACATCTACTGGTTTCGATTTTGAAATCTCTCCATGCCAGTGCCATTCTGTATAGCCTTGTACAATCTCGTTGTACATGACATGACTTTTGATTTCCTCACCAGTGTTGACTTTCAAGTTGTTACCGCAATGCCTACATGGACAGTAGAACCTATCTGTAGGTTTTTTCCTATGTTCCTCGGCAAATCTAATAAACTGATCAAGACCAGATATAAACTCTGGGGTGCAACGATTACGAATGGACATCCATGATCTATCCATTCTATGATCAGAGAAAACAAGTATATATTAGGAAACAAGTATATATTAGGAAAAGATTAGGGTATACACTTACATCCTAAGTGTATAATGTGATGTCATTCTTATATATAATAAATGTGTACCACCTATCCCATCCTTGAACACCTAATCTCACTAGTAAGTGTATAATGTGTATTGGGTTTTCAAGAAAATTTCGGCAACATTTCCCCGCTGTTCTCTAAGTACATATGTACTTAGAGAACAAACGGGGAAATGCTACCGAAATTTTCTCAAAAACCCAATACACATTATACACTTACATCCTAAGTGAGATTAGGTGTTCAAGAACAGTCCCAAACTAGGGACTATCAAAGATTTACTCCTAATGAGTCAATCTTGGACAGGTTTCTAGGCCAACAAACACATTTGATGTCATTCTTATATATAATAAATGTGTACCACCTATCCCATCCTTGAACACCTAATCTCACTAGTAAGTGTATAATGTATATTGGGTTTTCAAGAAAATTTTGGCAGCATTTTCCCGCTATTCTCTAAGTACATATGTACTTAGAGAACAAACGGGGAAATGCTACCGAAATTTTCTCGAAAACCCAATACACATTATACACTTACATCCTAAGTGAGATTAGGTGTTCAAGAACAGTCCCAAACCGGGGACTATCAAAGATTTACTCCTAATGAGTCAATCTTGGATGGGTTTCTAGGCCAACAAACACATTTGATGTCATTCTTATATATAATAGATGTGTACCACCTATCCCATCCTTGAACACCTAATCTCACTAGTAAGTGTATAATGTGTATTGGGTTTTCAAGAAAATTTCGGCAGCATTTCCCCGCTGTTCTCTAAGTATATATGTACTTAGAGAACAAACGGGGAAATGCTACCGAAATTTTCTCGAAAACCCAATACACATTATACACTTACATCCTAAGTGAGATTAGGTGTTCAAGAACAGTCCCAAACCAGAGACTATCCAAGATTTACTCCTAATGAGTCAATCTTGGACGGGTTTCTAGGCCAACAAATACATGTGTTGTCATTCTTATATATAATAAATGTCTATAAAGTACAGGCAACATGGTTAATCCTAATCAACAGAGCAGTATTAAATAATAAATTAAGAAATCAATATACATCCTAAAGTGCCACAAATCATATAATAACATTAAACGCTACTCAAGTCCTAATCTAGAGTTTAGGTTTCCTTATTATCCTGTTATCATTAGGGTTATTCTTGAACCCCCAATTCCTAAGTTCATTGATTTAATGACATAAAAAGATCTAGTTCATATTATGTTTAGCCATGATTATAAAACTATCATGTTATGATATTAGGACCACTTAAAGCAGATTAGGCACATTAAGCAAGCAGAGTAGGGAGCCAATTTCGCGCAAGCAGATTAGGCAAGCAGATTAGGTCGGCACATAAAGAACCAATTTCGCGCCTGGGCAAGCAGAGTAGGGCGGCAGGTACCTGGGAAAGCAGAGTAGGGCGAGGTCGAGCTGGTTGAGTACGTGGGCGGCGGCCGGCGAGCTCCAGAACCAGCAGCAGCGACTCCGACGAGCAGGGAGCGTCAGCGGCGGCAGGCAGGCAGGCGGCCAGGCGGCGGCAGGCAGGCAGCGGCCAGGCGGCGGCAGGCAGGCAGCGACCAGGCGGAGGAGAAGGAGAAGGGGGTGCGTCGGCGGAGGAGAAGGAGAAGGGGGCACCGGAGAACGGGGCGCCGGAGTAGCAGTGGCGGCACGGCGGCGCTGTCGTGGAGAAGAAGGAGCAGAGAGTCGGGCGACAGCAGAGAAGAAATCGCTCGCAATGAAACAGAAGAAAGGGGAAGAGTCGGGCGATCGAGGGTTATGAAGTTCCCAAATAGCGTCGGTTGTTTACAACAACCGACGCCTAAACATCTTTAGCGTCGGTTGTTTGCAACAACCGACGTCCAATTGGACGATATTTTCATAAAAAATGTTTGGCGGGAACCACCTTCAGCGTCGGTTATACAAGGATAACCGACGCTGAACGTGACATTTTCCGCGCAAATTTTCATCGCACATAGGCGTCGGTGTTCTAGGTATATAACCGACGCTGACAATGACACTATTTTTTTTATCGAAATATGGATTTCGCGGGCGACTTTAAGCGTCGGTTTTTTATAAACCACCGACGCTTAATACAAAGCGGTACCCGTGTCTGGCTGGTCTTCGAATATAGACGTTGGTTTGCTTAAACAACCGACACCTTATATGTTAGGCGTCGATTTTTCTTAATAACCGACGCCCAGAAAAGTGACACTGAATGCTATTTCTGTAGTAGTGTAGGATCTATACAATTCTAAATCCAATGTGTTATGTGTTTTGTTGTTGATAATCCTAACTCCAATCACAATGTGAATATATAAGGTTATATGGATATCCTTTTCACCTAAAATGAATTACTAATGGACTAGAATTGGAATAGTAAAATTGGAACCCTAATTGATCAAACTTTAGTGTTATATGTGAATTATATACCTAGGTTTGGTTAAGGGTTGAAGGTGATTTAGTATGGAGGGAGAGACTTTGGATTCTTGAGAGAGTCATGGATGCTCTCTGTCAAACTACAACCAGGTCGATTTGTTTTTAACAAGAATAGGGATATAATGTCGTTAATCATTAAACCTTCATTATTTCATTATCTAGGTTTGATTCATCTGAGTATACAACAAATACTTCCATACGAACTAACCATATCCCAACCATTTTTCTTCAATTTGAAATCAAAGGAGGTGATTCTAGGGGTTTTGAACATATTTTGAGGTTACAATCATCAGTACTTGGAGGGAACTTGTGGTTTCTTGAAAAATTAATGTAATTATACCTCTCAAGTCGTATTATCTGTAATTCTTTTTGGTCCTTCCTAACATCATTTCTTTAAGAAGGATTAACACATACATAATGTTGGTTGTGTGCACAAGTTTTAATATTTGTAAACTCGAACACTACCCTACAAGTATACGGGTGCATGTAGTATTATTGAGGTCGTCCAAGGAGTAGGGTATTTTTATGTGTAAGAGTATTAAACTTGAACATCTATATCTTTTTAACAAGAGATGTTTTGTTTAGTGAACTAAGCAATAAAAAAGAAATAAACTAAAACAAAATACACTTGTATTAAGGATCAATATTGGATTAGGGATTCTTGAGGATAGGGTTTCACATCTACATCATAACATGAAGAAAAATAAAGATCAAGAACACTAGCAAATACACAAGGGAGGCATGTATCCTAGACCCACCTCCTGGTAGTGTAGAACATTCCTAACTTTATATACCACACCCGTGGATATACTTAGATTCAGACTACAAACCTTTATTCCCCAACACATCCCGGCCACTCTCGTGGTAAGGTACATCTTCTTACTCCTATGCACATCTTCCCAGATTATATAAAAAGAGAAGAAATCATACATACAAAGTGGCTAGCAAAGCATGTAAGAGGAATTAAACACCGATGAACCTTAGAACAGTGAAATAACTAGCATTATATATGAAATTTGTGTTCAATAATGTTATGACATGGGAGTTACTCCCCCATGCTAAAAAACAAGAGATCTACTCATCCATAGCTATAGAAAGTAGATACAAACAATAGAAAGTAGTGCTAGATATCATAATAGAAGGAAATAAACTTAGATGTATGTAGAAGAGGGAAGATAGACTTGGAATTTCAGTCAAGGAGTCACAAATCCATCCTTACTGTTGGAAATTGTCCAGAAAGCTTCACTTCTGAGTGGAGAGAAGAGAATGGCGAGATCCTTGTTGTAGTTGTTGGAGAAGAAGGAAGAAGAAGAAGTTTCCCTCCCGAGAAACCAACTTTCCTCCCTTGGAACACCTCCAACTCCTCCTTGCTCTCCTTTGCTTGAGTCCAGCTCCAAAACATCCCAAATAGCCCGTGATAATTGTCCCAAGACGGCTTGGGGTCATATATATGTGTGAGACAGTTAAAATCACGTTTGAGTGAAATCTGCAGGTCACACGAGTTGACTTTTATAAGACACGACGCGTCTTATGCAATAATCGAAGTTTGGATTGAGTTCTGGGAGGTTACACGCCGTGTCTTTAATAAGGCATGACGTGTCTTTCATAAGACACAACATGTCTTTAATAAAACACGACGTGTTGCTGTAAATCTGGATTTCTACGTTGAATTTCTGGACTGAGACACATGGTGTCTTTAATAAGACACATCATGTCTTTAATAAGACACGAGATATATTAATTAAGACACAAGGTGTCTTTATTAGTTTCAGCAACATTGATTTTCTGAATGTCTAGATGATCGGGGAATGTGTTGATGAATGTTATGATGCCGTTTTCTCCCCGTTTTGATGCCAAATTATTGTACCTACAAACCAAACCATAGAGCAAGTAAAGACAACAATAAAGATGGAAAATCTAGCATGATTAAGAGTGATTATTGGGCTAAAATGATTGGCAAATGCAACCAAAAGTGGTCCAAAAGATGATATAAAATACGTACATCAAATCCCTCTAAGCTTAAACCATTATTTGTCCTCAAGCAAAAAGAGAATAGAAATACAAATGAAGGAATCAAGTTCATGCATAGATAAAATGAAAAGAAAGATGTGTATAATACCAAACCAACCATGATCAACATGTTTATACTCATAGCCATCAATTCAACTTAAACACCCAAAAAAGAGACTTTTTGTTCAAAAGGGCCGGTCACAATTAAATGAATCAATCAATTAAATAACACTAAGTAGAATTTGTATGACCAAGCCAAACAATTAGTGGATGTGCAACTCAAACTATCAACTATTAAGGATACAAATGATGAAATCTTAGTTAAAATTAACAATTTTAGTTGTACTCTCCTTCTTTACCAAAAATGATATGATAATGGATTATGGGTTCCGACACTCGACTACTAATGTAGGCTTATGCACACGTGGAGTGCCAATTGAGGTATTTTACCCTCTTTTAAGACATACCACCTAGCCACAAAGGATGACCCAAAAGGAAAGTTAAAGCTGCCAAAACTCATTTAAAATGGGAGAGTAGCTTCTAAACAGTGTCCCAAATAAAATAGCAATGAAAACATTAATATAGCACGCTTCATGGGAAATACCAATGAAGAAGTTACAACTTGAGGATTGGGTGATTGATAGTGGTTTCCCTAAGAACAACTGGTGATATGAAGAAATTTAAAACCTTAGAGAAAAAGGAAGAGAAACACCCTTTGGTGATAATGGTAATTGGAACTTGAGTGTTAGTATTGAATTTCCTATACATTTTTATTACATGTAGATGGTTTCCATTGTAATATTATTAGTGTTAGTCAACTATATGATAATGAACATGGTTCTTTATGAAAAAGTATACATGTAGACTTCTATCGAGAATTACCAGTGATCTTATTTATGAGGGAAATATGATTTGCAAATTTTATATCCTTAAGACCAAGGAACATGTTTTTAGTTATGAAGAAAATAAATTCCTTTGCTATAGAAGGATAGGACATGTAAACATGCCTTATTCATATGCTACCCAAACATGAACTAGTAATAGTTCTCCCAATATTTCCTCTAGAAATAGGTAGAATGTAAATGTTATACAAAGGGGAAGAAAAGCAAAAGTTCATTCAAGTATAAGAATTTTCTATACACATATAGACCTATAGATATTATTAAAGGATCTTCTTGGACCAATCAAAACACAAGACTCTTTGTGGAAAAATATATTGTTTTGTTGTTATTGATGATTTATCTAGATTTACTTGGGTCTACTTTCTAGAATTAGAATAGAACACACTTGATTTAATCAAAATATTTTACTAGAGTGAAAAATGAGATTCAAGTTAAGATTATAACCTTTAGGAGTTACCATTATGGGGAGTTTGAAAACAACACATATTAGAAATAATGACCAAGAAAGTTATGGAAACAAATTCTCATCATTTAGAATTCCCCAACAAAATAGTTTAGTTGAAAGGAAGAATAGATCAATACAATAGATGTCTAG
Organism: Alisma plantago-aquatica; assembly: GCA_963693085.1. Taxonomy (NCBI): domain Eukaryota; kingdom Viridiplantae; phylum Streptophyta; class Magnoliopsida; order Alismatales; family Alismataceae; genus Alisma; species Alisma plantago-aquatica. The sequence goes on along the minus strand of OY856411.1, from coordinate 492,111,367 downwards.
AACAATGATTTTTGAAAAACATTCATAAAATTATTGGGATAGACATGTCAACACTTAGTGTTATATCCTAATAAATCCACTCTTACTCTCTTTAAAAGGTCATGTTAGTGATATTATTATAGGTGACCCTAGACATAAAGTTAAACCTCACTCTTCACTTAAAAGATGGAATTTCTTTGTATCCACATTAGAGGCAAATAATATCTATGATGCTCTTGGTGATGACAAGCATACTCAATAAACATAATAAATTACTTACAAATGAACTTTAGGATCTAGTTACTAGACATCCCAACAAAACAACTATTGACAATAAGTGGGTCTTTGGGATCACTCTTGTTTATGATGATATAAAATTTGAACAAAAGTGCATTACATGATAAAGGTTATAATAACAAGATGGAATTAATTTTGATAAATCTTATGCTCTTTCAGATAGGTTGAGAATATACATATATTTTCTGAAACTAGAAGCCACCTAAGTATAAAACTCTTTCAAATGGATGTCAAGTTCATCTTTTTTAACTCTTATAAATATTTGGAGGTTAATATAATTAGGATGGTCTCTGGAGATGGTTTGTAAGGATACTCTCATACTCTTTAAAATATCATCCTAGTAATATAATTATAGATGACCCAGACATAAAGTTATGCTTCAACATTCATTTACAAAATGGCATCTGAATCAAGAACAGAGCCAAATACCATATATTATGGACTCAGTGATGACTATCAAATCAATGCATACCTTAAAAACTTAACAAATTAGTTAATAATGAAGTTTAGGATCCAGTTCCTTGACCTCCAACAAAACAATCATTGGCAATAAGTGGGTCTTTAGGAACAATCTCAATTAATATGGTAATATACTTTGGATGGAAGTGTCTCACACGACACAAGGTTATAATAAATAAGAAGGGATTCAATTTGACGAAGCTTATGATAAGTTAGATAGGATTGAGTCTATACATATATTTTTAGAACTAGCAGGAACCTACGTATGAAAAGAGTTCAAATGGATGTCAAGAGTACATGTTTCCTAACTGCTTCTCACACTTCTCATAAGTATTAGATGTTAAGCTATATGATTCTTACAAAATGGATGACAATAATAATATCCACTGCTCTCCACTGGAATGATTTGAGCACACCTCATTAACATCAAATGATAACGACACTGCCCACCCACCCCACCACAACCCTCAAGTTTTTGGTATGGTCTCTTTAAGGACAAGGATGCCTACAATGTCACATCACTGAACAAGCTGCAAACTGAGATGCATGGTCAAAAATTAATCTGTCTAGGCAAAGAGACAAAGGCAAACACTACTAGATGGAGCAGTTTCCTCATTAGTTACATTATAGGCTTTAAAGATCATCTTCTGATAGTGGAATGACTCCTTAGTCATATTTGTATTTTAAATTGAAGTATTGAGGTCCAATGTCCCAACCAATATTTCTTTCTTATCCAATTATCTGATCACAACAACATGTCTATTGCATATGGTAGAGCTTGTTTTGTCAAGGAAAAGATGTTGTTACTGAGAAGTGGAAACCAAGGGATGCTCTGATTGGATTCAAAATTAGAGACATGTCAATCTAGAATATGATTCATGACCTTCCCTTTGAACCGCGTGATACAAAAATGTTTGCTAGAATTAGCTTGTATATGGGTACTCCACTGAGAAAGAATAGTTTTACACATAATTATAGAAGTTGGAGTATGTCATATTACAAGTGCTCCCATACTTTGAGTCTGAATTCCCTAGTCAACTTGAAGTTTCCAATGATGTGGCAAGGTTCATACTACGCAATTTGAATATTAATGGATACCTTAGAAGTGTTTAGTCTATAATCTCTTTGGTCTTAATGACTGCAAGAAGGAGAACTTTGAGAAATGAAGGAAAGTTTATCTCCAATAAATTCAAACAACATATGAGTCAACTTCTTCTGAAGAAGGCACTATACTGTCTCATTTCCCAACACTAATGAAAATCCCAGTCAAGTTCCAGATGATCCTAACTTTGATAATGAAGAGTTTCATGGTTCCTCAAAAACCTTTTATTTTGATGGAAGCTCTATTCAAGATAACCATGACTCAAATTCTATTATTAGATTCACAACAACTATTGTATTAGTGGACTGATCACTTCTCTAAATTCTAAAGTTGTTGCTCACAAAAATGATTACTACAGTGATAATGCTTCTCAGAACTATAAGAGAAATAAGAAAGGTGAAGCTAAGAATTTGAGAATCAACAAAGCAATTGAAAAGTCATCGGACACTACTACAATTCTAAGTAATAAGACTAAAGACCTAGATGTTAACAATAGTTATAGTTTTATCCCTGATACCAACCAAGCTTTGGAAAGAAGCTTTCAAATGGATAGATCCTTCAACATAATATCCTATCACATTATATTTTTGAACCTAAAAGTCTCTAAGATTCATGATGAAATCAATAGGCTTAAGCCTCAATTGCTTATTTCGAATGAAAACCAAATTTAGAGAAAAGAAAACCTACGAACATATAAATAGAAACTATCTCAATTACCATTGGACTTTGAACCACACCTCCCACATTTTAGAGAGGGTTAACCTTCGTTGGAACAATGACTATTGCACTACATACAAAATTCATGATTTTGATCAATGAAATTATATAAAAGTTGTTTCTAATGAGAAAAACTTTCTTGTTAATACACTTTATAGTCATAATTTTGATAGTTCTAGAAGTATAATTTGGTCAAACATTAAAGAATTCCATAAAATAGTATATGATCCCTAGATTGTCCTAAGAGATTTCAATGATGTTAAATTACAAAATGAGAGACTCAGGAAAGAAACCCCCCTACTAAAAGATCCATGGAAGAGTTCAATGGATGTGTAATTGTGGTCTTCTTTAACTAAATTTGAATGATTTTTTAACATGGGAAAATTATTAAGGTTGTAGGACTTTATAACTACTTGAATGGGTCAAATTTTACTTATGTCAATTTTATGTCTTGTTTTTCTATGTTTGAAGGATTTCTTCATTCTAGCATCATTGTTAGTGATCATAAAATCATGAACCTAGTTATTAGAAAAAAAAGGAATGTTATTTCTCCCTTTAGATTCATACATGCTTGGATTTAAATGGCTGGTTACCCTCAAGAAGTCAACAAGTCATGGAGTAAAGATGTTGCAAGTCATCCTATCTTCAGGGTTGACTCTATATTGAGGCACCTGGAATCCATGCTTTCTAAGTGGAAAAAAATGTATTGTGGGGGATTTTTATAATTCTATGAAAATTCTTGAGAGAGGAAACTATTTCTCAATCCAAAGATAATAATGATCCTTCAAACTTAGACTTGTAAGATAATTATATTTCTTATAGGAAGCATGTCAGCAAAGCTATTTTTCTGGAGTATTCTCTTCGTAAATAGAATTAGAGAGTCTAATTGCTAATGGAAGGTGATTACAATTTAACACAAGTAAGAAGGCATCTCAATCATATTAAATATCTAGATATTGATGATAACTTATGCACTGATCTTGGTATTTGTCATCTTTACCAATGGCGATATTGTTTCTAAAGATCTAGTAAGTTTTCTAGATTTTCTAGGGTTAGATGTCATTTAAATAATGTAGCTTGATAGAATTTTCATCCATTATAGAGATTGAAGATGTTATCTCTGTCATGAATGTTTGTAAGTTCCCATGTCTAGACGGATTAAATGGGAATTTCTTTAAATCCAAATGGATCATTATTAAACATTATGGTATAGATGTTGTTACTACCTTCTTTCTACTTGAATAAGAAAACAAAATGATGTGCACAAATCATATCATCTTTTGAATCATGTTTGGTTGCATATCCATATTGTTTTGACTCAATGATCACTCTCATTCATGCTAAATTCTATATTTTTAGCTATTCTTACTTGTCTCATGGTTTGGATTGTAGGTACTATATTTTGCAATGAAATGATGAGGAATATATCATATTATCTCTTATTGGATCACTCCTCAAGTATCTACATGTTTTGGGGTTTGAAATTGTGCAAATATCACTTTTTACGGCATGTAAATTTGACCTACACATTGAAAGTTATGAGCAGAATACACAACAACCCAGAACAGCCATTTGCACGCCATGTCTTAAAAAGACACGCCGTGCAACTTTTCAGAAATTGAATGCAGAACTCCAGATTTGCAGCCACACGCCATGTCTTTTTAAAGACACGCCATGCAACTTTCCAGAAAAGTGCAGAAAAGCAAATGCACGGCGTGCACAACATGCACGGCGTGCACAACATGCACGGCGTGCACAACATGCACGGCGTGCACAACATGCACGATGTGCACCTGGAGCATCAGGCAAACCAAAAATCTTCTGAAAAGTTGCACGACGTGCATTTCTTCTACGCAAACCATGCATAGTGCATTCTGGGCAACTGTCAAAGCTTTTGCATGACATGCACTTTGAGCATTTTGAAAAATATGAGTTTTTATTTAAAACGAAGTGGGAACTTAATGGGCGGTTATGCCCGATCATTTGTGAAAGTTCTCTCATCCCAGAGCAAGAGGAGAGTAGAGAAAGGTAATTTTGGGTGGAAGAAGGTAGTTTCTTTGCCAAAGAACCCCCATTCTTCTTTGCTTCTTCTCCATTTTCTTCTCCGGAGGTGCAACAGAGCTTCTTCACTCCACAAAGCTTCTCAGAATGGAAGTTTGTCCGGTTTGGAGCAGCTGTAGGAGTGGGATTTCATTCTCAAGATGGAATTATGCCTTTCTTGGTTTACACCTTGGGATTACTTAGCTTTTCCTTCTCTAAATCATGTTGAATTTTGAAAATTCTACACATTTTCTGCTGTACACTATCATGGACGAGTAGTTCCTTTTTCTTAGGCATGGGAGAGTAGCTCCCATGTCATAGCTTGTATGAGAATATGAATTTCGTACTAAATGTTAGTTTCTTGCATATTCTAGGAGTTGTTTCAGATCTGAAATGCTTATTTGTGTGATTGGCCATCATACTTGCATGTTTTATGCTTTCTTTCATAATCTGAGAAGATGTGTTTGAGAGTATGGAGTTACTCTTTTGGCAACTTGTCCTTGACCGCGAGAGTGGCTGGGATTATGTTGAGGAGTAAGGTTTGTGATTTGAAATGAAATACATACACGAGAGTGATGTATGGAGTTAAAATTGTCATCACTTCACTGAGAGGTGTGTGATGACTACAAACCTCCTTTGCAAATTAATTAACATGTTTAAATTCATATTTTAATATAAGCTATGATGTGATAGTGAAATCCCAAGTCTAGAATCCTTCCAAATATGAATCTTAACCTTTCTTGGACTCCCTCCAAGTTGACCATTCTGGTAACATTGTCACCCATACTTCTAGATTTTTTGGAAGGTACCTAGAGGCCTTGATATGATACCAAATGAAAAGGAGTCTGAAGGGGGTGAATATACTCGCTTATACTCTTTTTTAGAAATTCAACAAATAAACAATTTCATAGCAACTACTGTATAAAAACTTGTAAATTAGGAGATGGAAGAAGGAATTATATGCAAACACACTATATACAATTTAATACAGAACCCAACACAGTTCCCTAGTCTGTGCGTTGTTGGATTTTCCACCATCAACATTGGGTAAACACATTTTAATTAAGTTGATAGGAAATATTCTAATAATGATAATATCAAACAACACATTTTCTCCTTTAGATTCTGGTTGTGAGAGAACACCACTTGTTTCCCTTCCATGCTAACTAAAAACTACCTACACTCTTCTTTGGTACATGACCGACATAAGTTACTACCAATGCCCTCTTTTTTAGGGGTGAGGAGGACCACTAAGATTCTTCTAGACCAGTTGTCATTTCTTACCTTGAAGCACCCATAGAAGACTTATTCAACAAAATAAAAGATCGAAAGTTGGGAAATTACATAATAACTTGAAGGATTTTGTTGGATGAGATTCATAAAGGATTGGTAAAAAATTTACTATAGGAGAAGACCTACCTTGACCACTAATAGGACCACTAATGCACAAATCACAATTGAATATTGTAAAAATACTTTTATGGCTCATGCATGTGTCAAAGTAATGAAATAGGGTTTCTATATATATCAATGTGTTAGGTTTCTCCCAGAGGAGTGTCTAAGAGTGCCTAATATCAAAATATTTGTTGGATTTTTTCAAATATAAAATTAATAGTTCAACTGCACATTTTGACGTATTGTCTTGGTCAAACTATTACTTCTACTGAGCATGCTTTGGTCAGACTGGGACTCTGACTAAAGATCATTGGAAGTGTAATACAAATACACAATGACTAGTAAATTAATATATAGGCCGGTCTAACTACCTTTAAGTCAAAGTAGAGTTTGGCCTAAATTATACTTGCTTGAATTGATTATTCAACCGCAAGATATCCAAGAGCTCAATGACTCTTTATATCATCTCCTTAGTCAATTACGAATTTGATCAACACCATCTCGATCAAACTAAGAGTTTGAGGGAACTTTCTATTGATATAAATTTTACATAATGAATTTAGGTCCTAGAAAATAATATAATAAAAGATATTTGTTCCTATGGCTCCTTAGGGTTATGAGTAAGACCTAAATGTCTTGTGGGCTCACTAGAGCGAATTCTCTACAAGGAAAAATAAAATGGACATTTAAAATTTTACGATACATTGGAAATATATTTTGCAAACATTGATTCCTTAAATGAGCAAGTCCATTTAGGATTTTTCTAGGTCATCTGTTCTTGAAACACTTACTTCATAGTAAGAAGCAAAATAATATAAATATGTCACTCATCAAAATAGGTTGAAGCAATTCCCTTGGTCAAATAAACTTTATTGAGATCATGATTCAATTCTTTGACTTAGGTTTGAGAAGCAAATCTCTCATAGATCATTAATTCTAACTTTAAAATACATAATCTTAAGTCTTTGTTGAGGAAGAATAAGAGAGGGAGGGAATATAATTAGACATCTAGTTTGAGTGTGTCCATCCAAAAATAAGATAAGGAGGAAGAAAATGATATTAGAGCTAACTTTAGATTGGGAAGATGTGGTTTACCTAGTTCTTACTGTTATTCCTAGCTTCCTCTTCTAACCTCCCAAATTTATCTCTAGTCACCTTCCATGCTCTCTCTAGGGTTTTATGTGACTAGAATATGTTAAAATGAATTTGTAGGTTGAGTTTTGTACAAAATTTTGAAATAACTTAATACTCATTGCATCTTTACTAATTAGATAAAGCATGGTTTTTTGGGCTCCATAAGTCAACTGACTAAAATATAGATCGACTTAACTTATGGTGGTAGAGACCTTGGCTTATTCTATTGCTAGCAGATATATTCTATTTGCAATGGTCAGTCAGCTCCATAGGTCAGTCAGACTAGTCTAGAGATCATCTCGACCTCTGGTTCATCATGACCAACCAATCACCAACAATCTAGGCTAGTCTATACTGATCCAACTCAGGTAATCATCAAACAAAACTTAGCCTGCTAATAAGATCACCAACAAATTAGACAACTTGTTAACCCAATATGGGTAGAAGTTGATTGAGTGTTGTTATAAGAACAAAATTAATTAAACCCAAATTAAAAGCTATATTACATTCAATTAAGTGTGTTAAACATAGTTTTCATGTTTACATTAATAATGAAATATTTTTAGTTAACATCTTTATTGATGCTTCAATTTAGGTTTCCTCATATGATTCATACCCAAATTAATAAAATACTCAAACGTGCAAACCGATTCAATCATATTTTAGCTTCTATTGATTATATTGATTAAAACTCGTGCAAACATCGAAACTAGTGGTTCCAATAAGTAATGTTATATTCAATAAACAACAACAAAATCAATATATTGATCATATTTCAAGAAGGATAGTCAAAATTCACACGGTTCATATGAAATTAGGGTCGTAACACCTCATTGTCTCATCGATCAGACATGTTGTTAATATAAATGATATTGAGTATTGACCCTACATGACATATAAGATAAACCAAAAAAATCACCTAGATATCCATGTAGACTCAAAATGAACCTGTGCTTGTTAAAATGACATGTGGAAATCACTCCTTAGGAGTGATATGGGTAATATATGAAGAAATGACCACATTGAGAGGACAAATTCAACATCACTCTCCTAAACCAACGTGAACTGGAATAAATAAGTTTGATTTCAAGAATAATACAAAAATATGATTATTTTTCATGTTCTTCTCCAGTTTACTATAAAATAAAAATCATTACATGTGTTAATTAAATTTGATTGTCTTTTTGAAAAATCATGGACAAATAGAAAGAATAATATATCTTCACTGACATGAACATGTATAGATAAATAATAGCAAGAATATATATTATATACATAATTATAAGTATTTATCTATAAAATGCTTCCTAAGAACATAGACTTCACATAAGCATGCTACTTACTACATAGTACACACCTTCTATCCCATCTCAACTAGAGGGGACGACTATAATTGCTCAACATGATACTTATTGATATCCTATTGTACATTAAATTTCAATTTAAAAATATTTTTTTGAGTTCATGTTCTTAGCGAGTGGCACATTTATGCTATATATATGTTATATGAGCATGCATTTAAATACCTAATAAATATAAGTATCTCAAATATCATTTCTAATTCTTTCACAAGGTTTCCTTCAAAAAAAATTATATGTATATACCATCACAATACTAACCAATTTAACATGTAATCTCTTGAATAACTATAATAAGTTTTAGAAACAAATAAACATACGCGACTTTGACATGCATGCTTTACTTTTAACCACTTGATCAATACCAATCATGTAAGAGTTTTTATGTGTAGTTCTTGCGTCAACAAGTCACCATCCTATCCTTATGGTTTACAAGCTAGCCTAATTTAGACGCTTCATGGAATTCAATCTGCCACACTCTAGAATTATATGGCTATATTAGCCCCACCACTTTATATTGTATCGTTGTTACTAGGGAGGGTTTCCTAACAACATAGTATAGTACATTAGTCCACCTAACCTGTAAAGGTCGTGACTACTAAATTACTACAATCATGTCCTTGTAAATCCACCAACTATCTTAAGATATGGATTACTCAACAAAAACCAACTATAGAGATTAGGATATATCATCACTGAGGTAAGGTCCCCAGTAGCCCCCCCTTTAACCATTCAATTAACTCAAGAAGTGGATTACAATTTGAATTCTTTCTCATGATCTATAGTAGATAACCACAAGGTAAACCCATATCAAACCTCTAACAGAGACCTCACAAGGACATCATGACTCATTATCTTGTATCATTGTTGCCTAAGAGGGGTGCCCTAACAGCATAGTACAAAACAATAGTTCATCTAACCATTAAATGTTGTGGCTACTCAACTACCACAAGTATGTCCTCAAAATTCCAAAAAACTACCTTTAGATGTGGATTACTCTATAAAACCTAAGTATATATATTAGTATATAACATTACCCAGGTAATGTCCCCACGATTCCCTTGTAATACTCCTAACTAACTCATGATGTGGATTATAACTTGAATAATTCTCATGATTTACACTAGATCACTACAAGGTAAACCCATTTCACTCCTCTAGTAGAGACCTCAGGAGGACATCATGGTTCTCGTGTCTTAAAATAGATTTTATTCATTAGTATCCTTAATTTCACTTTACATTTAGTCCTACAAACATTTTATTAGCACTTTACATTTGTTTGTATCCAATGGTCAGTCTAAAACTCAATATAGAGCATTAACAATATTTTGTTGTTGTCCATGATATACTAGTCCAATAATAACCAAAGTTGAGTCATTAGATATGATCACCAAAAATAGTTATAAAAATCTCTCTCTCTCTCTATATATATATATATGTGTGTGTGTGTGTGTGTATGTATAGGTATATATATGTGTGTGTATATATATATATATGTACATATAGAGTCAGGCTAGAACACACTTGAGTGTACAGATTGCACCGTACATTCAAGTGGCATGTATATATCAAGAAAGTTTTTTTTGAAAAATCCACACCATTGATATTTATTGTTATAACAAATAAAGGCGGTGTGCAAAATTTTAGGTCATTTAGAATTTTCTAAGTCACCTTTTCATGACCAACAAAACCAACACATATATATATAATGTTCATATGATATTTAAGAATATTAATAGTTTAGAATTTTTAAAATAAGCGTAACATGATGGAAAGTGACCTGAGTGTATTCGATCTCCTATACACTCGAGTGTATTCTAGCCCGACTCTCTCTCTCCCCCCTCTCTCTCTATATATATATAGAGAGAGAGAGAGAAAAAGAGAGAGAGAGAGAGAGAGAGTCAGGCTAGAATACACTCGAGTGTATTCGGAGCAGAATACACTCAAGTAGTTTTTCATGATGTAATATTTTTTTCAAAAATCTAACCCATTGATCTTCTTAAACATCTTATGAATAGATCATACACAAAATTTGAGCACATTTGGACATTTATAGGTCATGTTATAAAGACCGCAAAAATTATGCATTTCAAATTAGTTCCGCGTGTCGATTTTATTTCCCTTGGATGAGTGACTTACACTCATCCAAATAGGCTCAAAATTTGTATGTAGCCTAGTTATAGTATGACCGTGAAGATCAATGATTTACATTTTGTAAAAAATAGTCTTTATATGCAAACACACTTGAGTGTATTTGTACGATCTGTACACTCGAGTGTATTCTAGCTTGACTCTCTCTCTCTATATATACATATATATATGCAAACATAGATATATACATATATATAGTGTGTGTGTGCACACACGTGCATGTGCAATATGCGAGTCCAAATGTAATCTATGTGCAGTATGGAATATTAGTGTTTGACTACGAATTTAAGTAAGATTACATGTAATTTTGTGTAGATACCACAATAAACCCATTACTTATTCAACTCTTTATTCAACAAATAGTTCGACTTCCAATTGCAAATGATCATAAAGACCATATTAGCTTTTCTATATATATTTAAAGTGAAAAAGATGTTTCTAGATTGAATACATTAATACATGTACTAAATACTTTCTATTTCAATAAAGATAGAAATATGAGCATTCAATATGTTTAATTAGCACATCAAAATAATCATATGACATTCCATAATTTAGATAAATCCACAAACTAAGTTGAATAGAAAATACTTGACTAAATTACTACATTTCCAAACTTTAGTTGATTATGTTAATTTTGATAAAAAAACTACACACAATTTAGCTTTATACATAAATACATACATTTCAACAAGTTTTGATACCTTTGAAGTTATAAAATGTCAAAGTTGCATCCCAATTGCCCAAATAAAGTAAAACTGGGTGATTTCTCCCTAATGAATGATAGCTATGCCAAAGACTAAATGTAAAATTAATTATTGTATAAATTACAATTGACCATTAAGCAATCATATCAAAAATTTGTCTTTTTTCATAGGGAACCCCTTTTTCATATTCACTCCAAACAATCTATAATTAGAGCATACTTTTTTAAACATAGTAGTTAGGTCAGGTCTTAGCATGATTACATAATAAAATCCATAAAAAGGATTAATAGATTAATAATTAAGCTTCACTTCACCCACAATTCCAAAGATCTAAAATAATTCAAAAAACCACTTATACCCAATTTGGAGAACCAGAATAAGCCTAAATATAAAAGTTTACACATAGCAAAATGTGATTAGGTGATGTGCGTATTTTATATCATCTTTTGGACCACTTTTGGTTATATTTCCCAATCATTTTAACCCAATAATCACTCTTAATCATGCTAGATTTTCCATCTTTGCTGTTGTCTTTACTTGATCTATGTAGGTACAACAATTTGGCATCAAAATGGGGAGAAAATGTCATCATAACATCCATCAAAACATTCCCCAATCATCTAGACATTCAGAACATCAATATTGCTAAAGCTGATAAAGACACCTCATGTCTTAATTAAGACACCCTGTGTCTTATTAAAAACATGACATGTCTTATTAAAGACACACCATGTCTCGGTCTAGAAATTGAATACAGAACTCCAAATTTATAACAACACACCGTGTTTTATTATAGACACGCCATGTCTTATTAAAGACACGTTGTGTAACCCCTTAGAACTCGATCCAAACTTTAGTTATTGCATAAGACACGTCGTGTCTTATAAAAGACACATCGTGTGACCTGTAGATTTCACTCACTATTGAAAATCATAACTCTTGCTCCTAACTAACCAATGCTCCTTGTGTTCGACCTCGACTACAACTACTCTCGTATACTTGCGGGATATAGCTGGTTGAGTAAAAGATCATTCTTATGATTGAAACTCGTTAGTGTAAACAACCAACAAGTTTTTGGTGCCGTTGTCAGGGAGTATCAATATTACTATTAGAGTAATAGTTGTTGATAAGTAAATGAGACTAGATCACAACCTTCATATCCACCATCATATCCATAAATCATAATTTATCATGATCATCATAATTTATTGTATCTTCCATGTTTGTTTTTGTATCTCACTCACTTTGTTTATTTGCAGGACGATATGGGGTGTTCATAAAAAGATCCTTGAACCATGCATATCTCTACATTCAGAAAATGAACACATCATGCACAGCCCTCATGGAGCAAGAAGGAGTGAAACCCAAACATGTATGGAGGAATTACAACCCACACAACCATCATCCATGTCACCATCATCCAAACGACATTCACCCATGCTGCCTTCATCCACATCACCATCATTCACACCTAATTCACCATCATCATATACACCACCAACACCCATACCACATTCTTCCACACCTTCATATGCACCACCCTCATCCACGCATCCTTCATCCATACCACCATCTTCACCCAAGCATCCATCTCAACAAGAAAGAGCAATCATGGAAGATGACCGTACCCTTAAAGACTTCATTGTTCCAGATGCTACAAAAATCAATAGGGCTATCAATATCCCATCGATCGAGGCAAATGAATTTTCTATCAGCCCCACAATTATACAGATCATACAATAAAACTAGTTTGGAGGGACGCCAATGGAGGATCCAAACCTCCACATTACTGAATTTCTGCAATTGCTTAGCACTTTCAAGATATAATGTGTTCCTACTAATGCAGTTTGTCTTCTTCTTTTCCCCTTCTCTTTGAGAGGTAGAGCCAAGGCGTGGCTCTATTCATTGCCAGGAAACTCCATCAACAGTTGGAACGAACTCCTCAATGTTTTCTTAGTCAAATACTTTCCACCAAGCAAGACCGCACAGTTGAGGAGTCAACTCATCAATTATTCTATAAGGGATGGAGAGACCTTGTATGATACATGGGAGAGATTCAAAGATCTTCAACATATTTGTCCACATCACGGTCTAAGCAATTGGCTTCTATTGCAATCTTTCTATAATGGTTTGTGCTACAATACAAGATTATCTATTGATGCAGTTGCAAATGGAGCTCTAATGAACAAATCTTATGGAGAAGCCTATGCTATTATTGAAGATATGGTAGAAAATCATTTCCAATGGAGTCTGGCTACAAGCTACCACCCATCCTTTTCACATACTACTTCCGAAATGCAAGTGGAAGATCACACGGTTGGTGTTATAGACTTGATTGCAGCAAGGCTGGACACTTTGTTACAAAGGTTTGAGAATCTAAGCACACAACTAATTCAAACAGTCAACAATATTTTTGATGCATGTGGGTTGCTTGGACACTCATATTCTACATGTTATGCTTCTTTTATTTATTCTCCAATGGGTTACACTCCATCGAGTTTCTATAGCAATGTGAGCCCAAATTTCATTCAGCCACAACAACTGCAAGTAACTTCTAGATTTGAGTTCATGCTTGCAACATTTATTTCAACTCAAATGCAGCAAAATGAGGAGTTCCAACAACAAATACAATCACTAAAGGGTGCCATTTTCCAACTCTCTTCTAAGGTGGACGATATTGCCACTCATATACACATCATGGAGAAACAAATTGCCCAGCAAGCTCTTTTTAGCAAAGAAGCATTTCCACCTTTCTTGCCTAGTCCACTAGAGATGAATCCTACATATTTCAGGCTGGTGACATTGAAGAATGCAGTTGTCATAGAAGTATATCCTTCAAGGTATGATGATGTTGATACCTATGAGGATTATGAAGCTACAAATCAAGGAGAGAAGGCTACAACACATGATCTACTTTTAGATTCTTTAAGCAAGCCACATGTCCTTCCTCCTCACAGTCTACATGAAACATTGTTTTATAACGAGAACACTCTTCCCAGATCATATTTTGATGATGCTTCAAAGGAGAATGAAAAGACAAATAGTATTGGCGTACAAAAGACTATTGTTGCTGCAACTCATAGGTGTTTTCACTTGCCCCAAATCAAGGACATATTTGCAAGGAGGCATCGATCTTTAGCACAATAATTTCCAGCCTTAAATCAAAGCAATGGACCTCCATCTTCATCATTCACCATGATAGGTAACCAATTGCAATCCTCTTGAGTTTGTTATATGCAGTGAGGATACTACAAATTTCAAGCTTAGGGGGAGAGCAACTAGTCGGTAGTGTAGTTTTATTTCCCTTTTATCATCTTTTTCTTAGTTGTTGTTTTCAGTTCTACTCTTCTGGTGGGAAATCTAGTATGATATGAGGTTTAGATTTTATATGTGGATATAACTCCTAGGCTTAACTGATTGTCCTCTTTTGATGCAAAATATCATTTGGAAAATTTGTAAAAGGCATGCATTAATCAAATGAAACCTTTTGACCATCAACATGTGCTTAACTCTGGTTTATGCTTCTAGCCTGAATATTCATCTTTCACATCCTTGATTGCTTAAAACATGTAATGGTTTCAATTTTTATGAGTAAATCAACTTTACAACATCATTTAGAATACAGGATGCCCTTGCTAAGCTCTTAGTGCATTTTCAACCACTCTTTCAATGAAAAACTTTCAAAACAAATGAATGAAATCTAGCTAATGTTGCAATTTAGTTGACTCTCCTATGTTTTGGAAATATTTTAAAATTTCTTTTGGCTTATTTCACCCTCATACCTCATAAAAGATGGCTAAACTGCCCACATATCATGCTAGCTTAGTGTAAGTTTGATCTGGCCATGATGGTTAGGTAGTATGTCTTAAAAGAGGGTAAAATACCCCAACCGACACTCCATGTGTACATAAGCCTACATTAGCAGCCGAGTGCCAGAACACATAATCCATTGTCATATTATTTTTGGAAAGACGGAGAGTACAACTAAAATTGTTAATTTTAACTAAGATTTCATCTTTTGTATCTTTAATAGTTGAGAGTTTGAGTTGCACATCCACTAATTGCTTGGCTTGGTCATCCAAATTCTAATTAGTGTTGTTTAATTGATTGATTCATTTAATTGTGACCACCTCTGCTGAACTAAAAATCTCTTTCTTGGGTGTTTAAGTTGAATTGATGGCTATGAGTGTAAACATGTTGATCATGGTTGGTTTGGTCTTAGACACATCTTTCATTTCATTTGATATATGCATGAACTTGACAATTCCTTCATTTGTATTTCTATGCTCTTTTTGCTTGAGGACAAGCAATAGTTTAAGCTTAGGGGGATTTGATGTTCACAAATCATATCATCTTTTGAATCATGTTTGGTTGCATATCCATATTGTTGTGACTCAATTATCACTCTCATTCATGCTAGATTCCATATTTTTAGCTATTCTTACTTGTCTCATGGTTTGGATTGTAGGTACTATATTTTACAATGAAATGATGAGGAATATATCATATTATCTCTTATTAGATCACTCCTCAAGTATCTACATGTTTTGGGGTTTAAAATTGTGCAAATACCACTTTTACGGCATGTAAATCTGACCTACACGTCGAAAGTTATGAGCAGAATACACACCAACCCAGAACAGCCTAGAACAACCATTTGCACACCATCTTAAAAAGACACACCGTTCAACTTTCCAGAAATTGAATGCAGAACTCCAGATTTGCATCCACACGCCGTGTCTTTTTAAAGACACGCCGTGAAACTTTCCAGAAAAGTGTAGAAAAGCAAATGCATGACGTGCACAACATGCACGACGTGCACTTGGAGCGTTAGGTAAACCAAAAATCTTTTGGACAGTTGCATGGCGTATATTTCTTATATGCACGCCATGCATAGTGCATTCTGGGCAATTGTCAAAGCTTTTTCACGGCGTGCACTTTGGGTGAACGACGTGCACCTGGCAGTTTCATCATTTTGAAAAATACGGGTTTTTGTTTAAAATGAAGTGGGAACTTAATGGGCGGTTATGCCCAATCATTTGTGAAATTTCCTTCATCCCAGAGCAAGAGGAGAGTAGAGAAAGGTGATTTTGGGTGGAAGAAGGTAGTTTCTTAGCCAAAGAACCCCCATTCTTCTTCTCTTCTTCTCCATTTTCTTCTCCGGAGGTGCAACAGAACTTCTTCACTCCACAAAGCTTCTCTAATTTTTATTTTTATTCTTATCAACATCTTTTTTTATGGATTTATTATTAGTTTGATATTTCTTTTTATTGACCAAGCCAATACCTATCATTTGATACATAATCAATTTTTCATCCAATTTTGGAGAGGGAAGTTTGTCCGATTTGGAGTAGCTGTAGGAGTGGGATTTCATCCTCAAGCTGTAATTCTACCTTTCTTGGGTTACACCTTGGGATTACTTAGCTTTTCCTTCTCTAAATCATGTTGAATTTTGAAAATTCTGCACATTTTCTACTATACACTATCATGGATGAGTAGTTCCTTTTTCTTAGGCATGGGAGAGTAGCTCCCATGTCATAGCTTGTATGAACATATGAATTTTGTACTAAATGTTAGTTTCTTGCATGTTCCAAGAGTTGTTTCAGATCTGAAATGCTTATTTGTGTGATTGGCCATCATACTTGTATGTTTTATGCTTTCTTTCATAATCTGAGAAGATGTGTTTGAGAGTATGGAGTTACTCTTTCGGCAGCTTGTCCTTGACCGCGAGAGTGGCTGGGATTATGTTGAGGAGCAAAGTTTGTGATTTGAAATGAAATACATACATGAGAGTGATGTATGGAGTTATAATCGTCATCACTTCACCGAGAGGTGAGTGATGACTACAAACCTCCTTTTCAAGTTAATTAACATGTTTAAATTCGTATTTTAATATAAGCTATGATGTGATAGTGAAATCTCAAGTCTAAGATCCTTCCAAATCTGAATCTTAACCTTACTTAAGTGATAATTTACTATTTTGTTTTAAATCTATAATTTAGTTGTTCTAAATCAATCATCTTGTGTACAACGATCTAGATTATTGAAAATCATAACTCTTGAGACTAACTAACCAACGCTCCTTGTATTTGACCTCGACTACAACTGCTCTTGTATACTTGTGGGATATAGCTGGTTGAGTAAAAGATCATTCTTATGATTGAAACACGTTAGCCTAAATAGACAACACAAAACCTACATTAATTTAATTCATAAATATGTAGTACTCATGAGATTAATAATTGGAGGCCTATTACAGCTTTCATTGTTTTGTTTGAAGTCATTTTTAAAGTTCTTAATAATATGATCTAGAATAATCTACCTTCTCTCATTAACATCAATCAGTGTGATTTTGTCAAAGGTAGAAGTATTCAACATAATATTCTCTTCAAGAATTGATCCACGATTTCAACAAGAACATTGGTAAAGCCATGATATCTATAAAATTTGATCTATCAAAAGCATACATTTGTGTTTATAAGGCCTTCACTATTTAGAATCATGGACCTTATGGGCTTCCCTAAATGTTAGATTATTTGGATGAAAGGATATTTTACACTTACTCTTATGAGATTCTTATCAGTGGTGAGCATTTCATTGACTTTAAGAATAGTAATTATGTGAGACAAGGAGATCCTCTGATCCCTTACCATTTTCTCATTGCAATGTTGAGCTTTATTTTTCAAATATTTTTTAAAGCTACAAGTGAAAAAAATATCACACCTTTAAAACATCTAAAACTTGAGGTGTCTCATTTCATGTTTATCGATGATCTTATGATATATATGGAGATAATGAAGATAGTAACACTTGTCTTAGAAACCTTATTTAGGGCCTCTATATGCTTACAAGACTCAAAGTGAACAATGGGAATAGATCATTGATCTATAGTGTTGAAGATCCTAATTCCCCTCCAATATTCTTGACATTGTTAAAGGGAAGCTCCTTCAGAGGTATCTTTGAATTACTTTCTTTGTAGACAAATTGACAAGGCAACACTACCATCCTCTTCTTGATATGATCAAGAAAAGGCTTGAGGGTAGGGATGTAAATGGGGAGGGTATTACCCATTTACGCACCATCCATACCCTATAGGGTAAGGGTAAGGATATGTTTTACCCACCACCTCTTACTCTTTGCCTATTTTACCCGCATCTTTGGGGGTGGGGTAAGGGAGAAGACTTACCCTATCCACTTTACTCATTTACCCACTAGTATAAATCTGGACTAATAATCTCATATTCTGACACATGTTTGAATTTCTACTAAATCCTCCAAAAAGTGTCCCTCTACTTTCTTAATTTGTGCTATGATGATTTCCAAAACTTTAGTAAACAATGAGTACCATGTCACACTTTTCATAGTGATATATTAGTTATACAAATTAATTCCACCAGAAGAAATAGTGTGTTCAAAATGTTAGGCCTTGTTTGTAGGAATATGTTGGGTTAAATATCCTTAGTTTTACTGTATATCACCAAAAACGTAAATATTGCTATCTAAACTTAGTTTTAAGAGTGTATTGTGTTTGATGAACATATGAAATAATTGTTGAAAGTATCATATATCTATTTTCAAGTTTCTTTTCCCCATTTCACTCGTTACCCTTCCACTTACCTTGTATATAAAAGGTTGTGGGTAAGGGTACGGTAAATGTTTTTAGTGATGGGATAATTATCCTACCCATTACCCACAACTTTTCTATGGCTAAGGGTCAGGGTAAACCTTTAACCTACCTTGCCCTACCCATTTACCAAGGTCTTATTCTTTTCCCCTTCTCTTTGAGAGGCAGAGCCAAGGCGTGTCTCTATTCATTGCCATGAAACTCCATCAACAGTTGGAACAAACTCCTCAATGTTTTCTTAGTCAAATACTTTCCACCAAGCAAGACCGCACAGTTGAGGAGTCAACTTATCAATTATTCTCAAAGGGATGGAGAGACCTTATATGATACATGGGAGAGGTTCAAAGATCTTTAACATCTTTGTCCACATCACGGTCTAAGCAATTGGCTTCTATTGCAATCTTTCTATAATGGTTTATGCTACAATACAAGATTATCTATTGATGCAACTGCAAATGGAGCTCTAATGAACAAATCTTATGGAGAAGCCTATGCTATTATTTATGATATGGTAGCAAATAATTTCCAATGGAGTTCGGCTACAAGATACCACCCATCCTTTTCACATACTACTTCCTAAATGCAAGTGGAAGATCACACGGTTGGTGTCATAGACTTGATTGCAACAAGGCTAGACACTTTGTCACAAAGGTTTGAGAATCTAAGCACACAACTAATTCAATAAGTCAACAATATTTGTGATGCATGTGAGTTGCTTGGACACTCATCTTCTACATGTTATGCTTCTTCTATTTATTCTCCAATGGGTTACACTCCACCGGGTTTCTACAACAATGTGAACCCGAATTTCATTCAGCCACAACAACTACAAGTAACTTCTAGATTTGAGTTCATGCTTACAACATTTATTTCAACTCAAATGTAGCAAAATGAGGAGTTCCAACAACAAAGACAATCACTAAAGGGTGCCATTTTCCAACTCTCTTCTAAGGTGGACGATATTGCCACTCATACACACATCTTGGAGAAACAAATTGCCCAACAATCTCTTTTTAGCAAAGAAGCATTTCCACCTTTCTTGCCTAGTCCACCGGAGATGAATCCTACATATTTCAGGCCGGTGACATTGAAGAATGGAGTTGTCATAGAAGTATATCCTTCAAGGTATGATGATGTTGATACCTATGAGGATTATGAAGCTGCAAATAAAGGAGAGAAAGCTACAACACATGATCTACTTTTAGATTCTTTAAGCAAGCCACATGTCCTTCCTCCTCACACTCTAGATGACACATTGCTTTATAATGAGAACACTCTTCCCAGATCATATTTTGATGATGCTTCAAAGGAGAATGAAAAGACACATATTATTGGCGTACAAAAGACTATTTTTGCTGCATCTCATAGGTGCCTTTGCTTGCCCAATGACATATTTACAAGGAGGCATCAATCTTTAGCACAACAATTTCCAGCCTCAAATCAAAGCAATGGACCTCCATCTTCATCATTCACCATGATAGGTAACCGGTTGCAATCCTCTTGAGCTTGTTATATGTAGAGAGGACACTGCAAATTTCAAGCTTAGGGGGAGAGCAACCGGTCGGTAGTGTAGTTTTATTTCCCTTTTATCATCTTTTTCTTAGTTGTTGTTTTCAGTTCTGCTCTTCTGGTGGCAAATCTAGTATGATATGAGGTTTATCTTTTATATGTAGATAGAACTTCTATGCTTAACTGATTGTCCTCTTTTGATGTGAAATATCATTTGGAAAATTTGTAAAAGGCATGCATTAATCAAATGAAACTTTTTGGCCATCAACATGTGCTTAACTATAGTTTATGCTTCTTGCCTGAATATTCATCTTTCACATCCTTGATTGCTTAAACATGTAATGATTTCAATTTTTGTGAGTAAATCAACTTTACAACATCATTTAAAATACGTGATGCCCTTTCTAAGCTCTTAGTGCATTTTCATCCACTCTTTCAATGAAAAAACTTTCAAAACAAATGAATGAAATCTAGCTAATGTTGCAATTTGGTTGACACTCCTATGTTTTGGAAATACTTTAAAATTTCTTTTGGCTTATTTCACCCTCATACCTCATAAAAGATGGCTAAACTGCCCACATATCATGCTAGCCTAGTGTAAGTCTGATCTGGCCATGATAGTTAGGTGGTATGTCTTAAAAGAGGGTAAAATACCCCAACTGGCACTCCAAGTGTGCATAAGCCTACATTAGTAGCCGAGTGCCAGAACACATAATCCATTGTCACATTATTTTTGGAAAGACGGAGAGTACAACTAAAATTGTTAATTTGAACTAAGATTTCATCTTTTGTATCCTTAATAGTTGAGAGTTTGAGTTGCACATCCACTAATTGCTTGGCTTGGTCATCCAAATTCTAATTAGTGTTGTTTAATTGATTGATTCATTTAATTGTGACCACCTCTGCTGAACTAAAAATCTCTTTCTTGGGTGTTTACGTTGAATTGATGGCTATGAGTGTAAACATGTGATCATGGTTGGTTTGGTCTTAGACACATCTTTCATTTCATTTGATCTATGCATGAACTTGAAAATTCCTTCATTTGTGTTTCTATGCTCTTTTTTCTTGAGGACAAGCAATATTTTAAGCTTAGAAGTATTTGATGTGCACAAATCATATCATCTTTTGAAACATATTTAGTTGCATATCCATGTTGTTTTGACTCAATTATCACTCTCATTCATGCTAGATTCTATATTTTTAGCTATTCTTACTTGTCTCATGATTTGGATTGTAGGTACTATATCTTGCAATGAAATTATGAGGAATATATCATATGATCTCTTATTGGATCACTCCTCAAGTATCTACATGTTTTGGGATTCAAAATTGTGCAAATACCACTTTTTACGACATGTAAATCTGACCTACACGTCGAAAGTTATTAGCAGAATACACAACAGCCTAGAATAGTCATTTGCACACCGTGTCTTAAAAAGACACGTCGTGCAACTTTTTAGAAATTGAATGCAGAACTCTAGATTTGCAGCCACACGCTGTGTCTGTTTAAAGACACGCCGTGTAACTTTCCAGAAAAGTGCAGAAAAGTAAATGCTCGGCGTGCACCTGGAGCGTCAGGAAAACCAAAAATCTTCTGGAAAGTTGCACGACGTGCATTTCTTCTATGCACGCCATGCACAGTGTATTCTGGGCAACTGTCAAAGCTTTTGCACGACGTGCCTTTGGGTGCACGACGTGCACCTAGCAGTTTCAATATTTTGAAAAATATGAGTTTTTGTTTAAAATAAAGTGAGAACTTAATGGGCAGTTATGCCCGATCATTTGTGAAAGTTCCCTTGTCCTAGAACAAGAGGAGAGCAGAGAAAGGCGATTTTGGGTGGAAGAAGGTGGTTTCTTTGCCAAAGAACCCCATTCTTCTTCTCTTCTTCTCCATTTTCTTCTCCGGAGGTACAACAAAGCTTCTTCACTCCACAAAGCTTCTCGGGAGGAAAGTTTGTCCGGTTTGGAGCAGCTGTAGCAATGGGATTTCATTCTCAAGCCAGAATTATACCTTTCTTGGGTTACACCTTGGGATTACTTAGCTTTTCCTTTTCTAAATCATGTTGAATTCTGAAAATTCTACACATTTTCTGCTGTACACTATCATGGACGAGTAGTTCCTTTTTCTTAGGCATGTGAGAGTAGATCCCATGTCATAGCTTGTATGAACATATGAATTTCGTACTAAATGTTAGTTTCTTACATGTTCTAAGAGTTGTTTCAGATCTAAAATGCTTGTTTGTGTGATTGACCATCATACTTGCATGTTTTATGCTTTCTTTCATAATCTGAGAAGATGTGTTTGAGAGTATGGAGTTACTCTTTTGGAAACTTGTCCTTGACCGCGAGAGTGGCTGGGATTATGTTGAGGAGCAAGATTTGTGATTTGAAATGAAATACATACACGAGAGTGATCTATGGAGTTAAAATCATCATCACTTCACCGAGAGGTAAGTGATGACTACAAATCTCCTTTGCAAGTTAATTAACATGTTTAAATTCATATTTTAATATAAGCTATGATGTGATAGTGAAATCCCATGTCTAGGATCCTTCCAAATCTGAATCTTAACCTTTCTTAAGTGATAATTTACTATTTTGTTTTAAATCTATAATTTCGTTGTTCTAATTCAATCGTCTTGTGTACAACGGTCTAGATTATTGAAAATCATAACTCTTGTGCCTAACTAACCAATGCTCCTTGTGTTCGACCTCGACTACAACTACTCTCGTATACTTGCGGGTTATATCTGGTTGAGTAAAAGATCATTCTTATGATTGAAACTCGTTAGCCTAAATAGCCAACACAAAACCTACATTAATTTAATTCATAAATATGTAGTACTTATGAGATTAATAATTGGAGGCCTATTACAGCTTTCATTGTTTTGTTTGAAGTCATTTTTAAAGTTCTTACTAATATTCTCTAGAATAATATACCTTCTCTCATTAACATCAATCAATGTGATTTTGTCAAAGGTAGAAGTATTCAACATAATATTCTCTTCAAGAATTGATCCTCGATTTCAACAAGAACATTGGTAAAGCTAGGATATCTATAAAATTTGATCTATGAAAATCATATAGTTGTGTTTCTAAGGCCTTCACTATTTAGAATCATGGACCTTATGGGATTCCCTAAATGTTAGATTATTTGGATGAAAGGATATTTTACACTTACTCTTATGAGATTCTTATCAGTGGTGAGCTTGTCATTGACTTTAAGCCTAATAATTATGTGAGACAAGGAGATCCTCTGATCCCTTACCATTTTCTCATTGCAATGTTGAGCTTTATTTTTCAAATATTTTTTAAAGCTACTAGTGAAAAAAGATCACACCTTTAAAGCATCTAAAAACTTGAGGTGTCTCATTTCATGTTTATCGATGATCTTATGATATATATGGAGATAATGAAGATATTAACACTTGTCTTAGAAACCTTATTTAGGGCCTCTACATGCTTACAAGACTCAAAGTGAACAATGGGAATAGATCATTGATTTATAGTGTTGAAGATCCTAATTCCCCTCCAATATTCTTGACATTGTTAAAGGGAAGCTTCTTCAGAGGTATCTTTGAATTACTTTCTTCGTAGACAAATTGACAAGGAAACACTACCATCCTCTTCTTGATATGATCAAGAAAAGGCTTGAGGGTAGGGATTTAAATGGGGAGGGTATTACCCATTTACACACCATTCATACCCTATAGGGTAAGGGTAAGGGTAAGGATATCTTTTACCCACCACCTCTTACTCTTTAACTATTTTACCCACATCTTTGGGGGTGGGGTAAGGGAGAAGACTTACCCTATCAACTTTACTCATTTGCCCACTAGTATAAATCTAGACTAATAATCTCACATTCTGACACATTTTTGAATTTCTACTAAATCCTCCAACAAGTATCCCTCTACTTTCTTAATTTGTGCTATGATGATTTCCAAAACTTTAGTAAACAATGAGTACCATGTCACACTTTTCATAGTGATATATTAGTTATAAAAATTAATTCCACCAGAAGAAATAGTGTGTTCAAAATGTTAGGCCTTTTTGTAGGAATATGTTGGGTTAAATATCCTTATTTTTACTGTATATCACCAAAAACGTAAATATTGCTATCTAAACTTAGTTTTAAGAGTGTATTATGTTTTATGAACATATCCAATATTCTTTCTCTTTTGTTCTTTTGTATCGGTCGTCCACCTTTCCTCTATCGTACTCAATGACAGATGACATTGAAAAATTGTACAAAGATTGCCTTTGATGTCAAATTAATAGGAAATCTAATATTCATTTGATCAAATGGGATAAAAATGCTAATCCCAAGGATGAACGAGGGTTTGGTATCAAGTATATTAGATATTTAGTTGCTACTACTATGATCTTCTATATTTGAGATATTTGTACCAAAAAATATGGCCTATGCATAAAATGGATCCATGAAAAATGGTTGTGCAGGTATAAGATTCCTAAAAGGTTTCAAATTTGTGATTGGAAAGTTGGACATAGCAGACTTCTCACTACTAATGTTTCTAAGAGACTTGGTATTCAAACCCCCTCCTTCTGCTTAATTTGCAAATAAATTTGTGAGGACATCAACCATATCATGTTCTTGTTCTTATGCAAACAATATTTGGAAAAATGTAAAGGTTTTCTTAACTCATTCACCCAATTCTTGTGATGATTTGAGTATCTTGAACAATAGACCAACTCACCACTTTTTTCTTTTTATACTTCATTGGATTTGGAGAGTGAGGAGGTCAAGAGTCTGTAACAATGTTTAAGTTTCAAGCAAGATTCCCTAGAATATCATCATAACTTATATCCTGAGCCTTCACCCAATTGAAACCTCCTCATCATTTCCTATGCTTTCTAATGATGATACTAATTGAAGTTATTGATGCTATGTTTTGGATATTTCATTCTGGCATGTATCATGTTTATTTTCTTCTTCTATATGGCATGGTTCAGTAAATAGAGGGGCCCTCTTCTGCTTTCCTTCTACCGATTGCACTTGTGCTAGAGTCTAAATTTATGTTTCATGTGGGGTTCTTATTTTGAATCTATTATAGGATTTGATAAGTAAAATATTCCCTTAATATTTAGTACATTCCAATCCCTATCTCACATTGGTTCTAAGTTATATGAATTTGGCTGCTGTCAGGAAATGGTGTGCATGCTCCCTTTGTTAGTGAAGTTGTGTGACATCTTAATGTTAATTGTGTAATGTTTTCTTAGTCACTTGAAGATGGTTTGCAACTTCTTGTTGTTTTCTAAATTATCCTTGTGTAGATACACATGTAGGGTTCTTGTTTTTGGCTTGAAAACCTTTCTCATAAATTGTTGAGAAGTTGTAGATTATTTATGATTCACTTTTTTTGGTACCACTGGAAAAATTCTCTATGAATAGCTTTTCTTAGTTCAGATTGATGCACGGTGGTTTACTGAAGTCTTCATTAGTTTGAATCTGTGCAATATAGCTTCTTCCTTATGATGTCACCAAGTTCTATCATGATTTCAATTTCTTCTCAATCTCT
Source organism: Alisma plantago-aquatica (assembly GCA_963693085.1). NCBI lineage: Eukaryota > Viridiplantae > Streptophyta > Magnoliopsida > Alismatales > Alismataceae > Alisma > Alisma plantago-aquatica. Next base: position 492,085,355 of record OY856411.1, on the reverse strand, counting down.
TGGAAGGTTTATTAGTTGTTTGAAGTTTACTTCATCACTACTTTTGTCATTCCTTTTTGCTTTTTGCTGTTGCAAATTGCTGACAAATCCATATAGCTACACATTGTACATATGAACCCAAATGCATAAAATATTAAAAAAGAACAATCTTTTTTTGGATAGCAAAAAGAAGAGCATGTTCCAACTACCTAGTTTTCAAGATGTAAAACATGATAATTATTTTTATAAACTAATCAAGAAACTTTTTAAGAATTAAAACAAGACCGCGGGACATAATATGTGGGTCAAAAAACATTTTTGATAAATAATGATTTTTTACTAGATAAGTCAATTATAAACTACTTAATAGGATTACTAAATCATTCACATATGTACAAATCTATGTTGATGATTACCTTTTAGATCTAATAGTGATACTCCTCTTGCCAATTTCATTAAAATAATGAATAATAAATTCAAAATGTGTTTAATAGAAGAACTTAAAATCTTACCCATTTGTCAAACAAAGCAAACTCTAACAAGAGTGCGTAATTTTTAAAATATACACAAAGATTTGCATATAAAAATAATTTGGAAAATTGTAATCTATGGTTGCACTTTTGGCTACATCTACTTATATTGATAAAGATGAATAGGTATAGTTTATACATACTCACTTACATAGAGACATTGTTGGTTGCTTACTATATATACACCCTCGATTCCTGATATACCGTTTTCCTTAGGACTTTTTGCTACATTCCAAGATAATCCCAAGAAATCACGTCTCCTTACAGTAAAAAAATGTATTAAGATATCTTACTTCAATGATCCATATTGGTCGTTGGTATCCGTAATCAAAAAATTTTGGATTAGTATCCTATACAAATGCGAATCATGATTGATATATAATTGATAAGATAATTACTAATGGTTCTTGTTTTCTATTTCTATTCTCAAACTCACTAGTATCTTGGTTCAATATGAAACAAAACATTGTATCACTCTCAACAACCAAATATAAATATATGGCAACTAAGAGTTGTTTTCATCGACTTTTTTGGATGAGACAAGTACTAAGAAACTTTCACATTGACACAACCATCTACATATATATAGTGTGCTATAATATTTTCTATAATTATAACTTGTAGTCCAACCATCTACATATATCTAGTGTGCTTTCATATTAACACAACCATCTACATATATCTTGTGTGCTACATATATTTTCTACATATAATATTTGCAATTTTGATTTTTGTGAAATCAATAACCTTTTTGGTCGAACTGAGAGTGCAAAAGGACATGATGTCTGTTGAAATATGACTGAAGAGATCTGGACTAGGCACCCGACAAACACTTTGACCAATGACAGTCACATTTTCAACCATTGTGCGTATCGATCAAACTTATATTTCGATTGAGGATCTATCAATTCTCTATGTAAAGGATAGAAATGTGACCTGTCTTTTTCAAAACTCAACTTCTTCTTTTTTATACATCTTTGAACCTTGAAGTACTACCTTTTTCTAGATTTCATCTTGTTTTTTGAGACAATTTTGGATAATCTCTCTCTACTATCTCCATTCCACACATTATAGAAGGATGGACTCCAATTTAGATCACCCAATAAAGAAGGGACATCACAGAAAGAATGTTACACCAACCTTCCTAGCAATTAGAGGAGGGAAGTTCTTTTACTATGATGTATTACAACTCTACTATTAAATTTCCATTTGCAAGACTATTCCCCATCGTGCTATGGGTGTCCTCTCCATCAATGACCTTAAGATCATAGGATTGTTCCAGTCATATTCAATTCTCCAACATATTTTTGCATGTTCTCACTTTGATATATCACCTACATTCTTGGAATCCTACACACTCAACCGTACATGTTTGTTGAATTGGGACTGCATCATTTTTTAAAATGAAAAGCAAAAATATTTCAGTGTGGATTTGTATATGGATGCCTTGTTACATGCTTTGTAAGATGAGATTTAACATATTTATGGATGTTGTGTACCTTATTTATTTACATTTGAGCATAAATCATGAGCTTGTTTACTTTCAAAGAAAATCTCTTGTAACTATCCATGAATTTCTCTATTCTTGGTCTATCCTTTACAGGTCGAGTTGTTTTTATTTCAAGTTAAGATTCCAAATGATTTCCATTCCTTTTCCATTAGCACTTCATATCCTTATGCTTACTATGACTAGATTCATTTTTAGCTTCTTAATTGTTAGTGAAATACTATTTATTTTTGTTTATGGTTTTCCATTTATTGGTACCTCAAGATTTGGTTTGGAAATATAATTTTATTAATATCTCCATACATATTTTACCACCTAATATTATAAAATCTCTACTTGATACTTTACCCAAATGACTCGATTGTTGTTACTTGGAGAAGCTCACGTTTAGGGGGAGCCATGCTTAGGTTTGTTCACTCTACCTAACTTTCCTTTTTTATATTTTAATATTGGGGATAAATAAACTATATGTATATAAATATGATTTTGATTGTGTTTATGATCAATATCATTCTGATTTTTGGGCTAAAAAATAAAGAAGTGGAGTTCTCATTTTTCTTGGTTTTGGGTAGGCATTTATATAAGAATACAGTACAAGTGCATCAACCTTGGAGATGGAACTACATTTCCTGACTCTATGATTGAAATCACTTGAATGTTATTCATATGCTCATTAATATTTGTTCACAAAAAGGTCTAAAGAACATATTAGATCCATGAATCTAAATTAGATACATATTTGATCATATATTTATATTATTAATAAAATACTTGTCATCATAAAAAGGTGGATATTGTTGGCCTTTGGACGTTACTTAGGCCTATATTGATCAGTGACATATTTCCTCTTATAGTTTCTTCTAAATATGTTTTTGAGTGTTACAAGAACATTTGAGCTAGATCAATCTAAAATGGACACATCAGTCAAGATATTTTCCAAAGCATTATAAACCTTGTGATTGTTCATTTTTTTAAAACTTGTATAAAGGTTCTTGTTGATGAGATCAAAACCATTTAGGTCCAAGTTTTTCACATTATTTTCTAGATCTCAAATTAATGTTTGTGACTTTTAGGTCAGCAGAAATTCTTTGCTTGATTAAATGGTATCGGTCAAACTAGTTGTTCAACTGGAATATGATTAGAAGATCCATAGTTCTCATGGATATCTCTCGATGGAATTATTAGTTTGACCAAGTATCATCTATATAACTCTGGTTCAATCGAAGGATTGTCAAATCAACCTATTTATTTATTTACAATTCATTGTGTATATATGTTATGCCTTCCAATGGGCTTCGATAGGAATCAAAGTTTATTGAAATTAGGCTTGGTCAAAGTAGTAGTTCGACCAATATAGTCAGTCAAATGCACAATTGGCCTATTAATTCTATATTTGACTAATACCAACAAATATATTGATATTAGACACTCCTAGACTCTCCCTAGGCTTATGATATGGTAGATTATAGTACAAGAAATTCTCCTATGTAAAAGTTCCTAAATTTTTACCTAAACTAGTATGCAATAATCACCACCTATAAGTGACGATTCTTTTAGTATTATATCTTTATAATCAAACCCAAAGGAAAAAATTATTAATAGCAACATAAATTTCTCACCTAATTGAGAACAATCAATTATAAAATATGATTGTTTGATTAACGAAATGAAAAATGTAAGAAATTAAATCAAATTATAAAGGAAATGACTTTACACTATGATAAAATTACCAAGAAGATAAGATTCACTGTCAGTACCTACTCACCTATTCTAAACGTTACATCATTTGTTCATTTAAATTTGGGGCCAAGGGATTTCACGTCCTTTCAGATTATGAAATCTACATGGATTGATCTCATCGTAGGCTTGAAGTCTTATTACTTTAAAATTCTTAATCCATTGCCCAGAGAATGCCCTTATGTGATCTTATCTGGAGTTCAACAATATCATTTAGTGTTCTAATTCTATATTTCAAGATCTCTACATCTAGTATTATAACAATCATGTAAGATAAATGATTAGACTACAAAGAAAATAGTAAACAATTAGTTATCAATCCAGTTGTTCAAACAAGTAATAGTTAACAATGTAGAAATTATGGGCAGGGAGACTAATGCTTGAAAGATCTAGAGGGGGGTGAATAGAGATTATTGGATAATTTAAAGTTAGTTGAAACAATTAAAGAACTCAACCAAAGAAGGAGAGGGAAACAAGGAAGACACTTTGATTTAGAGTGGTTCCTACCTGTGAAATCAAAGGTAGTTAGTCCACTATTCAATTGTTTCCAATTGGGATTTTGAAAGCAATTTATTTTATTACCTCCCAAGGATGTTACATAAAATACAATCACCTTCCACTCAAAGTAGCCTTCACCTTGAAGTAGCCTCTCCCCTTTGAAGCATAAAATACAATCACCTTCCACTCAAAGTAGCCTTCAACTTGAAGTAGCCTCTTTCATTTTAAGCAACCTTCTTGAAGTAACCACCAGCAATCCTTGGAGCAGCCTTCACCACCTTGAAATAGCTCCACCTCCTTGAGGTAGCCTTCACCTAGAAGTAGATCCAACCTCCTTTGAAGCAGCCTTCTTGAATTAATCTCAAGCACACCTTGGAGCAGCCTTCACTTTGTTGAAGTAGCACCAAGAAACCTCCTTTCAACAACCTCCAACCCTAGGAGTAGTCAAGGAGAACAAAATATAATATAGAGGAAATAGATTGGAAGAAGGAAAATACTTATCCAACAAAGTACAACACTTTGATCCTATATCAAGCATCTAGATCTCCTTTCCACTTAGGATGGACGTGGCTATATGTGGTGGCTAGGATATTGTAACTATAGGATACAATTCTAGAGTAGAAGGATGATGATGGCAAGTGAATTCTAGCTTTGTTTCTCTCAATAGTGGATGCTCAAGTGTAGCTTGTGTATTGTGTATGCAAGTTTTTTTTGGGTGTCCTAAGGCCTCTCCTATTCATAGGAATGGTTTTCAAGTATCTAGGGAAGTTCTAGGGAGTGTCTAGAGTGTTCTTAGTGCTTAACTAGCCATTAGGTCTACATTAGTAGGCTAGCAATTATTAATTTATTCGTGCTTGAAAAGAACAATCCAGAACCCTGCTCGGTTGACAATTTGGTCGACCAAACTATGTCTCGGTTGAGATGTTCTTCGAACGAGCTTGGGTTTAAGGAAAAAGGATTGCAACGTCTATTTCCAACTCCCAACTACCAACTACCAACCACTCAATCTAACAGTCACAAGCTTTAGACCGATGTTTACTCGGTCGAGAATATTTTCGACCGAAGACTATTTTAGAGCACAATTAAGAAACCAAGATTAATTTCTCAACCATTTGCAAGGGATGTTAATCCCTGAAATGATATGAGATTCCTTTAGGATCATAGTGGAATCAATAAATATGTATCTAACCAAATACAAGGGATGTTAAGCCCTAATAGGTGTAGAGAATTCAATTAAGAACAAGTTATACATTGTATTCAAGAATTTTGTGAGCTCCCCTTAATCTCAAAAGTAAACTTAAAGATACTAAGGTATTTCAAATTATAAAATTATCTAAAATCAATCGATTAAGTAAGGTTGTGAGTCAGTTTTTATAAGAAATCTTGTTTCTTGCACTTTCTTAGAAAAATTCTCTTATTATAAGTATTTAACATGATGAGCAACTTGCAGATTTAATATACCAATGCTGGGTGCAAATGATTTGATCTATAAATAAGATTTTTGTCAGGCTTATTTTCGGTCGACCATGACTTCGATCGGAGAGCCCCTCGATCAAACTCTTTTTTGGCCGAGAGGCAATTCTACATATTTCCAATTAATGCAATTTTTATCTAAATTAAACCAAGATATAATATTTTATTGACATAAATGACCAGTTAACTTCTTTTTGTATATTTACCTTATTTCAAGTCATATATTTCTTCCTTCGAGATTTTATTTTATATCCTTTTCAAGAGTTTGATGTCCTCACATTCTTATGTTTTACCCATTGGTGCATAATTCATGTCAAAGTTTGTTTTGCTTTCATTATGTCTTAGTATTATTTATTTTGTCATGCCAATTTAGTTCCAATTTAATGTTTTCTTTTAGGTCTAGGAGTTGAAACTTATGCATTATTGAAGCTCTTATAGAAATTATCCAATAATCAACTCCTTTTAGGATATGATTAAGTCTAGTTGTGAATAATTCTTAAATTCTATTAGATGTAGACTTATAAATCCTAGGTGTTTTGTTAGATGTTGAAAATTTCAGGATAAAGCCTTTTAAGATCGCATTTGTCTTCATCATCTTTTGTTGTAGAACTAGATTTATGTAAATGAGTTCTAGGGAGCAAAATTTCAATTTTGATAAGAGATCTTACCTTTGATCTCCTAAAATACACAAATTTGATAATTTTCTTATCCATTCATTTACAAATAGAAAAGAATATACCCACATCACCTTTCTTCAAATGTGACAAATAAGTTTACCTTTTCTCCATGTGTGTGGAGATCTTCTTATTTTCGATTTTATGCTTGTTAGGTCAATCTCTATAGACCATCCTAACCTGCAAAGTGTAAAGTTTTGGTCCCCATATAGTGGTCCTTTTGGTTAGGATTTAAAACAATCTATTATGAAGAGTATATTACATATTTTGGTCACCATATTCAATTGCAAGATAATAATTATATTCTTGATAAACAGTCCTGACAGAATTATTGTCAGTCAAATATATCATCGATCGAAGAAGTTCTTGGTCGAACTATTTGTTGACCGAAAAGATTTGTCAGTAAAACCAATTTTGATATAACTACCTTCGGTTGAACTTGTCTTCGACCGAAAAATGTCTTGATCGAGAATTTTGTCGATCGAGATAAGTTATGTGCATTTTCAACAATTTCAACATTTCTAATGTAAACATATCATGTCACAATCAAGTAATCAAGGATAAATAAGTTCAAGATTAATTCAATTGAGATAAGACATTATAAATTTCAAAGTGAAGCTTAGGTCAAATCTCAACTTATTATGACCAAAATTTTTAAGTTGGGGGTTTTGGAACCCAAAATGTATGGGCAAGAGAATGAATAATGTCCAAGACGTAAATAGTAATGACAACATAAAGAATCAATTTCATTTCTCTTCTTAGCTATATTGTCTTTGGGCATATACATGACCTTGGATTTGGGTTTTGTGTTTTTCTAACTCTAGGTTTTTGGTAGGATTTATCTTTGGGCACATAACCTAGGCCTCTCCTCCCAATTTGGCCAGACGAGTCCTTTAGGATTTTATCAAGAAGGTATTTGTTTTTCAAGCTAGTAATATCCTTTTGCAACTTAGCAATTTCATCCATTCTCCTTTAAATGTCTAATTTTTCTTGGTCTAGATTAGATGACAAACTATCTCTTTCTTTGACTGTAGCATCATAATCCAAATGAGTACATAGAATAGGTTGAGTTTGAAGTTCATTTAACTTGGCAAACAATTCAACCTTTTCTTGGCAAAGAAAGTTATTGTTAGTCTCTAGGGAATTCAACTTTGTAATCATTTATAGATGATTTCAAAGTAGCTTTTTCAGACATAAGGCTTTCCTTTTCAAAAGTTATATCATTCAATTTAGCATACAAATCTTCATTAGTTTTTGTAAGCCTTTTTAATTTCTTTTTACAGTCATCATATTTATGATGTAATTATTCAATACTAGTGACTAACTCTTCTTTAGATAAATCATGAAGACTTACCTCATTTTATTCTTCATTTGTTGTTACAATGAAACATCTTACCGTGTCTTCTTTGGTCATGAGACATTCTGCTTCCTCCTCACTTTTTCTATCATCACTTGAGTCATCCCAAGATGCTTTGTAGGCTTTTTATTTCTTCTTGAGGGAAGTTTTCTTTCCCTTCTTGACTTTGGGACACTCATTTTTTAAATGTCCCTTCTTACCACATTCAAAGAACCTAAGGGAATAAGAAGAAGCAGATGAATTTTTGTTAGTTTAAGAACTTCTATATTGCTACCATTCACAATGAGTGCCTCTTCTTCACTATCTTCTCCACTTGTTTCATTGCTTTCTTTAGTTGATGCCCTAAAAACAATGTCCTTCCTTTTCTCCTTCTTGTGTTTGGCTTCCAATCTTTCTTCTTCTTCAAGAGTGACGTCATGAGTTTCTAGATTGTCGATGAGTTGCTCCATCTTTAAAGTGGTAAGGTCATTGGATTTTTCAATGGCTGTCACCTTTGGATTCTATTTCGTAGGAAAGGACCTAAGGATCTTAGAGACTTGATCTTCCTTACTTATATATTTACCTAAGGCATACAAGCTATTAAAAATAGAAGAAAACCTTGCATACACTTCACTAATACTCTAATTAGATAACATTCAGAATTGTTCAAACTTTTATTTAAGCATATTAATCTTAGTATTCTTTACTTGAGTTGTGACTTCATGTGTAATTGAAAGTTTATGCCATATTTCATAAGCAGTTTCACATGAAGATATTCTATTAAATTCACTTACAGTAATAGAACAGTATAAAATGATTACCACATTTGCATTTAATTGAATTTGTTTTATCGTATTTGGATCCCATGTTGCATATTCCATCGTGGGAAGTACATAGGGTGTAGATACCGTCCTCCAAAGGTCCAAGCTTATTCCTTGGAAGTAAAATTGCATCCTTCTCTTCCAATAAGTGTAGTTGCTTCCATCAAAAGGTGGTGGCCGGCTCATGTAGGTTCCTTCAAGGTTGAGGTTGTGAAGTACATCGTCCTCCATTCCTCAAGACCTGTTATGGATCCTTGAAGACTTGCTCTGATACCAATTGAAAGATCTATAGGGGGGTGAATAGAGCTTTTTAGATAATTTAAAGTTAATTGAAACAATTAAAGCACTCAACCAAAGAAGGAGAGGGAAACAAGGAAGACACTTTAATTTAGAGTGATTCCTACCTTCGAAATCAAAGGTAGCCAGTCTACTACCCAATTGTTTCTAATTGGGATTTTAAAAGCGATTTATTTTATTACCTCACAAGGATTTTACATAAAATACAATCACCTTCCACTCAAAGTAGCCTTCACCTTGAAGTAGCCTCACCCCCTTGAAGCAACCTTCTTGAAGTAACCACGAGCAATCCTTGGAGCAGCCTTCACCACCTTGAAGTAGCTTCACCTTCTTGAGATAGCCTTCACCTAGAAGTAGATCCAACATCCTTTGAAGCAACCTTCTTGAAGTAATCTCAAGCACATCTTTGAGCAGCCTTCACTTTGTTGAAGTAGCACAAAACAACCTCCTTTCAACAACATCAAACCCTAGGAGTAGTCAAGGAGAACAAAATACAATATAGAGGAAATATATTGGAAGAAGGAAAATACTTATGCAATGAAGTACAACGCTTTGATCCTATATTAAGCGTTTAAATCTCCTATCCACTTAGGATGGACATGGCTATATGTGGTGTCTAGGAGATTGCAACTATAGGACACAATTCTAGAGTACAAGGATGAAGATGGCAAGTGAATTCTACTTTGTTGCTCTCAATAGTGGATGCTCAAGTGGAGCTTGTGTATTGTGTATGTAAGTTTTTTTGGGTGTGATAAGGCCTCTCCTTTTTATAGGAATATTTTACAAGTGTCTAAGGACGTTCTAGGGAGTGTATAGAGTGTTCTTAGTGCCTAACTAGCTATTAGGTGTACATTGGTTGGCTAGCAATTACTAATTTATTTGTGCTTGAAAAGAACAATCCAGAACCTTTCTCGGTCGACAATTTGGTTGACAGAACTGTGACTCGGTCGAGATGTTCTTTGATCAAGCCTGGGTTTAAGGAAAAAGTATTGCAACATCTATTTTCAACTCCCAACTACCAACCACTCAGTCTAACAGTCACAAGCTTTAGACCGATGTTCACTCGGTCGAGAATATTTTTTTATCGAAGACTGTTTTAGAGCACAAATGTGTAAATTGTTGAACAATGCTCTCAAGTTTGACCGAGGTGGTTCTTGGTTGACAAGAACTTCGACCGAGGTTTTTTCGGTTGACAAATTCTTTGACCGAGGGTGTCCCTATTTTAGACTTTTGAATCACCTACCAATTGTGTGTTACAATGTGTGTTGGTGACTCTATGTTTGGAGGGAAATCTATCTAAGTGTTATAATTGGGTAGGGAAGACCAAACACTTGATTTACATGATGTCTAAGTACTTGTACATTATATTTTTATACAAGTATTTACATTTGAGTACAATCATGAACATTTATACAATTAAGCATATTTGATCTTCAATTTGCATTGATCTTCATCTTCCCACTAACTAGGATTTTATTATTCCTTTGAACCCTAAAATACTCAAATAACATGTTAGATCCACAAGTGTGAAATGTTTTTCATCATCAAAACAAAGGGTATATTAATGTCCAATTTAGCCAACAATCCTTGTGTCCTATTAAAATATCTACTTTGTAAGTATGTTCACAATAAAACGTGAGACAGAGAATAAGAAGTTCATGAAGAAGATATTACCATGGAGGAGAAGGTTGGTGTCTTGTCACAACTCAATATTCGATGACTACAATATCATGTCATGTGGTAGAGCGTGTATCTATGTCAAGCCGTTGACTTTAAAATTTGGATCTTCTTAGTGACATCTAAGGATATGTATGGGAGAGAATAGGTCATGAACCCTTATTCTAGATGTCCCTTAGTTGCTTTTGTATTAGCCCACAAAATATCAGACTGATCCAAATTAATCTAACAATTGTCAGCCATTTTTTTTAGATTTCCATCATAAGAGTTTTAGGAGACTTTAGGTCATCTGCCCAAGTTATAGATACATTCATTGTGTATATACTCAAAATCACTCTCTCAAACCAACTTGAATTACTCAATTCTAATATCGTATGTGGAATCTTGAGTTATTTTAGTAATTGGGTATGCATTAATGATCCTCTCTCCAATTAATGGAGTTAGGGAGTGAGGATTCAATACTTTAGATTATTTAAAGTTTATGACCTCATATTCTTCTTCCATCAATAATTTTACTTATTCCATCAAGATTTAATATAGAGTATATGACTTCCCCTCTTATCCTTACATCAACCTAAAAATAAAATACCAAAATTATATTAGATGTCATACAAACTGAAAAACACTAGAGGGGAGTGAATAAGGTTTTATGATATTTTTAAAATTAATTCAACAAACAACCACAAAAATATTAGAGAAGGAGACAATGCGTTTAGAGTGGTTCCACCCTTAGAAAATACTAAGGGAGTCAGTCCACTACCCAATTGTTTCCAATTGGGATTTTGAAAGCAATTATATTTTATTACCTTGTAAGGATGTTACATAAGATACAACTACCTTCACAACCCTTTGGACAGCCTTCACCCTGAAGTCATCTCACCAATCTTGAAGCAGCCTTTACTTGAAGTAACTTCAAGCTCCCCCTTAAAGTAGCCTTCCTCCTTGAAGTAGCTTCCCATTGATACCTTCTAGAAGTAGTCCAAAGTCACGTCGAGCTACCTTCACCACCGAAGAAGCTCCTACAACCAACTTTCCGCAGCCTCCAACCTAGGAGTAGCAAAGGAGAACAAAACACAATAAAGGGAACAAGATTGGAAGAAAGAAATAATGTTACCAATTGAGTACATCGCTTTGATCCTATATCAAGCGTATTAATCTCCTATCCACTGTAGATGAATGTGGTAGTGTGGTGGCTAGGAGATACTAATATATTGGACACTAATGTAGAATAGATTGCAAGTGAAGCTCAGCTTGTTGCTTACAAGGAATGAATCTCAAGTGTAATTGTATGCACAAGTGATGCTTTGTGTGTCCTATAGCTTGTCCTATTTATAGGAGTGGTTTGCTAATGCTTGGGGAAGTTCTAGACACCTTCTAGGATGTTCTTAGTGTTCAACTAGCCGTTAGGTGTCCACTAATTACATTGCAACAACTAGTTGTTTATTGCTGAAAAGTGCAATCCAGAACTTCTCTCGGTCGAGAAGTTTGTCGACCGAGCTTGTCTCGGTCGAGCTCTTTGTCGATCGAATGGGAGGTTAAGGTCAATGTGTTGTAACATTTGATTCCAACTCCCAACTACTTTGCTAACTCAATGTAATGGCTAGTAGGGTTTATTCTCGGTCGAGAATATTTTCGACCGAGGGTGTCTCGGTCGAGGACTTTGTCAACTGAGAAAGTCCCTATTTCAAAGTGTTGAGCCATGTACTAAGTGTGTATCAATGTGTAAATGTGCTTCTATCTTAGGAGATGACCTATTTAAGTGTTGTGAGTGGATAGGAAGATCTAAACACTTGATTTACATGATATCTAAGTACTTGTACATTATAAACTTGTACAAGTTTTTACATTGATTACAATCATGAAAATAAATCAAATTTGAGCATAAGGATCTTCCAAATCTTTGGAATCCACCACACTTTATGCTTATTCCTGAAACACTCAAGTAGCACGTTAAAACCACAAGAATGAAATATTTATCATCATCAAAACAAAGGGATTATAATAATGTCTAATTTAGCCAACAATCTCCCCCTTTTTGAAGATGACAAACATTTCCAAAATATAAATCAAGGCAAAATAAATCATATGAGTTTCATACCTGAAGTTTACCTTTTGCAGCCATTCTCTTGTTTGTGAAGTGTGTGCTAGCCAAGAGATGATGAAACTCATTTTACTTTATGTGAATGATTTATATTGTTTCTCCCCCTTTGTCATTTCAAAAAGATAACCAAGCTAAACATTAAGTATGACTTTTATTTCTCCCCCTTAATTTGATAATTTGATGCTCAATTTTTAAAGCAAGGGTAATTTAATGCAAACCACTTTATGTCAAATTTAGCCACAATTTATTTCTCAATCATTTGTAAAGGATGTTAAGCCTTGAAATGATATGATATCCTTTTAGGTTCATGACATATGTGTTTTGATTTCTCAATCATTTACAAGGGATGTTAAGCCCTAAAATGATATGAGATTTTCTTTACAACATAGTAGGATCAAGAAATATATCTCTAATAAATAATGAGGGATGTTAAGCCCATATTGACATAGAGAGTCCATTTAAGATCAAGATAATTCAATAATGTTTACAAAGTTTTGTGAGCTCCCCCTTAATTTAAGAATTCTAAGGTCATAATAAGCGTTAGAGTTTTGAGTTAAACTTTTATGAGAGCTTTGCACTAAAATCTTGTTTTCAATATGATGAACGAGTTTCATATCAATATACTAATATTGAGTGCAAAGAAATGATTTACAATTAAGCATTTTGTCAAGCTTATTTTAGGTTGACCTTGACTTCGACCTTGGCGCCCCTCGGTCAAACTCTTTTTCGATCGAGAGACATTTATGCAGATTTCTAGTTTAAACATTCACAATAATCCACTTGATTGAGTATAAAGCCTTTATGTAACAGGTGGATACCAATTTGAAAGAGTTTATATCAATTTGAAAGATTATATCTTAGGATCAAGTTTGTATAGAACTTAATTCATGAGAGCAATATTTGATTTTGAAATGGTGTCTTGCTCTTGATTTGCTTAGAATATGCTTTAGATAGAATATTGAAACAATTTTATTTTAAGAAGGACCTCTTATTCCACTAATTTTCCCATTTAAAATTTTCTCAATTATGATCATAAAGTATGTCTTTTCTTCATATATAAAAAAATTCTTTTTAAGAGAGTCTTATTTTCAAGAATTATAGCTTTGAAATTCCTATATAATTTAAATACTTAGAACAATTTATCATGGTTTTATTTCAAAAAATTGCAAGTAGAGTATTTGATTTTCAATCTCAGTGCAAAATTGTATAACATCATCTCTATTTGCAAGACTGTGAGCCATCATAAACAACTTGATGACAAAAACATCTTTCTCAATCAATAGAAATAGTTCTGTAAGTTCTATTGATGAAGTTTCAACATTGTTCATAATTTTCAGATTGGCCAAAGAATACTTTAGGCAAACCATGTATAAGATCATATCCTTTTAAATAGCAATTGAAAATATATGAACTTGCAATCTATGCTATATTTGTATTGATTCATTTTTGCAAGAAAGCATGTCCAATTTTAGTTTGCAAAAAAATATACAGGTTTTCAATCAACATGTTTTATAACAAGTTCAATAAGAATGTTATAATCAAAGCATACTTTCATTTAATAAGTCATGATGCAAGCTTATCAACATGTTTAAAAAATTGTCTCCAAGATTCATTCTTGATTTGCAGATTAAATCAACATTAATAGCAAATTGATAGCAAACTAAAATAAATTAAGTAGGTTTTATAGAACCTCAGTCGGTCGAACTGTTTCTCGACCAAAATGTTCTAGGTCGACAACTTTCTGGACCGAGCAAGTTACTATTTATCCATAAGGTGCAGGTTTGAGACAGAAACTTCTTTGGTCGACTATTTTCTCGATCGAAGAGTATCTCAGTCGAGGATTTATTCGACTGAGAATGTTTCTATTTTAGCAATTATTTTCAAGTAAAACACAAATTACTTTCAATACAATTACAGAAATATGCAGATTAAAGCTCAGTTTAGTTGAGATAAGTCATTTTGAGTATCAAAACAAAGTTTTAGGTCAAATCTCAACTAATCAAGTTCAATATTTCTACGTTTGGGGTTTTGGAATCCAAACTAGATCACCATCCTTTTTCTTATATGGGCAAGAAAATGAATAATGTCCAAGACGTAAACAGTAATGACAACATATAGAATCAATTTCATTTTTCTTCTTAGCTAGATTGTCTTTATGCACATACATGACTTTAATCTTGGGTACTTGTGTCCTTCTTACTCTAGGTTTTTGATAGGATTTACCTTTGGGCTTATAACCTAGTCCTCTCCTTCCAATCTGACCAGAAGAATCTATTAAGATCTTATCAAGAATGCCATTATTTTTCAAGCTAACCTTTTCATATCTAAGTTTTCTTGATCTAAGTTAGATGACAAACTATCTCTTTCTTTTACAATGTCTCTAGAGTAAGTAACTTTGTATTGCAATCATTAAGAGAAGATTTCAAGGTAGAATTTTCAGAAATAATACTTTCTTTTTCATAAGCAAGATCATTTAATTTAGCATACAACTCCTCATTAGTTTTAGTAACTCTTTTTAGTTTCTTTTTACAATCAATATATTTATCATGCAATTCCCCTATGCTAGCAACTAACTCTTCTTTAGATAAATAAAATAAGCTTACCTCACCCTATTATTCATCGATTGTTGCAATTAAACAACATACCTTGTCTTCTTTATGAGTACTTGATTGTTCCCTTCTATCTTTGTGGAACTTTCTCTTTGAACAATTAAATGTTGTGTGACCCTTTGCTTCCCATTCAAAACACCATCTATGATCTTGATCACTTGTTGATTGCTTGCTCATGTTTGTCCTTTCCACATAGAGATTGTTGAAGACACCATCCCCCATCTCTTCAAGACCAATTAAGGTTCCTTGAAGACCTTCTCTGATACTAATTGAAAAACACTAGAGGGGGTGAATAAGGTTTTATGATATTTTTAAAATTAATTCAACAAACAACCACAAAAATATTGGAGAAGGAGACAAGGCGTTTAGAGTGGTTCCACCCTTAGCAAATACTAAGAGAGTCAGTCCACTACCCAATTGTTTCCAATTTGGATTTTGAAAGCAATTGTATTTTAATTACCTCGCAAGGATGTTACATAAGATACAACTACCTTCACAACCCTTTGGACAACCTTTATCCCAAATTCGTCTCACCAACCTTGAAGCAGTCTTCACTTGAAGTAACTTCAAGCTCCCCCTTGAAGTAGCCTTCCTCCTTGAAGTAGCTTCCTGTCGAGACCTTCTAGAAGTAGTCCAAAGTCACGCTGAGCTATCTTCACCACCAAAGAAGCTCCTACAACATCCTTTCCGCAGCCTCCAACCTAGGAGTAGCAAAGGAGAACAAAACACAATAAAGGGAACAAGATTGGAAGAAAGAAATAATGTTACCAATTGAGTACATCGCTTTGATCCTATATCAAGCGTATTAATCTCCTATCCACTGTAGATGAATGTGGTAGTGTGGTGGCTAGGAGATACTAATATATTGGACACTAATGTAGAATAGATTTCAAGTGAAGCTCAGCTTGTTGCTCACAAGGAATGAATCTCAAGTGTAATTATATGCACAAGTGATTCTTTAGGTGTCCTATAGCTTGTCCTATTTATAAGAGTGGTTTGCTAATGCTTGGGGACATTCTAGACACCTTCTAGGGTGTTCTTAGTGCTCAACTAGCCGTTATGTGTCCATTAATTACATTGCAATGACTAGTTGTTTATTGCTGAAAAGTGTAGTTCAGAACTTCTCTCGGTCGAGAAGTTTGTCGACTGAGCTTGTCTTAGTCGAGCTCTTTGTCAACCAAATGGGAGGTTAAGGTCCATGTTTTGTAATGTTTGATTCCAACTCCCAACTACTTTGCTAACTCAGTGTAACGGCTAGTAGGGTTTATTCTCAGTCGAGAATATTGTCGATCGAGAAAGTCCTTGTTTCAATGTGTTGAGCCATGTACAAAGTGTGTGTATCAATGTGTAAATGTGCTTCTATCTCAGGGGATGACCTATTTAAGTGTTGTGAGTGGATAGGAAGATCTAAACACTTGATTTACATGATATCTAAGTACTTGTACGTTATAAACTTGTACAAGTTTTTACATTGATTACAATTATGAAAATAAAGCAAATTTGAGCATAAGGATCTTCCAAATCTTTGTTATCCACCACCTTTTATGATTATTCCTGAAACACTCAAGTATCACGTTAAAACCACAAGAATGAAATGTTTGTCATCATCAAAACAAAGGGATTATAATAATGTCCAATTTAGCCAACAATCTCCCCCTTTTTGAAGATGACAAACATTTCGAAAATATAAATCAAGGCAAAATAAATCATATGAGTTTCATACCTGAAGATTACCTTTTGCAACCATTCTCTTGTTTGTGAAGTGTGTGCTACCAAGAAATGATGAAACTCATTTTAATTTATGTTAATGATTTATATTGTTTCTCCCCCTTTGTCATTTCAAAAAGATAACCAAGCTAAACATTAAGTATGACTTTTATTTCTCCCCCTTAATTTGATAATTTGATGCTTAATTTTTAAATCAAGGGTAATTTAATGTAAACCACTTTGTCAAATTTAGCCACAATTTATTTCTCAATTATTTGCAAAGGATGTTAAGCCTTGAAATTATATGAGATCCTTTTAGGTTCATGGCATATGTGTTTTGATTTCTCAATCATTTACAAGGGATGTTAAGCCCTGAAATGATATGAGATTTTCTTTACAACATAGTAGGATCAAGAAATATATCTCTAATAAATAATGAGGGATGTTAAGCCCATATTGATATAGAGAGTCCATTTAAGATCAAGATAATTCAATAATATTTACAAAGTGTTTTGAGCTCCCCCTTAATGGGTGATTTCTAACCATTAGCATGTTTCTACAATGGCTGATTTCTAACCATTAGCATTTTTCTAGAAATGTAGTGAACATCAAGAACTTAATTCAAACAAGAGACATTGTATGACAAATTCTATTGCAATGTGTAAAAATTGATTGTTTGGACCATTTTTTTTCTCAACATGATTTATATTTAGAAAATATTAACAAATCTTATATACATTCATGCTTTACGATTAGAGTCACATAAGGCAATACATATGAAATAAAATTTAAAACATAGATGAGAACTAATCTTCAACAGAGGGCATATGCTACATGTTTCTTTTGTATCTTCCATTGAGCACATGTCCATGTATATCCCATAGGGATAAATAATCCATGACATAGACCAAAGAGGAGAAGGGGTCAACAATTGTTGGTACTATATTATTATATTGAGCTATTTTAAAAGTAGGTGCAAAGTATGATTCAAGTATAATATCAATCTTAGTATGGGACTATCTGGTGGACTTAATTTAGAAAAATTAGTATCACAAGCATCAATGTTTTCAATGTTCATAATTCAAGGTGGTACTTTCACAAGATTGTGTAGCTATCAACATTTCATAATTTTCCATAATCAAGATATCAAAATATTCAAGATTATTTGTAAAAATATGATCAACTTTAGATGTTAGGATTAAGCACTGTCATATTATTTTTCTATCAAGGGATGAAGTTCCATGTGTTCAATCATCTACAAGAGAGCGACACTATAGCCTAATTTCTATTTCAACAAGTATACTAGGGGACAACTAATCCATTACAACTTGTGCATAGGGAGTGGGACGTATCCTACCTCAAGTGATCCAAATCTCTAAGGGTCCAAATCCCAAAGGTAGACAAATCTCCTAGATAAACTCTAATGCTATCTTAATATTTAACAAACTACAACAATTGTGGACTAGGGTCACCATGACCTTTAAGAGGCAAGAATGGCTTATAAAAGTAGTTTAGGTTTCACCACCAATCAAGATGCATGGAATTCAAGAGGGAAAATAAATAAACCAACATGATAATTGATAATCTAGTACCTCATTTTTATTCAAAGCTCCAAATATTTCTCAATCGTAACTAGGTTCTAATAGGAAGAATCTACAAAGTAGTATCTTGGTGTTATCTCTTGTCTTAGAATTAATGATTTATCCAATATTTTCTTTTTGTGTTTTTATTTGTTTCCCATCTAGGGTTATTAATATCTTGTAGTTCTCAAATTATGTTTCCACATAGTATTTCTAGTTGGATTTCCCATTTAATGAATTTTGACGAGTTCATTTATCTTTTTTATAGTTAAAACCAAATTATGTTTTCTTATCATTTCATTATATCCTCTATCTAATTTTCTATTAATAATTAGATATATGATTCACAATATGTATGTGTCCTTCCAATGTATAATCATCCATGCTCTCATATATATATGCATATATATTATTTATTTAGGTAGGGATTATTAGATTAGTGACTAGATGCATTGTCATTCTCATGGTTACATATTTAATTGTCATCATTCTTACTTACTCTTTGCTAGGTTGTACTCCTAGTCTACATTCTCTTTCTATTATTATTTTCAACATAAATTCCCTAAGGTCTATACTCATTCTTTCATCTATGTCATTAGGTATTCACTACTGTAATGAAATATCATACAATTTACATTTCAATATCAACTGTCCAATATATTATTCTTTAGGTGATTTTCATACCAATATGCCCTAAGGATTCCAAGTAACTCATTAGTTGCTATTTACTTGTACATGGTTTCTCCTCTATCTATTTTAGGGTTTATATGTTCCAACATAGCATACTATGGTCAGTGTGATCTATTAGATCATTAGGGTTTTAAGGTTCAAATTTACCATTTTGTCCTTCATATATAAATGTCTCACTCTATGTCTTTGGTTGTTATAATGTATCATTAATTCATATCGTGTCATTAGAGTCATAAACATTCATTCCATTGAATGTTACATGCATAAATATTTATTTGCATATTTATACACTTACCAAGTAATGTTCAGTTATCCAATGAATGAATGGGAGTTCCTTTTTTATATTCTTACATTTCCTAAACTACAAGGATGTTAATCATGAATATGTCATTAAAATAAAGCATATATCCATTTTATATAGATTCTTTTAATTTTACCATGTAATACATTATTTAATCAATCACTACCTTAGGTCCCGATATTATTTCATATGATAAAGTGGTCATACCAAGTCAAACTAGGTTTATTATGATCCAAAATAGCATTTCCATCTAACGACATAGTCATCCTGATTTTTAGTATATTTATAATCAAATTCTTTTCATTTTCTAAATGTATATTCAATGAGCATATGATTCATTTTATCATTCTAATTAGGAATATTTATTAAATCTTGTAAATATTAGTAACCCAGGTCAGATAAAATTGAATATAAGCACTTTTGGGCATTTAGTATTTTCCCCATAATTTCCCCTCTATCTATAAACTTTTATCTCTTTTATATTTTTATGACACATTAATATGCATTTTAGTCATTTATTATGTTAAATAGGAGTAAATATAAAAACATATATTTATTATTCACAAGGGTCGAATTTAGTCAAATATAAGTTAATCCATCAAAATATTTATTTTATCCAAAATGTTCTACACTTTTCTTGGCATCTAAACCTTTTCTTGGTTAATCATTTGAAACAATACACAATTGTCACGCATGTCTATAAATTAAATACTATGGTGAAACTATATGGGAGATAGGGTATTTGGCAGCTAAGGTTTTGATGAATGTGTTACATAATACATTGGCTTATTGATATTATTGACACTGATATTAGATTCAATAATAAAACAAAGAAGAGGAAGGGAAGGCCACAAACCTTCTTGACAAAACAAGGGATGATCGTCAAAGGGGGTCATCTAGAGTTTTATCCTCAACGATAGGGAAGCGGTGGCCCTCGATCTCCCTTGAAATGCTCTGAATCTAGACCTGGTGGTATCCTTAAACTTGACACTACTAGTGGAGTGTAGATCCTCTCCAAACAGGTTGCTGCAGATGGTAGTGAAGTCAATAATGAGCTCCAAGGCACAAGCAAGTCATGGGGTGGTGTCTATGAATCTAGTGAGTTGGGCGGAGATGTATGGAGTGTAATGGTGGTGTCAGGATGCCATAGTGGAGCAAAAAACTCATTGATAGCCTCAAGGTGGTCGGTAAAGATGACTCGATCATCTTATCCATTCTGGTGATCTCGAGACAATTTAATTAGCTAGGAAGGTTGATGGGATCCAGGAGAAGGTGTTGAGATGCAGTATGGGTGCAACGAAGGTGGATCTGAGGTGGTTTGAGTTGCATGCCAAGGTAGTCAACATGCTATAAGGGGGGGGGGGTTATATGAGCAACACAGAAAATTGATTAGTTGATAGAGTCTTATGGAAGATTTGGGAGTTGTCATTTCCACATGAGGTGGTGTGATGATCTCTTAAACTCTCTGTCGGTGCTTCATGCTTAAAATGATGCCACATTGTGTGTTTCTTCTAAGTTGAATGAGAGAGGTCAAATTATGTCCAGTTGGGTAGTGGAAAGAACTTCAAACTCAATGTAAAAGAAAGAAAGAGGTAGGGTGGAGTGAGTAGGGAGAAAATGCTTGTCAGAGGGGAGACAATAGTTATTAGGTTGGAGAAGATGATTGGTCCCTTGCACGTAGTGTGGATGAATGATCCAAAGTAGTCATATCCATTAGATCACGGGTCAAAAACCAAAAGTAAATGAATTACTTGAATAATTTTTATAGGGAACTTCTTAAGCGTAATTAATGAATTTTCACCATAGATCCATCATAATGTTTAGTATTTTGTAGAAACATAATATATCAAACTTTTATAGTACTAATAGCCCATATTCTATTATTTACATCATTTTTTCTGTATTGAATTTCTCATGATGTGAAAAAGTATCTTGATTTGATTCTAAGGCAATGAATCATAAATGGGTCAGGCTAACCTAGTTTGGTCTCAATATAATTAGAGTCAACAAAATAAGTATGTAAAGTAATTTTGTGCACAACATTCAAGGCTATACAAAGACATCAAAGTTAAAATTAGGAGGAAATTAATCAAAAGTTTCAAGTGAGGGAAATGATATCATATAGCTCAAAATTATAAGACTCTGCTCCAATATTTAGTATGTTACAACTCTTCCACCCTTCAAAAGATTTTGTCCCCAAAATACATGGTTCAACATGTATTTCTCTATGTGCCTTGAAAAGATTCTACTAGCCTTCAAAAGAGGTGTAAAGGGTATAACAACTAAATCATAGTATCCTTCACTTGATCATAAAATTGAAGTTCTTAAGGCTTTCTATATACTCATTCATGTAGCTCTCATATAGTACTTTCTCCCTTTTTTCTTCTACTTACTTCATGCCTCATTAGTTGTGACTTGACATATAGGTTGTTTTTCCAAAGTTATTATGACAGACACATCTCTAATAACTTTGTAGCCTATAAGTTCCATTACACTTTTTTGTGAACAAGTTTTGTAGGGTTTTCCCTATGTATCTTAACGTATTATTTCCTTTCTTTGTTCTAGTGATGAAAAATATACACACATTCTTTCTCTTTTTTGACGTTTTGATTAGGGTTGGTGGATTTGTTCAAGATTTATTTTTTTCCAAATTTGTAGGAGTCTCCTTGGATGAGCCAGTAAGTAAAGCAAGGACACCCCACCACTACCTAAGTGTCTTGGGTATAACTACTCCAGAACCTTTTCTAAACATCCTTCCTTATACACCTCAGTCTATTTGTATACCTAGAGTGGTGCTTTCAATGTTCCAAGGGCCTCATTGTAATCTACATACATGTATCTCAAGCATTTCTTCCTCAATAATATCTCCATGTAGATCTGTTTATGTTTTTTTAGGATTAAGGTACATACCTCACATCTTAGGCTCTTATTGTTTCCTATTTGTGGACTACATATATCCTAATACTTGGGCCAATGATACTAGGGTTTGTTTTCAACTATTTTCTAACTACCAACTACTTCATTTGTGTTCCTAACTAACCCTAATTTTCCATGAGACTTGTATGAGTGTTGACTATTTATATCTCTGATACCATGTTGTAAAAACTCTATCTTTTGGATCAAATGTTTTACCAACATGATTTATATTCAAAACATATAAACAAATCTGGTGTAAATTCATGCTTTAAAATCAGAGTGAAGGAAGCATATACATATGAACTACAATTAAATGCATGGATGGGTCCTATCTACTCTTCAACATAGGGCATCTTCTACACTTATCTTATAGATCTTCCATCGAGCAGGTATCCATGCATATCCCAAAGGGATAGAAATCCACGACATGGATAAAAGAGGAGAAGAGTTCAACAATTGCTAGTACTATATTTTTATATTGAGCTATTTTAAAAAGTAGGTATGAAATATGATTTAGGTATAAGATCAATTTTAGGAGGGGACTATTTGGTGAACTCAATTTGGAAAAATAAGGATCATAAGCGTTAATGTTTTCAATGTTCATAATTTAGGATGGTGCTTTCATGAGACTGTGTAGCTATCAAATGGGCAAATATTTCATATTCAAGATGTCAAAATATTCAAGATTATTTGAAGTAAGATGACCAACTTTAAATATTAGGATTAAGCATTGTTATATCATTTCTTTCAAGGGATAAAGTGCCATGTGTCAATCATCTATGAGAGAACGACACAAAGCCTACTTGCTATTTGAACCAACATATTGGGGGACAACTAATCCATTACAACATGTGCCCAGGGGGGCATGATGCATCCCACCTCAAGTAAGGAAATCTCTAAGGGGACAAAGACCAAAGGGAGTCAAAACTTCTAGATCAACTCCATTTGAATCTTGATATTAATAAATCCAAAAATAATGAATTAGGGCTAGTGACATTCAATAAGAAATAATGGATTATAAAAATAGTTTATGGTTCACCACCAATAAAAATGCATGGAATTAAAGAGGGAAAAGAAATCAATCAATGAGGAATAGATTATCTAGTATCTCAATTTATTAGTTCCAATTATTTTTGAATTGCAACTCGTCTCCAAGAGAAATAATATGCAAAGTAGTATGATGGTGTTATCACTTGGCTTGGAATCAACAATTTATGCAACACTTCCTCTTTGTGTTTTTTTCCCATATAGGGTTATTAATATTTTATAGTTTTCACATTATGTTTCATCATAATTTTTCTATTTGGATTTTTCATATCATGAATTTTGACTTGTTCATTTATCTGATCATATAAATAATACCACACTATGTTTACTTCTTTCTCCAAGTTTCTATTATTAAGTAGATATATGATTCACAATATGTATGTGTCCTTCCAAGGTATAGCCGTCTCTGCTCATACATACATACATACATACATACATACATACATACATACATATATATATACATACATACATACATACATACATACATACATATATATATACATACATATATATATATATATATATATATATATATATATATAGAACTCAAGAGTTTTTAATTCATCTCGCCCTCCTCATGCGAAACAAAACTTCACGGTGATTACATTCTACATCCCTTTTAGTGGAACAAAACATGGTATTGCTACTACCATTACATGATTCTAACATAATTAACTCCAAGGTCTCCTTTGGTGACCTTTTGTAGTAGCAGAAGTCTATGTTGGTTTTTTGGTGGTGGTTTGCTAACATATCAGCAACTTGATTACCTTCTCAATGGATATTTGTGCATATGTCACTTGCATGGTTACATATTACTATTTAGTTATGAATAATAAGAGTAATGAGTAGATGCATGCCATTCTCATGGTTACATATTCAATTGTCAAAATTCTTTCTTTCTCTTCACTAGGTCATACGCCTAGTCTACATTCTCATTTAATTATATTTTCCAACATACATTCCCTAATATATAAACTCATTCATTTATGTCAATATGGTATTCACTATTGTGATGAAATATCATACAAGCTACATTGAATAACATCAAGTGTCCACCATATTATTCCTTAGGCAAATTCCAAATGAATATGCCCTTAGGATTCTGAGTAACTCGTTAGTTGCTTTTTAGTTGTGCATGGACTCTCCTCTATCTATTTTAGAGTTCAGATGTTACAACATAGCATACAATGGTCATTATGATCTATTAGGTCATCACGTTTTTATGGTGCAAAAGTATCGTTTTACCCTTCATATGTAAATGTCTCACTATATGTCTTTGGTTGTTATAACTTCTCATTAATTCATATTGTATCATTAGAGTGATAAACATTCATTCAATCAAAATGTTACACACAAACATTTTTTTTTCATATTTATACACTTAGTAAAGTTATGTTTGTTTATCGAATGAATGAATGAGAGTTCTTTTTTGTTATTCTTAATTTCCAAAGTTACACGGATACCAAACATTAATATGTCATTTAAATAAAGCATAGATCCATTTTATACCACATCCCCTATTTACCATGTAATACATTATTTGATCAATTCCTACCTTAGGTCAAGATTTAATGTGATAAAGTGGTCATACCAAGTCAAACTAGATTTTTATTATGATCCAAAATAGTATTTCCATATATTTACATAATTTTACAAATTTTTATTCTATTTATTGTCGATTATTTTTTATTTTCTATATGTATATTTATTAATAAGCATACAGTTCATTTTACCATTATAATTAGGAGTACTCATTAAATCATGTACATATTAGTCACCCTAGTGAAAAGTAAACTGAATATAAAAACTTTTGGGCATTTAGTAATTTTCCCATAATTTCCCTCCATTCATAAACATTTATCTTTTTTCTATATATGTTACTCATCTATATGCATCTTTGTAATTTATTATTTTAAATAGCAGTAAATATCAAAAAGTCATAAGGGCTGAATTTTATCAAATATAAGTTAGTCCATCAAAATATTGATTTTATCTAAATGTTCTAAAATTTCTAAGGCATATATAACTTTTTTTGGTTAATCATTTAAAACCACACACAATTGTCACACATGTATATAAATGAAATACTATGGTCAAACTATAAGAAAATAGAATATTTAGCACCTAAGGTTTTGATTAATGTGTTA
Source organism: Alisma plantago-aquatica (assembly GCA_963693085.1). Lineage (NCBI taxonomy): Eukaryota > Viridiplantae > Streptophyta > Magnoliopsida > Alismatales > Alismataceae > Alisma > Alisma plantago-aquatica. Next base: position 492,059,725 of record OY856411.1, on the reverse strand, counting down.
CATAATACATCCGCTTATTGATATTAGTAACATTGATATTGGATTCAAAAAGAAAATGAAGAAGAGAAAGGGAAGGCCTGACCTGTCTGAAAAAATAGGAGATGCTTGTCAGAGGAGGGTCGTTTGGAGTTTTGTCCTCAATGACCCAAAGTGGGTGGCCGTAGAGCTCCCTTGGACATCTCTAAATCCAAATTTGGTGGTATCGCTAAATTCGGCACAACGAGTGGAGCACGACTCCTCATCTAACCGGTCATTACATATGGCAGTGGAGTCAGTATTGAGCTCCAAAGCACAAGGGAGTTGTGGGACCGTGGCTATGGATCCAGTGTGTTGAGTGAAGATGTGGGAAGTGTAAGGGTGGTTTCAGGAGGCCACAATGATGTCCAAATCTCATTGGTGGACTCAAGGTGATCAGAGTATATGGCTGGGTGATCTTGGCCAATCTGGTGATCTCGAGACAATTTGATTTGTTAGGAAGGTTGGCGGGATCTAGGGAAGGAGGATGAAGGTATGAGATGTTTTATGGGTGTGAAAAAGGTGGATTCTGAGGTAGCCAGAGTTGTAGGTCAAGATGAATGGTTGACATGCTATAAGGGGGATTTTATACGAGCAACACATGAGATGGACGACTTTATGGAGGCTTATGGAAGATTTGGGAGCTGTCAATTCCACACGAGATGGTTTGATGGTCTCTTGAGATCCTCGTCAGAACTTCATGCCTGATATGATGCCACATTCAACATTTCTTCTAGGTTGAATGGGAGACGTCAAGTTATGGTCGGTTTGGTAGAGCAAGGAACTTTGAACTCAACTCAAAAGAAAGAAAGATGTGGAGTGGAGTGAGGAGGGAGAAAATGCTTATCAGAGGGAATCCCATCATCCACCAAGTAGGAGAAGATGACTTATCCCCTTACGAGATGCTTGGATACTAGATGAATGATCTAGATCAATTAGATCCATCAAATCAAGGGTCAACAAGAAAAAGTAAATGAATTACTTAAATAATTTCTACATGCGGTGTCTTAAGCCTGATAGACCCCAAATTTTTACCATGGATTCTTAATAATGCTTACTATTTTGCAAAAATATAATATCCAACTTTTATATTACTAATAGCCCATATTAGAGTATTTTCATTATTTCTTATATATTGAATTTCTCCTAATATGGAAAATTATCTCAATTTGATTGCAAGGCCGATGATTCCTAAATGGGTTAGTCTAACCCACATTGGATTTCTGACCTAATTGGATTCAAAAAAATAAGTGCATAATCTAATTTTGTGTAGAACATTCAAGGTTATTTAAAAAACATCAAAGACCAAATTAGGAGAAAATGAATCAAAGATTTTGAGTGCGAAAAAATATATCATATATTTAAAAATAAGGCTATGATCCAAAATTTAGTATATTACACAAATCAACATGAATGTAAACTAAGATGACTAGATAATGGCTTCATCTAACACTACAAGAACTATGAACTGAAATCAGGTGGATATTGATATGTATAGTAAGGCTCTTCAGCATAATTCCAGTTTTATTGTTGATTGTAGTCTAGCTGATCTAGATAATCATCTTCATAGAATGGATACTCGTAGTATCTCCCAAAATATTATTGATTGCCAATAACTTCATATCCGGTTTGAAGGATTCTAACATTATACTCGATGTTGATCCTCTAAATGACTGGTTTGACTTGTGGAGTCTGTTGATGGCATCTCATGTGCTTGTTGTTGATCCTAGAATTTTGCTTGGTGACACTCCTACACATTAATATGTTATCTTATAGGTATTTTTCCTGTAAGACCCATGCATCCTAATCGAAGGAGTTGAGTATTTTACATTGTGCTGTTTGTAATATCAGCCATTTCATTTCAATATTGTGCTTGAAAAATAGAGAGATTTGAGTATTAGACTCAAGAGAAAAATTTACCAATGAATGCCAATACTCTTTTGTTTATAAAAGAATAGAAAAAACAAGTACACAAATCTAATATAGAAAAAAAACCCAAGCTAACATAATTATGGAACCAACCCAAAAATTATAAAAAAAAATTAGAAAAATAAACTAAGAAGTTAATAAAATGAAAAAGGAGACAAATTAAGAAATTACAAAATAAAACTAAAAGTTACAAAATTAAACTAGACTTACAAAAATAAATTAGAAAGGAAAAAATCTTATACTTAACTCCATAGGATAAAAACCCAAAATGCCCTATTGTCCACCAACAACAACATACAAATTTGATGTGGTAGATGACAACAAAGAAATTCATCTAGACATAAGTTTCTTAAATTTGTATCTAAGATAACATGCAATAATCACCACCCTCAAAGAGATGAGTCTGACCCTATTATAGCTTTAGAATCAAACCCAAACGATAATGTTATTAAGAGCAAGATAAATTTCTAATCTAGTTGAAAAAATGATTAACAAGGATGATTGTTTGGAGATTGATTGATTAGTTAAATTAATAATGTAAGAAATAAAATCAAACTATGAACAAAATGATTTATACTATGATAAAATTACCTGGAAGATGTACTACCACTGCCTATGTAACTATTGTAAACATTGCATCATTCATGCATATAAAAACTAGATTGGAGCCAAGGACTTCATATTCTTTTAGAATATGAAATCCACATGGACATGATTAGTGTGTAATATCAAGGTGTTATTACGTATTGATCCTTAAATTGTTGCTCAAGAGAATGCCCTTTCATGGTCTTACTCATAGTTCAATGATAAAATTTGGTGTTGTAATCCTATATAAAATTCTCTATACTTAGGATTATTTTAATCATGTAAGATAGGTGATCAATCTATAAAGCAAGCATTAAATAATCAATTATCAATCTTGATGTTCATATAAATAGCAACTAATAATGTAGAAGAAAAGTATGGACAATGGGGATAATCCCATGTCCTAGTAAAAAGCCTACTCTCTAAATATATTCAAAAAACAAAAAGAAAGAGAGAGAGAAGAAGAAGATCATGGAGAATATAGCATCATAGGAGAATGTTAGTTGTCTCTTCACAACTCTCTGAACGATGTCTTATCTTCACATCAAGTCATCAACTTCCATTTCTGTCTCTCCTTGGTTGTGTCTAGGGTTGTGTATGGGAGAGAATAGGCCAATAACCCTTTCTCTGACACCCCCCAAGTAATTTTGTAGCAGCCCACAAAATATCATATCCATTCAAATCAATCAAATAGTTGTCAGTCATTTGTGTAGATTTATATCACATAAATTTCAGACAACTTTAGGGTCATTCATCCAACTGGAAGTATCTTTTAAATATATTCATTCCATATATAGTCACATTATTCTTCCAAGACAACTTGAATCACTTAATTTTAACATCAAATGCGGAATGTAGAGTCATTTTACTAACTAGATAAACATTGATTATCGTCACTTCAATTGATGGAATTGGGGAGTGAGATAATATTTTGTCCTATTTAGTGGAAATTTTCTAGGAATTTTATGGTTTTTCATCTTCTCATCACATTAATATTTTCATTTATTACATCAAAATTTTGTAGATATTTTAAGAGTTTCCCTCCTCTCCTTGCATCAACCTATAAATAAAACAACAAAAATATATTAAATACCAAACAAATTGTATGAACTACTCAAAACTTAAAACAAAATAAAATCTTGGGTAAAATAGAACGTATGAAAAATTATATCTAAAATGTAACTAAAGACATGGTGAATATACACATTCATCAGCTTACCTAACCTACTTTTATATACACTGACCATATTCCATAGCTTTCTTAGACACTTGATCTATAGAAAATATTATGAAAATATTTGAGTATGATTTATTCCTTAGTGATTCACTAATGATCAAAGTAGAGCTTATCCTATAGTGGAAATTGTAAATGCTATTCGATAAACTCATTCCAAATAAATCTTTCAAGCTATATTTTATTCCATTACCAATCTTGTTCCTTTTTTAGAGGTCTTGTAGAGGTACTTCGAGGTAATTAGCATAAACTAGTTTATAATAATCTTGGTAGGGGTGAGAAAATAACGGTCCAGACCGCAAAACCGGACCGGACCGCTCAATTTGGTCCGGTTCGGTCCGGTCCATTTTGATTTCGGTCCGGTCCGCGGTCCGAGAATTTCAATAAATTCGGTCTTCGGTCCGGTCCGGTCCAAAACCGGTCCAGTCTGGTCCGGACCGCAAACTAACTTTTATATAAAATCTATATATATTTGAAGGTGTATTCTATAATAATTACAAATAAAGTACATATATAAGCACTACTCGTATAAATGTTTGATACTAAAGTTATATAATTGTTAGAAGTGACTAAGATTATCAACTTTGTACAATTAAATAAGTTGTAAAACATGTAAAAAAAGCCTGATTGCGGTCCAAACGGTCCGGTCCGCGGTCAAAATGGTCCGGTCCCGGTCCGGTCTGACCACCAAACGGTCCGGTCTACGGTACAAAAATTATTGATATTTGGTCCTCAGTCCGGTCCGGTCCGGTTTTGGACAGATGCTCACCCCTACATCTTGGTGGTTCTCCTCATCCTAGAAAAGAGAACATTGTGGTGATCTTCCACGTCCCAAAGAAAATTATAGGTGGGTTTCCTTTGTCCTAGAAAAGGAAACATGTGGTGTACTGTAAAGGCCAATATTTAAAGGAGAAACTACATAGCTTTGTTTTCATTTGTTGTTTGATAGTATAATTTTATATATCCTCTCAACTTAAAAAAGACCATGGTCATTGACAGTCCAACTAGATGTGATTTAGGAACTTTTGTGGTTTCTAAACCACATTATATATTGTGTGCTTGTGTCAAATTCCATTCTTTATTGTCTTTTATACAAGTCATTTACACAATAATTTCTATTAACTTTTTATATGTTAACTTCCAAATTTTTTGTGAGGAAGTCTATTAACCCCACTCAAGAAGTAGGTGAGAGATTTATCTTCTCTACGAAATTTATCATAACATAACCTTAAAAGTGAATATTCATCATTTATTGTGGTCTTCCTATTCTTTATCTATATTGAGAAATTGATGGATTTCAAGTATTGAGACGAATTGATTGGTATAACTTGTTTAGAATGAGATTTAGTCCAATTATAGTATGCATAAATGAATTATGTTGAAGAACATGGGAAAGTGGAACTTAGAGGCTCCATGTTAACCAAGTTTTCCTTTATTTTGCATAGATGAAATTCTTTAGTATTAAGAGTCTTTCTATGTCTATTTGACTATAGTTGGTGATTTATATGACTATTAAATGATGACACATAGTTAAAAAGAAATATGTAGTAAAAATAGAATGTAATGAAATGGATGTAATGTGAGAGTATAAGTAAATAATGATGTAAATGTGTCATGTAATATTAATTAAAATTAAGTAGTTTTTATAAATTAGATTATGTGAACACCATAGAATCTATTGTAGAGGTATTTACTATGATGGAGAAAATGTCTTACATAGTAACAAAGTCTGGGGTGGAGTTAGTAGGAGTGCACCGAGTGGGTGGGGGGGATCCATAACAATGTGTATATATTATTTGAATACATTTATGGTATCTCACATACAAAAATGAGCTCAATGATACCCATATAATAATTAGTTATTGGAGTGAAAAAATTTAACAATCCTCGTTCACTACCTACTTTATAGTGGATCAATCCTAGTGGAGTCATTGTATTCAATAATCTGGCCATCACGATTCTAATTCCAATTGATCTAAAATGGCCATTATGATTCTATTGTGATGGTGCCTTTGTGAGTTGGCCAACATCATTTTTTCAATTGGTACTCTGTAGATCTTTACATCTCCCTACTAAATGATCTCTTATATGAGACAGAAATGTCATATTGTGTGCATGGGATGTTGATTCGATCTAGGTCCCTTATCTTGCACAATAGATTCATTGTTGTATAATATTGCTCTATTACACTGTCAATGGATGGAGCACCCCAAGTTTAGTAATGGGCTTCTTGACCAATACAAATTTCTTTGTTGTGGTAGATGTACCAATATACTCAGTTATGTTGTATAATTAACCACTATCTCTTATTTGAAATTTTTCTATCTTACACATCAACAATTGTGGCCAAATAGAAAAATTTATTGCAATTAGTAATCATGTTTGTCATTTTGGAAGCTCACAATAGTGTATACCCTTACAACCAACTCTCTTACCTTTATAGATCTGAATTGATCCTTAGTTCTTATAAAGTACTTATGTATGACTTTACAAGAGTTCAATGACCTTCACTAGGATCTGACTAGTATATGCTCACCATGATCAAAGCATAGGATACATCAGGGTTTAGATAGCATTACACTACATGATATTCCAACTAAAAAGGAAAATAGAATCATATATGTGTCCCCTCTCTTCCAAGGATTTGGGGCATTGAGCTTTAGAGAGACTTTTTATATGATACATGTGTAAATTTCCTTATTAGACTATTACATACTAAACCTTTCAAATCCTTCTCGATGTATGCATTTTTATTTAGACCAAGAATCCTTCTAGATATATTTCTATAGATTTTGATTCCTAGAACATATGATGATTTGTGTAAGTCCTTCACACATAAGGCATTTTCCAACCACATTTTCACCATTTATAGGTAGGAATGCCATTCCTCATGAACAATATGCCATCTACATACACTATGAGAAATATAATTACTCTCCCACTAACAATCTTGTAAACACAATGTTCATGTTTGTTTTTATAAGACAAACTATTTGATTGTCTCATCAAAACCAATATTCCATCTTTTATATGCTAAACTCAATTTGTAGATTGACCTTTGTAGCTTACAGGTTTTTTTTGACTTCATTTGGAGCAAAAACACCTTCAGGTTGTATCACATACCCATCAACAACCAGGTCCTTCTAAAGAAATGTGATTTTCTAGATTTCATAGTTATGAACACTACAATAGAAAACATGACCCTAATGAACTTAACCATGCCAAAATGAAAATAAGTTTAATCATACTCAACATCGTGAATGAGTTTGAAACATTTCCAACCAATCACCCTTTATAGGTTTGTACATTACTATTTATGTCACCTTCTTATTAAAGACCCATTTTCAACCTATGGGTTTTACCCATTCAGATGGATCTAACATGGTTCATACCCTGTTGATTTACATGGAGCTAATCTCATATCTCATGGATTCAAGAAATTTCACAAAAGCTTGTTTGTCAATTATCTCATCGTCAATTATGACAACACATCACCTTGTTGAGACATGATAAATCCAAATCTTTCTAGCTCCAGATGTTCCCTACTATACCTTTGAGATTCTTGTGTTACATGAGAAATTTGAGATTCTACAATAGCTTGTGGTTCTACTTGTTTTTGAATATGTTTAATGTTATGATGTTGGTTTAGAACTTGAGTTCCATTTTACTCCCAATGGTTCCTTTAGGAATACATTCCTTTTCAAGGAATATAACAACTTTAGAAACAAACAATTGTTACTAGATGGAATATCCCTTGATTTCCTTAGGATATCAAACAAAATAACATATATATGATTTTTATTCAAGCTTTTAAGAAAACCATTTCTTGACATACGCTTCACATCCCAAATTTTAATGAAAGACTTATTGGAACGATCCCAGTCCATATATGATATGGAGTCCTTTTTGCCAATTTTGAAGGTATGCAATTAAGTGTAAATGTTGTAGTTTCTAAATCATATCCCGAAAAGGAAGTTAGAAGACTATATAAACTCATCATAGATCATACCATGTCCAAGAAGGTGTGATTCATTTTTTACACTATTATCTCGTGATGTTCTAGGTAGAGTCAATTGTTGTACCACAATCTTCCAAAGGGCCTCAATCTCTTGGCTTAAATATTTTCTAGTTTGATTTGGTAGAAATATCTTAGTATTATTGCCTAGTTGATTATATACCACATTCATGAATTCCTTAAATTTTTAAGTGGACTTCGATTTGTGTTTGAATGATACATAAACATACCGACTTAGGTCATTAGTAAATGTGATGAAGTATTGATATCCACTTCTAGCACTTGTGCTAAAAGAACCACATACATTATTATGTACGAGTCTTAATAAGTCACTCACTCCTTCACTATTTCTAGTAGAAGGTAGTTTTGTCATCCTTTAAGATAAAAAACATTCACACATCTATATTGATTAAAAACTAAATGAGTCTACATATCCATCTTTAAAGATTCTTGAAATCACTTCTCATTTAAGTGGCCAAAATGATAATGGTAGACATAAGTTTTATTTGAGTATTAGGGTTTACACTTCTTTATATATATTGCATACATGGTTTTATCAAGAATTAACATATGAAGACCACAAACAATGAGTAACTACCATAAATGATTTCATATTTATATATTGAACAAAGATTATTCTTTATAAGAAATTCAAAACTATTTATATCATAAAATAAACATAAATAATGTTCCTACTTATGGAAGATACATGATAGAGGTTCTATAACTCTATCAAAAACCCACTGGGCAAAGAAAAATTGTTGGTTCTTATAGTCGTGGAAAAAACTCTTGCTCCCCTAGCAACATGTACATCCACCTAATCCCTTATTTTTAGTTTTACTTCTTTTTAGATGCTACAAATTATAACATATGTGCGATTCACATCTAATATCCAATAAAAATGTTAAATAAGTAGATAAATTTATCTCTATGACACACACACACACATATATATATATATATATATATATAAATATATATATATAAATATATATATATAAATATATATATATATATAAAGTGGAATTATATATTCGATGCTTATTCTTTCTTAGTTTTTCTAGGTAGAGAGGGGATACCTTTTCCAATGTCCATCCTAGAGACAATGATGACAATTTCCTTCATTTCACACTCCTCCTTCTTCTTTAAGTACATAAGACCTAAACTTTTTGCTTGCCTTAGATCTCATTTTGATTTACCTTTTTCCTTGGACTTTCCATTTCCTTTGTTGACCATCAACATGGATAGGGGCTTTTATTTATTTATTTGTGTCTCAACTATTCTCAACAAGCCAAGAACTCTGGTAGTGGTTTTAGAAAATTGATGATGTTTTAATTCATGATGAGTTGGCTAGTAGGCAGAGATTGTAGTATTAGTTCTATGGCCAACTCTTGTTCTAAGGGAAATCCCAATCTTTCTAGGCTCTTCCTTACCCAATCATCTTAAGAACATGGGGACCAACTAGATCACCCTTTTCAAGTTCCCCTTGAACAATGCCTTTGAGACATCATACCTTTCTTGTCTAGCTTGATCATGGAACATAATAAGGGGTATTAAGTCATCTCTAGAACACCCATGTTCTTATGTTTCTTTGAAAGTTCATAGTTAATGAACTATAACATGTATCATTTAATGACTATAGTGTCATCAAGATGCTTATGATAAGTTTAAATTTCTATCCCACACACATTTTGGGCCAGTTCATACAGTATTAGTCTATCTGACACAGATCTTGGTATAATGTGTGAGAACCATTCTCAAAATCATGTACCAATTAAGGAAGTTATTTCCATGTACATTCCTTTTTCAAGACCAAACAATGAAAATCAAAATTTACTTTCAAAAGGTTTTATCAATATTAATTAGACCTTTAGTTAATTTCACTCCTAGTATCTTATATCACGTTATTACCCTACTATTAATTTCAAAGGTTACAACGAGCAATCTTATACTGGGACGAGATGTGTAATTTGTAAAGTCATGAGTCATCTTTGGATGATGACCCACAAATTAACCAATTAGGTAGACAATGCTCTTGAATTGCATGAAATGCAACTCTTAGATTGATGGACACAAATCTTTTTGATATCTCATCACAAGAAATATGGACCATCCATATTCCTCATCTGGTTAATCTTATTAAAATCACCTAGTTAAGTCCAACCCAAAGGCCAATGCAATAGTTTATGTACTATGTTTTGACATACCCACATATATACTATCACATCTCACCAAGATGGATTACACACCTTACTTTAGATATACCACACATTTTCATCAAGGATCTAATGTGTGTTGCACATTAAAAGACATCATAAGCTTAAAATATTATTTGAGGGATTTCATTTATATAAATATCATATACAAACATCACATACTTAGTATGTGTCATATATATTAGTTCAATAAAACACAGAGTTCAAGTAATGGATGTGGCCATAATAATACAACCCTTTAGATCCATAAAGGATTATTGTCCACCTAATGTCATTACATCTCATTAATCACCAAGATGTGAACCTCCAAGTAAACATGCATTAGTCATGTTGTATTGTAAATGACTCATGGACGCTCCTCAGAGTTGGGTCTTCAAGGCTAACTCATCATTCCAAGACCTCCACAATTAATTTAATTTCTATATAAAATTCCAACTACATCATATGTATAATATAACACTGATGAATGCATATCCATCCTAGTTTTGGTCGCATATTTAACTTAGATTAGCATATGGTATGTGCATTCACTTCACTTTTATATTAAATTAGGTTGTCTAGTTTTATATTTTGTGTGTGTTTCGAGGAAGTTATTGGTTCATCATGGAAGGTAAAGGAACCACCTTGATTGATGTGCATTATTTAACAACAACCCACATTAATGCACCATGATGACATCTCACTTCACCTGTTAGACCATGTAAGCCTACATCAAGCCTTAGAAAGGATGTGCCTGATATGATGCACCAGTCACAGGTCGAATCTCCATCACTCAATGTGTATTTACCATCTCCCTATGCAAGTTAGTGATTAATCCCCTCATCGACCATAATGCTATCTTGGCCTTGATGCTTCATTGACCACACTGACCATCAATTAATGACATGTCTCGACGATAACACTGTATCGCTTGCCTAAATCATAGTGATAGATGATTCATTGATGCTCTACATTGGCCCCACTCTCTCATTTCTAGATGTGATGCTTCAACACCATCTTGTTGTCCCACAATATGACCAATCTGAACATGTGTTTGGGGGACACACAAGGTCTCACCACAGGAGCACAAGGCAAAGATCTCAAAACCCTAACCCATGCCTACAATAGGAACCCCCAACCTCTATGATGGGGCATCTCTTATTCATGTTGACATGGATGCACTATCGATATCTGTGTTTAAGATCTAAACTAGGATATCAAGTACCGGATCCACCTTTCCTCTACTATAGTTGAGCTTCCAAGGTTAGACCTCGAGAGAGGCAAGGATGATGAATGTAACGACCCCGCCTCCCGGTAACCCCCAATTAAGGGAGACCCGAAGGTCAGAGCCATTATTCAATTAACAGGATCAAAGGTTCGACAAATAATCAATAATAATTAAGAAATTCTACTAACTAACTGGAATTTGGGTATAAAATTAAAACTTTGATTACCTTTGAAAACTTTGGAAATCTATCTATCTAGAGCTTGAATTATTGTATCTAATCCTCCTTGCACTTTAGTTCTTATTTCCATAATGTGTCATTTTACTGTTTGTTCTTTCAATTGTTGTTCCCAAAACGTCGATAAACAAAACGTCGGTCAGTATATCGAATTATACTGGTATGTGGGAACAACCAAAATCTTGCAAATATGGCTAACAATTTAATAATCACAATCAAATTAATTAACAAGCCAATTTACACTTTTCAGTATGACATTCTCCACCGCTTTTGCCCTAACCCTGGCATACTCACCTTAGGGTTTCCTTTGCCAGTGACTTAAGGCCACCTTCTCAATCCCGAGCTTGGTGCCTGGGGGTCACCACCCATGGTGCTCACTAGTCATGCAATATCATAGGCCACCTTCTCATTCCCGAGCTTGGTGCCTGGGGTCACCACTCAAGGTGTCCATTGGTCTACCCATCTGGGCCTGACCTTTGGCATCATCCATCAGGGTGGCATGTAAGTGCGAGAATCCATACTTCTATTATTAATGTGATAATCATAGTGACTTTATAATTTGTAAGTATGAACATCCAAACTGATAATTTGCATTCAATGTGATTAACCATCTGGAAAATCCTTTAGAAACTAAGGCAGTTATTCATAATTAACCACATACCTGATCTGATGATTTGAACAGAAATATCCATGCAAATAAGAATCCAAGCAAGCAAGCATTTTCAACAAGATCTTGAAATAATAATGTAATTCCCTTTTACTACTCATGTCATCAAGATTTATTAAATCTAGCTCGCTTCCTAGGGTTTCTAGTCCACTTTTAGGGTTTCATTGCAATTAGGGTTTCCCTTCATCTTTTACTATTTTAAACCCTAATTTAAAGCAATTGATCACAAACCCTAACTATTTCCACATCTAATCCTCAATTCCAGATTAAAGGCATAATTAACCATTAATTAAGATCATTACGCCCCTTTTACATCAAAGATAATATTTTTATCCTTCTAATTCATGACAAGATCATTATACGCATTTATCATCAACTCATAGTTCATTATGATTGAATTCACATGCGAACTCTATTTGTCATTATTTCCATCTTGATTCATTCAAAAACCCTAATTTCTATATTAAGGTTATTTATCCACAAATTAGGAATTTAATGCTCGAGATAACTTTTAACCATGAAAACTTAGTTCTATTCATGAAATCGAATAATTAAAGCCATTAGTAATCCTAATTACCAACATTAGGGTTTCAAGGCCCATTAAGCATACTTATGCACATGAATTCTCAATTAAACTAATTACGTGCAAAATTCATCTTTTCTGTTCCTATTATTCCTTTTATCATTTACAGTTAAATACCAACTCTAATCATCCATTAAACCCTTATAAATATATTATTCATATCAAAATAGGGTTCTTTAAACATTAATACATTAAAGTTGACATCTTCCATTACTATTCGAATTGCAAGAGGAATCAAGCTCCAATTATATTTTTATTGAATTCTTCACATTTTTCTGATCAACTTTCATGTATAACATGTCCTTATTCGACCTACCAATAATTATATATGATTTTAGTAAGGAATCACTTACCACAGCCAATGAGAGGGTGCCACGTCGCTCTATCTCCATGCATTAGGAAATATTTTGAAATGACCTTTATGCCCCTCTTTAGTTGCGGTCCTCTATTGTGCGCTTGGGGCAAAATCGTCCAACGGCTGCAAGCCGTCTTCAACCTCCACAGGGGGCCACTGCGTCGCCCTAGTCGGACTGGGCGCGGCTTCTCTTGGCCTCCCTTCACCTCGAAAGTCACCCAGGATAGTGTTGATGCCCCTGCCGTACCCTGGCGCACCCAAAGCACCTTGAATATGTGGCCATAGCGGACGCATGCAAGCCCAGATCGTCCGTGACTCTCTGCCATGATGCAGCCGTGCTGTAGTTGATCGTGAGATTGCGTTCCACCTTTCCAAGGCACGAACCTTCTTGGAAACTTAGACCTGCTTCCGCTATATCCCCACGCACCCAAAGGTGCCCTCCACTCACGACCACCACTGATGGTTCTGGTTGGTTTGGTTTGCAACTTGCAGCCGGTCATGGCAGTCGTGCTATGGCCGACAAGCCTACACTGGAGCCCAAGGGGATGGCAGAGATCCCTTCTGTCAACGTGGGTCGTTGTACAGCAAATGAGATAGCCTCCCGACTTCTTGCTGCCCTAGGAGAAACACGATCTTCACGGCTAGGGTTGAATGAAGAAGATGAAGAGTAGAGAGAGAAGAGCGCATGGGATTCTCCTGATCTTGGCCAAGGGCTTTACCCCTTATATATGGGAGGGTATCCATGCCCCAGAACGTTCATCCAAGAGGGAACAAGTCCCACTCCCATTAGGACTCCTATTCCTCTAATGAGAAGAAACCTTCTCTCTCTTCTTTATCTTTTGATTTTTCCTTTCCCTTTCTTTTTCTTCCAAATATTAGGATTTTGAAAATCTTTTCTCTTAGACTCACTTATGCTTGACTTTTACTCCTAAGCACGAAATTATAGTTTCCTTTAGAAGAAAAATATCACCCTTTTTAATAAAACCATGAAGTTCATTCATTAAGCATCACATTATCCTCTTATTTGACTTTATTGGTATTTTCTCTTTCCTCTTTCTTCATTGGGACTCCTTGGATCCCAAGGCACTCTATTATTTTGAAATCCTTTTTTTTATTGAATATTCATTATCCTTCTAGATGCATCTAAATGCATTATTCGGCATTATCTTGTTTATTTCATATTAAAATATCTCTCTTTGCGGATTTCTCTTTATTTCTCTTATATTTCCTCATTGGTTTTCCTTTTAACATTAGGAATCCTAGGGATACGAAATTCCACCAAGGATAACTCAATTATACCTCTTTTCATCTATTTTCCACCTTTCATTAATATTTTCAATTTCTTTCTTAATAAAGAAATACTTAATTGATCTTTTCTTTTCTTATTGCACTCTTTATGCAACTTTGGACTCCTTGGAACCCAAGGAACCCAAGAGGCACGAAATCCCTCTTTGGATTTGCCTTCTAGAGGTTTCCACATCTTTCTTTTGAATTCTCAGTTATTCATTAATTAATTGAATTTCATTGTTATTGGGCCCAATAGCCAATAAAGCCCACAACACAAACATAAAGGCTATTGTAAACAAAATTCATGCATTCAATCAAAGACATCATTATTTGTTCAATTATCTTTATTATGAGAAATCACATTTCTCACCAAATGAACCCAAAAATTGGGGTTGTAACATCCTTCCCCTCTTATAAGAATTTTTCCCTCAAAATTCCATCAAACAAACAAACAGTTCAGGATAAGCCTTTCAGACGTCCATCAGGGATCCCATGTGGCATCACCCTTTCCATGGCGCTTCCCAATAACCTTCATCATCTCATATTCTTCCATCTGAGTTCTTTCTTACCTTGGTATATCATACCCTCATAGGTGACTCAGGACATTTCAACCTCTCAAAAGCTGAATAGGTTCAGGGCTCAACACATGGCTCGGATACCTCACATAGTGCTCTAGATCAGACTTATGGAACACATTACACATCATGTTATCCTGAAGGGCAAGGCTAAACACCACCCTCTCCACCAATCCATCTCAAATGGACCCATATATCGGGGACTCAGCTTTCTCATCTATAGCTTAGAGGGGTCGGATTTTCACATCACATATCCTCCCACAGTGAACTGCATGTCAGTCTGCTTTACATCAGCTCGTGACTCATGTCACCACTGGGCTCTCTCTCATCCATTGCACGATCAAAGTGACTTCATCTGCACACACTGTGGTTCTTTTCTGACCTTCGCGAGGCCTCCTTCACTAACATCATCTTAATGAAGTGGTGACCGATACAACCTCCTTATAGAACTTCTTGCATCCTGATAAAGGCTATGGTGGTTAACATCACATCTTAAGAACTGTCTCTTTATATCACCCTGAACAAGGACACTTGCTCTCATCAGACCCTCTAGTCTGGGTCACACTAACCATTAGTTAGGAGTGATAAACTATACTATCATTGAGTTCTTCACGTACCCACTCCACTTTTGGAAGGGAACCTTTAGATCAAACTCAAAGACCTTCGAACTCGCATCATGGTGCAGTTGAACCATCTCTTTTCATATGTAGTTCAACCAGATCTGTCCCTTGAAAAAACTCTTCCTTTCTCATGTCATCTAGGTAAGGAGATCTACCATAACCCATATTGTATCTTGACCTACTTGGTCTAGGAGAGGCTCACAACATCCATAGTGATGAACTCCCATTCCCTCTCAGGAACTCTTTATACTTTATATCCATGCCCTGGGTTAATGGTGTTCGTCCTTCACCTCTGACTTGCATGGCCACATGCTACATGCAACTTTGTTTTAAGCATCCAGAGTGCTACCATCACTTACTATCTTTGTAGTACCAAGGTATATGTATTGTTATGATTCCTCAAGCTTGATACCTCGGAAACCCTAAACCACTCTCAAAAGGGTTTTATTACCTTCTTATCCAAAGAAGTGTACTTGAGGTTCTATCACCATCCTTTTACTACATCAAGGACTAAACTGGCTAGACAAACAACCATTAACTTGTTCAACATATCTTATTACATATGAGTGTTAGCCAAAACACATCTTCTTTCCAAACTTAGGGTTAGCCAAACAACCTCAACTTCTTCTAGCCTCTAACTAAACTAGGCAGCTAGATCTCAACCAGAGCATTCATTACCACTTATTATCCTTAAGTGTTAGGTAACATACACCTCCATGTATTATACTTATCATCTCATCTCAAACTCTAAGTCTATCTTCATCAAGAAGCCCTGAGCTCATCCTCACTGTGATTGAACTCGACCTTGGTTAACTTGCAAATTCCACATAGTTCCTGATAAAACATCCTCATAAGCTGACTACACTACTTCTCTTAGTGTTTGTGAACCATCCACGTATCATTCACTTCACCAGGGTATGTTATCCTTTCTGTAACAACGTCTCAACTCACACCATCCTTATCCTTGGTGTGTGGCATGCGTACTGTCCTATCTCTCACTCCCATAACACGAGGAAATAAACATTTGGATGCAGTCCAAATACAGAGTTCTTCCTGTTCCAAGAGTAGAGATGGTACATCCCACCTTGCCAGTACACCTTTAAAGCTGAGTTGAAATGTGCCACACCTGTCTCTACATCACAGACATCAGGATATCAAAGTTGCTTCCATGGAAAACTGGTCTCTACTTGGGTTACTACACAATCCTTGGTCATCTCCTCTAGGTTTATAGGGTGCCGACACTTTTGAGGTCATCCCTCTTCCCTCATGCATCAGAAAGTGCCCTACTCATCTTCCCTTTGGGTCCCATGAGTTTATGAAGGTGATCAATCTCCTAACCCATGGCCCTCAGACAATGATAGTTGTTACCTCCCGACCCTATGGTCATGTGCAACTAGGGAATTAGGTAACTCCTACTTCCATCAGTCTTATCCCCACCTGACCCTAGGATAGACTTAGGATTCTATCTTAGTACATGTCTGACTTAGGACCTTACCCAAGCCTTCATCACCTCTCTCTCTACATTTTCGGGTTATCTTTCATCCTTTCTCAGGGATCATGGCGACCTGCCTACCTTGGTCAGGCCCCATACTGGTTACCTCCATGGTAACACATTCACATGCACGTAGAGATGGTTATCTATGGGTCTACAAGTTCATTCTCATACCATTTACTCTTCACTTAGCTCCTCAGATCTTATGAAACCTCTTTAGGTTACATCAAAGCCAACAAAACTGGTATACACCCTACCAAAGGGTCCCTCTCCCAGGATGGGAGGAAACTACAACTCTTGACAACAAGGTCACAACTGTCCTTAGGGTTTATATTCACATGAACATGCCTAACCCAGCAGCTACTAAGGCACAAGCAGATCACCTATGCTAGGTCATACTTGTTCTCTTTCCTCAACATTAGGTCAACTTAGTTGTGAGGGGTTCATCAAACCTACCTTTAACTTAAGGGGTTTCCTTTTCCTCTATACATGAAGAGTACCATGCTCAAAACTATAGAGACTCAACTCTCATCATGAGCATTAGGTACACCACTTCCCCTCTTCGGCCAGGAACCCTAGGTTCACTTTTGGATATCCAACTACATGCTCAACCTCTTAACCACGAATCAGGCATGACCAAGGTATGCTATGTACTCCCATGATCCTTTTATATGAGCAACACCTCAGAGTTGAGTCCTCCTCAAGGACAACCAACTAGGTATAAAGCCCCACAACTGGTTACTTGAACCTCCCCAGGGTCTAAGGCACTCTTTGTCTCATCTCAGCAGGTAAACTCCTATACTATAGGCACATAGATTCCAGAGGCATCATCCTCTCTTTAGGGTTTGGTTTCTCTAAAGGCAACCAAGATATCATCAGCCTCCAGGGATCACACATAAGGCAACCACTATCATCCACTTAGGTCACATCATTCTCGACTCCCCATTGTTCCTCATATCTCGGGGTTTTAGGCTTCCAACCTCCTTGCTGGGTTCTTGCTTTCTCTCTCTAGAGCTAACTCCACATCCAGCCATACTACTAGAGGTCCTCTCTCCATGAAGGCTCATGCTCACAAGCATACCCCTACCCGGGTGAAGCCTATGCTCAACTTATGTTTGGCTCAAGATCATCCTTAGCTCTTTATGTTTATCTCATAAGCTATCCAACATGATCCCTTATCTAGGGTTTCATCCAACTATCAACACTACTAACACACTCTGGGTGCAAGCTATACTCTACTTGCAACAACCCAAAAGGTTTCTATAGGTTCTTCTGTAACCTCATCCATGAAGGAGCTATCCTTTGCTCAAATATGCACGACCCTTCCCAGGGTTGGGTTGCCAAAGGTACCCAGTCATCAACTTCTCATGGTTCATATGGCATCCAAGGCATGTATATCCAAACACCTGGTCTACCATGACATCTAACTCATCATGTCATCTCTCTCTCTAACCTCTACTTAGGGTTAGGGTTAACATCATCCTCAAAGGATGTGCTAGGTCTCTACCTTCAATGGAGGTCTCTACCTCCAAGACTAACTCTCTCTACTCATCCCCCTGACAAGGAGGTCTATCCTTAGGTCTCTTCTGAGGGCAATGACAACTCGTGTCGTACGACCTAAGCATGTATCTATTCTTTAGTTTGCTCTTAATCTATTAAGCTTATGTCCATGACATCTTATTTACATGCTTTTCATTAATTTGGTGGAGGATCCTTATCAACCTTACCCATACCTCAAGAGGGCGAGGAGAAGAGATGAAACCCTAATCCTTAACGTCCTTAATAGAATTTGAGTTGAGAAGGGATGAACAAGATGAGAGGGTCCTAAAGGTATCTTATTTCGAATCATGCCCTAAGACTTTGGCCAGGCAGTCACATGGATCCGGGAGTCCTCGTATTCCGACTAGCGGTGCGGAGAAAAATATTGCATGCCCTCGGTCGTGATCCTTTTCTAGACACCTCTGTCTTTCCGATAATCCTCTAATAACTCCCTTGGGTTCTACAGAATTTGTAAAATTTAATAATTATTAAAGATTAAGTGAAGAACCTTCACTCTGATACCAATTGTAACGACCCCGCCTCCCGGTAACCCCCAATTAAGGGAGACCCGAAGGTCAGATCCGTTATTCAATTAACAGGATCAAAGGTTCGACAAATAATCAATAATAATTAAGAAATTCTACTAACTAACTGGAATTTGGGTATAAAATTAAAACTTTTCTTACCTTTGAAAATTTTGGAAATCTATCTATCTAGAGCTTGAATTATTGTATCTAATCCTCCTTGCACTTTAGTTCTTATTTCCACAATGTGTCATTTTACTGTTTGTTCTTTCAATTATTGTTCCTAAAACGCCGACAAACAAAACGTCGGTCAGTATATCGAATTATACTGGTATGTGGGAACAACCAAAATCTTGCAAATATGGCTAACAATTTAATAATCACAATCAAATTAATTAACAAGCCAATTTACACTTTTCTGTATGACATTCTCCACCGCTTTTGCCCTAACCCTGGCATACTCACCTTAGTTTTTCCTTTGCCAATGACTTAAGGCCGCCTTCTCAATCCCGAGCTTGGTGCCTGGGGGTCACCACCCATGGTGCCCACTAGTCATGCAATATTATAGGCCACCTTCTCATTCCTGAGCTTGGTGCCTGGGGTCACCACTCAAGGTGTCCATTGGTCTACCCATCTGGGCCTGACCTTTGGCATCATCCATCAGGGTGGCATGTAAGTGTGAGAATCCATACTTCTATTATTAATGTGATAATCATAGTGACTTTATAGTTTGCAAGTATGAACATCCAAACTGATAATTTGCATTCAATGCGATTAACCATCATGAAAATTCTCGAGAAACTAAGGTGGTTATTCATAATTAACCACATACCTGATCTGATGATTTGAATAGAAATATCCATGCAAATAAGAATCCAAGCAAGCAAGCATTTTCAACAAGATCCTGAAATAATCATGTAATTCCCTTTTACTACTCATGTCATCAAGATTTATTAAATCTAGCTCGCTTCCTAGGGTTTCTAGTCCACTTTTAGGGTTTCATTGCAATTAGGGTTTCCCTTCATCTTTTACTATTTTAAACCCTAATTTAAAGCAATTGATCACAAACCCTAACTATTTCCACATCTAATCCTCAATTCCAGATTAAAGGCATAATTAACCATTAATTAAGATCATTACGCCCCTTTTACATCAAAGATAATATTTTTATCCTTCTAATTCATGACAAGATCATTATACGCATTTATCATCAACTCATAGTTCATTATGATTGAATTCACATGCGAACTCTATTTGTCATTATTTCCATCTTGATTCATTCAAAAACCCTAATTTCTATATTAAGGTTATTTATCCACAAATTAGGAATTTTAATGCTCGAGATAACTTTTAACCATGAAAACTTAGTTCTATTCATGAAATCGAATAATTAAAGCCATTAGTAATCCTAATTACCAACATTAGGGTTTCAAGGCCATTAGTAAACATTAATACATTAAGTTGACATCTTCCATTACTATTCGAATTGCAAGAGGAATCAAGCTCCAATTATATTTTTATTGAATTCTTCACGTTTTTCTGATCAACTTTCATGATAACATGTCCTTATTCGACCTACCAATAATTATATATGATTTTAGTAAGGAATCACTTACCACAGCCAATGAGAGGGTGCCATGTCGCTCTATCTCCATGCATTAGGAAATATTTCAAAATGCCCTTTATGCCCCTCTTTAGTTGCGGTCCTCTATTGCGCGCTTGGGGCAAAATCGTCCAACGGCTGCAAGCCGTCTTCAACCTCCGTAGGGGGCCGCTGCGTCGCCCTAGCCAGAATGGGCGCGGCTTCTCTTGGCTTCCCTTCACCTCGAAAGTCACCCATGACAGTGTTGCTGCCCCCGCCGTACCCTAGCGCACCCAAAGCACCTTGAATATGTGGCCATAGCAGCCGCATGCAAGCCCAGATCGTCCGCGACTCTCTGCCACGATGCAGCCATGCTGCAGTTGATCGTGAGATTGTGTTCCACCTTTCCAAGGCATGAACCTTCTTGGAAACTTAGACCTGCTTCCGCTATATCCCCACGCACCTAAAGGTGCCCTCCACTCACGACCAGCACTGTTGGTTCTGGTTGGTTTGGTTTGCAACTTGCAGTCGGTCATGGCAGTCGTGCTGTGGCCGACAAGCCTGCACTGGAGCCCAAGGGGATGGCAGAGATCCCTTCCGGCAATGTGGGTCATTGTACAACAAATGAGATAGCCTCCCGACTTCTTACTACCCTAGGAGAAACACGATCTTCACGGCTAGGGTTGAACGAAGAAGATGAAGAGTAGAGAGAGAAGAGCGCATGGGATTCTCCTAATCTCGGCCAAGGGCTCTACCCCTTATATAGGGGAGGGTATCCATGCCCCAGAACGTTCATCCAAGAGGGAACAAGTCCCACTCCCATTAGGACTCCTATTCCTTTAATGAGAAGAAACCTTCTCTCTCTTCTTTATCTTTTGATTTTTCCTTTCCCTTTTTTTCTTCCAAATATTAGGATTTAGAAAATCCTTTCTCTTATACTCACTTATTCTTGACTTTTACTCCTAAGCACGAAATTATAGTTTCCTTTAGAAGAAAAATATCACCCTTTTTAATAAAACCATGAAATTCATTCATTAAGCATCACATTATCCTCTTATTTGACTTTATTGGTATTTTCTCTTTCCTCTTTCTTCATTGGGACTCCTTGGATCCCAAGGCACTCTATTATTTCGAAATCCTTTTTTTATTGAATATACATTATCCTTCTAGATGCATCTAAATGCATTATTTGGCATTATCTTGTTTATTTCTTATTAAAATATCTCTCTTTGCGAATTTCTCTTTATTTCTCTTTTATTTCCTCATTGGTTTTCCTTTTAACATTAGGAATCCTTGGGATACGAAATTCCACCAAAGATAACTCAATTATACCTCTTTTCATCTATTTTCCACCTTTCATTAATATTTTCAATTTCTTTCTTAATAAAGAAATACTTAATTGGTCTTTTCTTTTCTTATTGCACTCTTTATGCAACTTTGGACTCCTTGGAACCCAAGGAACCCAAGAGGCACAAAATCCCTCTTTGGATTTGCCTTCTAGAGGTTTCCACATCTTTCTTTTAAATTCTCAGTTATTCATTAATTAATTGAATTTCCTTGTTATTGGGCCCAATAGCCAATAAAGCCCACAACACAAACATCAAGGCTATTGTAAACAAAATTCATGCATTCAATCAAAGACATCATTATTTGTTCAATTATCTTTATTATGAGAAATCACATTTCTCACCAAATGAACCCAAAAATTGGGGTTGTAACATCCTTCCCCTCTTATAAGAATTTTCCCTCAAAATTCCATCAAGCAAACAAACAGTTCAGGATAAGCCTTTCATACGTCCATCAGGGCTCCCATGTGGCATCACCCTTTCCATGGCGCTTCCCAAGAACCTTCATCATCTCATATTCTTCCATCTGAGTTCTTTCTTACCTTGGTATATCATACCCTCATAGGTGACTCAGGACATTTCAGCCTCTCAAAAGCTGAATAGGTTCAGGGCTCAACACATGGCTTGGATACCTCACATAGTGCTCTAGATCAGACTCATGGAACACATTACACACCATGTTATCCTAAGGGGCAAGGCTAAACACCACCCTCTCAACCAATCCATCTCAAATGGACCCATATATCAGGGACTCAGCTTTTTCAGCTATAGCTTAGAGGGGTCAGATTTTCACATCACATATCCTCCCACAGTGAACTGCATGTCAGTCTGCTTTACATCAGCTCGTGACTCATGTCACCACTGGGCTCTCTCTCATCCATTGCACGATCAAAGAGACTTCATATGCACACACTGTGGTTCTTTTCTGACCTTCGCGAGGCCTCCTTCATCAACATCATCTTAATGAAGTGGTGACCGACACAACCTCCTTCTAGAACTTCTTGCATCCCGATAAAGGCTATGGTGGTTAACATCGCATCTTAAGAATTGTCTCTTTGTATCACCCTGAACAAGCACACTTGCTCTCATCAGACCCTCTAGTCTGGGTCACACTAACCATTAGTTAGGGGTGATAAACTGTACTATCATTGAGTTCTTCATGTACCCACTCCACTTTTGGAAGGGAACCTTTAGATCAAACTCAAAGACCTTCGAACTCGCATCATGGTGCAGTTGAACCATCTCTTTTCATATGTAGTTCAACCAGATCTGTCCCTTGACAGAACTCTTCCTTTCTCATGTCATCTAGGTAAGGCGATCTACCATAACCCATATTGTATCTTGACCTACTTGGTCTAGGAGAGGCTCACAACATCCATAGTGATGAACTCCCATTCCCTCTCGGGAACTCTTTATACTTTATATCCATGCCGTGGGTTAATGGTGTTCGTCCTTCACCTCTGGCTTGCATGGCCACATGCTAAATGCAACTTTGTTTTAAGCATCCAGAGTGCTACCATCACTTACTATCTTTGTAGTACCAAGGTATATCATGACCTCATGTATTGTTATGATTCCTCAAGCTTGATACCTTGGAAACCCTAAACCACGCTTAAAAGGGTTTTATTACCTTCCTATCCAAAGAAGTGTACCTGAGGTTCTATCACCATCCTTTTACTACATCAAGGACTAAACTGGCTAGCCAAACAACCATTAAGTTGTTCAACATATCTTATTACATCTGAGTGTTAGCCAAAACACATCTTCTTTCCAAACTTAGGGTTAGCCAAACAACCTCAACTTCTTCTAGCTTCTAACTAAACTAGGCAGCTAGATCTCAACCAGAGCATTCATTACCACTTCTTATCCTTAAGTGTTAGGTAACATACACCTCCATGTATTATACTTATCATCTCATCTCAAACTCTAAGTCTATTTTCATTAAGAAGCCCTGAGCTCATCCTCACTGTGATCAAACTCGACCTTGGTTAACTTGCAAATTCCACATAGTTCCTGATAAAACATCCTCATAAGCTGACTACACTACTTCTCTTAGTGTTTGTGAACCATCCATGTATCATTCACTTCACCAGGGTATGTTATCCTTTTTGTAACAACGTCTCAACTCACACCATCCTTATCCTTGGTGTGTGGCACGCGTACTGTCCTATCTCTCACTCCCATAACAAGAGGAAATAAGCATTTGGTTGTAGTCCAAATACAGAGTTCTTCCTGTTCCAAGAGTAGATATGGTACATCCCACCTTGCCAGTACACCTTTAAAGCTGAGTTGAAATGTGCCACACCTGTCTCTACATCACAGACATCAGGATATCAAAGTTGCTTCCATGGAAAACTGGTCTCTACTTGGGTTACTACACAATCCTTGGTCATCTCCTCTAGGTCTATAGGGTGCCGACACTTTTGGGGTCATCCCTCTTCCCTCATGCATCAGAGAGTTCCCTACTCATCTGCCCTTTGGGTCCCATGAGTTTATGAAGGTGATCAATCTCCTAACCCATTGCCCTCAGACAATGATAGCTGTTACCTCCCGACCCTATGGTCATGTGCAACTAGGGAATTAGGTAACTCCTACTTCCATCGGTCTTATCCCCACTCGACCCTAGGATAGACTTAGGATTCTATCTTAGTACATGTCCGACTTAGGACCTTACCCAAGCCTTCATCACCTCTCTCTCTGCATTTTTGGGTTGTCTTTCATCCTTTCTCAGGGATCATGGCGACCTGCCTACCTTGGTCATGCCCCATACTGGTTACCTCCATGGTAACACATTCACATGCACGTAGAGCTGGTTATCTATGGGTCTACAGGTTCATTATCAAACCATGTACTCTTCACTTACCTCCTCAGATCTTATGAAACCTCTTTAGGTTACATCAAAGCCAACAAAACTGGTATACACCCTACCAAAGGGTCCCTCTCCTAGGTTGGGAGGAAACTACAACTCTTGACAACAAGGTCACAACTGTCCTTAGGGTTTATATTCACATGAACATGCCTAACCCAGCAGCTACTAAGGAACAAACAGATCACCTATGCTAGGTCATACTTATTCTCTTTCCTCAACATTAGGTCAACTTAGTTGTGAGGGGTTCATCAAACCTACCTTTAACTTAAGGGGTTTCCTTTTCCTCTATACATGAAGAGTACCATGCTCAAAACTATAGAGACTCAACTCTCATCATGAGCATTAGGTACACCACTTCCCCTCTTTGGCCAGGAACCCTAGGTTCACTTTTGGATATCCAACTACATGCTCAACCTCTTAACCACGAATCAAGCATGTCCAAGGTATGCCATGTACTCCCATGATCCTTTTATATGAGCAACACCTCAGAGTTGATTCCTCCTCAAGGACAACCAACTAGGTATAAAACCCCACAACTGGTTACTTGGACCTCCCCAGGGTCTAAGGCACTCTTTGTCTCATCTCAGTAGGTAAACTCCTATACTATAGGCACATAGGTTCCAGAGGCATCATCCTCTCTTTAGGGTTTGGTTCCTCTAAAGGCAACCAAGATATCATCAGCCTCCAGGGATCACGCATAAGGCAACCACTATCATCCACTTAGGTCACATCATTCTCGACTCCCCACTGTTCCTCATATCTCGGGGTTTTAGGCTTCCAACCTCCTTGTTGGGTTCTTGCTTTCTCTCTCTAGAGCTAACTCCACATCCATCCATACTACTAGAGGTCCTCTCTCCATGAAGGCTCATGCTCACAAGCATACCCCTACCTGGGTGAAGCCTATGCTCAACTTATGTTTGGCTCAAGATCATCCTTATCTCTTTATGTTTATCTCATAAGCTATCCAACATGATCCCTTATCTAGGGTTTCATCCAACTATCAACACTACTAACGCACTCTGGGTGCAAGCTATACCCTACTTGCAACAGCCCAAAAGGTTTCTATAGGTTCTTCTCTAACCTCATCCATGAAGGAGCTATCCTTTGCTCAAACATGCACGACCCTTCCCAGGGTTGGGTTGCCAAAGGTACCCGGTCATCAACTTCTCATGGTTCATATGGCATCCAATGCATGTATATCCAAACACCTGGTCTACCATGACATCTAACTCATCATGTCATCTCTCTCTCTAACCTCTACTTAGGGTTAGGGTTAACATCATCCTCAAAGGATGTGCTAGGTCTCTACCTTCAATGGAGGTCTCTACCTCCAAGACTAACTCTCTCTACTCATCCCCCTGACAAGGAGGTCTATCCTCAGGTTTCTCCTGAGGGCAATGACAACTCGTGTCGTATGACCTAAGCATGTATCTATTCTTTAGTTTGCGCTTAATCTATTCAGCTTATGTCCATGACATCTTATTTACATGCTTTTCATTAATTTGGTGGAGGATCTTTATCAACCTTACCCATACCTCAAGAGGGTGAGGAGAAGAGAGGAAACACTAATCCTTAAGGTCCTTAACAGAATTTGAGTTGAGAAGGGATGAACAAGATGAGAGGGTCCTAAAGGTATCTTATTTCGAATCATACCCTAAGACTTTGGCCAGGCAGTCACACAGATCCGGGAGTCCTCGTATTCCGACTAGCGGTGCGGAGGAAAACATTGCCAGCCCCCGCTCATGATCCTTTTCTAGACACCTCTGTCTTTCGGATAATCCTCTAATAACTCCCTTGGGTTCTACATAATTTGTAAAATTTTATAATTATTAAAGATAAAGTGAAGAACCTTCGCTCTGATACCAATTGTAATGACCCCGCCTCCCGGTAACCCTCAATTAAGGGATCAGAGCCGTTATTCAATTAACAAGATCAAAGGTTCGACAAATAATCAATAATAATTAAGAAATTCTACTAACTAACTGGAATTTGGGTATAAAATTAAAACTTTTCTTACCTTTGAAAACTTTGGAAATCTATCTATACAGATCTTGAATTATTGTATCTAATCCTCCTTGCACTTTAGTTCTTATTTCCACAATGTGTCATTTTACTGTTTGTTCTTTCAATTGTTGTTCCTAAAACGCCGACAAACAAAACGTCAGTCAGCATATCGAATTATACTGTTCTGTGGGAACAACCAAAATCTTGCAAATATGGCTAACAATTTAATAATCACAATTAAATTAATTAACAAGCCAATTTACACTTTTCCGTATGACATTCTCCACCACTTTTGCCCTAACCCTGGCATACGTACCTTAGGGTTTCCTTTGCCAATGACTTAAGGCCACCTTCTCAATCCCAAGCTTGGTGCCTGGGGGTCACCACCCATGGTGCCCACTAGTCATGCAATATCATAGGCCACCTTCTCATTCCCGAGCTTGGTGCCTGGGGTCACCACTCAAGGTGTCCATTGGTCTACCCATCTGGGCCTGACCTTTGGCATCATCCATCAGGGTGGCATGTAAGTGCGAGAATCCATACTTCTATTATTAATGTGATAATCATAGTGACTTTATAGTTTGCAAGTATGAACATCCAAACTGATAATTTGCATTCAATGCGATTAACCATCATGAAAATCCTCGAGAAACTAAGGTGGTTATTCATAATTAACCACATACCTGATCTGATGATTTGAACAGAAATATCCATGCAAATAAGAATCCAAGCAAGCAAGCATTTTCAACAAGATCCTGAAATAATCATGTAATTCCCTTTTACTACTCATGTCATCAAGATTTATTAAATCTAGCTCGCTTCCTAGGGTTTCTAGTCCACGTTTAGGGTTTCATTGCAATTAGGGTTTCCCTTCATCTTTTACTATTTTAAACCCTAATTTAAAGCAATTGATCACAAACCCTAACTATTTCCACATCTAATCCTCAATTTCAGATTAAAGGCATAATTAACCATTAATTAAGCTCATTACGCCCCTTTTACATTAAAGATACTATTTTTATCCTTTTAATTCATGACAAGATCATTATACGCATTTATCATCAATTCATAGTTCATTATGATTGAATTCACATGCAAACTCCATTTGTCATTATTTCCATCTTGATTCATTCAAAAACCCTAATTTCTATATTAAGGTTATTTATCCACAAATTAGGAACTTTAATGCTCAAGATAACTTTTAACCATGAAAACTTAGTTCTATTCATGAAATCGAATAATTAAAGCCATTAGTAATCCTAATTACCAACATTGGGGTTTCAAGGCCCATTAAGCATACTTATGCACATGAATTCTCAATTAAACTAATTATGTGCAAAATTCATCTTTTCTATTCCTAATGTTCCTTTTATCATTAACAGTTAAATACCAACTCTAATCATCCATTAAACCCTTATAAATATATTATTCATATCAAAATAGGGTTCTTTAAACATTAATACATTAAAGTTGACATCTTCCATTACTATTCGAATTCCAAGAGGAATCAAGCTCCAATTATATTTTTATTGAATTCTTCACATTTTTCTGATCAACTTTCATGTATAACATGTCCTTATTCGACCTACCAATAATTATATATGATTTTAGTAAGGAATCACTTACCACAACCAATGAGAGGGCACCACGTCGCTCTATCTCCATGCATTAGGAAATATTTCGAAATGACCTTTATGCCCCTCTTTAGTTGCGGTCCTCTATTGCGCGCTTGGGGCAAAATCGTCCAACGACTGCAAACCGTCTTCAACCTCCGCAGGGGGCCGCTGCGTCACCCTAGCCAGACTGGGCGCGGCTTCTCTTGGCTTCCCTTCACCTCGAAAGTCACCCATGACAGTGTTGTTGCCCCCGCCGTACCCTAGCGCACCCAAAGCACCTTGAATATGTGGCCATAGTAGCTGCATGCAAGCCCAAATTGTCCGCGACTCTCTGCCACGATGCAGTCGTGCTGTAGTTGATCGCGAGATTGCGTTCCACCTTTCCAAGGCACGAACCTTCTTGGAAACTTAGACATGCTTCCACTATATCCCCACACACCCAAAGGTGCCCTCCACTCACGACCAGCACTGCTGGTTCTGGTTGGTTTGGTTTGCAACTTGCGGCCAGTCATGGAAGTTGTGCTGTGGCCGACAAGCCTGCACTGGAGCCCAAGGGGATGGTAGAGATCCCTTCCGACAAAGTGGGTCGTTGTACAGCAAATGAGATAGCCTCCCGACTTCTTGCTGCCCTAGGAGAAACACGATCTTCACGGCTAGGGTTGAACGAAGAAGATGAAGAGTAGAGAGAGAAGAGCGCATGGGATTCTCATGATCTCGGCCAAGTGCTCTACCCATTATATAGGGGAGGGTATACATGCCCCAGAATGTTCATCCAAGAGGGAACAAGTCCCACTCCCATTAGGACTCCTATTCCTTTAATGAGAAGAAACCTTCTCTCTCTTCTTTATCTTTTGATGTTTCCTTTCCCTTTTTTTTCTTCCAAATATTAGGATTTCGAAAATCCTTTCTCTTAGACTCACTTATGCTCGACTTTTACTCCTAAGCACGAAATTATAGTTTCCTTTAGAAGAAAAATATCACCCTTTTTAATAAAACCATGAAATTCATTCATTAAGCATCACATTATCCTCTTATTTGACTTTATTGGTATTTTCTCTTTCCTCTTTCTTTATTGGGACTCCTAAGATCCCAAGGCACTCTATTATTTCAAAATCCTTTTTTTATTGAATATTCATTATCCTTCTAGATGCATCTAAATGCATTATTCGGCATTATCTTGTTTATTTCTTATTAAAATATCTCTCTTTGTGGATTTCTCTTTATTTCTCTTTTATTTCCTCATTGGTTTTCCTTTTAACATTAGGAATCCTTGGGATACAAAATTCCACCAAGGATAACTCAATTATACCTCTTTTCATCTATTTTCCACCTTTCATTAATATTTTCAATTTCTTTCTTAATAAAGAAATACTTAATTGATCTTTTCTTTTCTTATTGCACTCTTTATGCAACTTTGGACTCCTTGGAACCCAAGGAACCCAAGAGGCATGAAATCCCTCTTTGGATTTTCCTTCTAGAGGTTTCCACATATTTCTTTTAAATTCTCAGTTATTCATTAATTAATTGAATTTCCTTGTTATTGGGCCCAATAGCCAATAAAGCCCACAACACAAACATCAAGGCTATTGTAAACAAAGACATCATAATTTGTTCAATTATCTTTATTATGAATTATCACATTTCTCACCAAATGAACCCAAAAATTGGGGTTGTAACAATGAAGGTCCCTTACCACATACACTTTTGCTTCCACCTATTGTATGCCCTCTATATACTCTCCTTACATTGGGTCATCTCTAAATAAGGAATACAAGACCACCCTAAAGACCATCTAGGTTACTCCCATGTTGCTACATCAGATCACCCCTATTAGTGGGAAAAAGGTTGTTGTCACATATCATGGTTGCATCTTTTTAAATGATGATGTCTTTATGTCTATCCTTCTTCTTTGACATAGTTATTTCTATGGGTAGAAATTGGTCCTCGCTCTAGATTATAGGGAGTAGACTCTCTACTCATTTTCTATTCTTTCCACCATATGAATGATCTTTAAATTTTGAATCAATCATTTAATGCTTGAAATCTTGCTTGGCCAACTTGTTTGCATGTTGATTAGGTTTTGGATGTATAGATATTTCAATTCAAAATATAGGATATCATTTTGTTCTTGAGAATTCCTCATTAAAACTTTGGACTGGTGATTTATGAGGATATATATATATATGTGATCTTTGGTAATGCAAATAGGGCCTAGAGTGATATCTATCTGTGTTGATTCCTCACTCTAGAAGGATTGGATTTTATGCACCCTCAATAGTTGTTTGTTCATGTTTGTTATCATGCAGTGAGAGAATGAAGATAGGTACTGGTGATAAAACCCATTCACCATGGTCTTTCCATGCAAACATATTCAATCTTAATTCAGTCTTTTAAATCTTGCCATTAGTGCAAATGCAACTTTTGTGATTAATACTATTTCTAATCTAATTAAATTGATCAGTATAATTATTAAACAAGTTTTACATTGGTATTTGATATTAAATTATTATTATAAGATATGTCTACTTGTGGGTGATCTATTGTATCAATTAGTTAAGGTAAAATTGTGGTTTCTGTCCTAGTGAATTTGAGGTAAGACAACACCATGTTCACGGACAACAAAATTTCTCATCAAAGAAATTAATTAGGAATAGATTTTTCTTTCAAAATATATATTACTACAAAACATCTTGAAATTTATTTCTTGTTTTATCAGTTGACTTCTATTGAAATGCTTATCTCATTTACTACATCTAGCATACACAACTCTCGAAAAGCATTGACTCAATGGTACATCTTGACCTTGAGATTGAAAGAACCTATCATAGATGTATCTCGAAAAAATATATCCAAAATAGCATGAGGAAATCCATCACATAATAGAAGCCACACTCAATGATTGCTGACAGAAACTAGAGTTATATTGCAAGAAGAGATGTGTGAAGTGCATGGGGCTTAACAATAGATAGATCTTAAGGAGTGTTCTATCCCTAAAGTAGCATATGTTCACCAATTGGTCATCTATACAACCATAGTAGCTTTGAATTTCACTATAAGATTCAATGGGTGTCGATGATGCAGAATAAGAATTATATAAGCAGAGTTGGACATGATGTGCTTGACCACTTACAACAATTCATAGACCTTTGTGTTATGAGAAAGTAGGTTGGGTGCCTAGAAATTCCATCGTGATACAACTAGCATTCTCCCATTACAAAATCATGGTGTGGTACAACTCTGGGAATCTAATAGGACTACAATTCAAGAGAAAATATAAAATAGTTTCTATAAGATTTTTATCCACTTTCTCTCACTTATCAAATCTAAGGGTGAATAAATTAGTTCATCCAACTCCTAGGAGAGTCCTTATTCAAGGCTTGGCAAAAGATACAAGGATTTATTATGGAAATGGCCTCACCAGAACATTGCCTTTGTGAGACTAATTGAAAACTTCTACATGGGACAAATACCTCGACTCTTCTTCAAAGCATATTTGTTTGAGGCTACCTCATCTTTATTTGAGGATGAGATCATCTACCCATACCTAAGAAATTAAGACTCAAGGTTCCCATGATTTAGTACAATCTGCTCCAAAGACTCTATAATTTCTTTTACATTATCATTTTCTTCTAGTCATGGTAACATAGAGAACTCCATTCTTACCAAACTTTCCCCAATTAGCTTGATATTATGCCTCAAGGCTCACAATCTTCCATGCCTCACTGTAGCACAGTCACATTAAATATCCACTTTTGCAGCATAGAAGGGTGCACTAATCTAGAGTGCAATCACCTATATTAGGTCACAATGAGCATGCATCAGCCATAGTTTGACAAAAATCAAGTCAAATATGTTAATGTGATGAAATCTATATCAACGCAGGGGTATTACAACCCAAATAGGATGAGAATCCATTGTGAGTTTCAATATAGAAATAAGTAGGAGGAGAAAATGAACAACATCTCATTTAAGAATATGACTAGTCTGTCTAGTTTTTAATAGTTGTAAAACTTTTTTCTTGAAAAACTATAACCAGAAGCAGTACTGCAAGAACGAAAATCAAAGGCATCAATATTAGAATCTAAATTAAGTATATGGCATCTAGTAGAATACTTCCACCTCAATTGATGAGGACCACCTAGATGTCATTGAGAAGATGCTTGTGACTCAAATGGCCTACAAGAAGGCTATGGTTACGAATATGGAACATCTAATAGTAACAATTTGCCTCTGAGGTAGAGAATAAGCATGTCAGCCAAAGAACAACTCATTGCATCAAGACGAGCTGAAACCATAACTAGAAAATTAGGTTACTCTTGTAGAGAGGACCATACCAATCACGAGTGTAGTAATACATGACTTATCAACGGATATTGAAAAGAATGCCACTATAGTAACTAATGAAAAGGAAGTAGGTCAACACCAAGTACATCACAATCAGAAATTATAGTGTATAAGACACCTTTTCCATTCTAAATTAAACAGACATAGTCTCATCTAGACACCAGTTTCTTGAAGTTAAAGGAAACCATGAAGAATCTACATGTTGAAATTCCCTTCCTTTATGCATTTGTTGACATCGCCTCATGGTCAAAAATATTCAAGGCACTTCTCACATTATAGAATAATATGAGACTATGAAGTTAGTAAGAGAATCATCAAATGCCATTAGAACAAAAACTGAACATAAGATCAATGATCTAGAATTCTTATACATTTCTTATTTAAGTAGCTACTCAACCTACCAAAGTGACTTGGATTGTCTAAGGGCAAACATTTCTAGCATGGACATAGCCTCTACAGGAGGATCGCCATTCTGATTTGTTGCCTACAACAATGGTGATTCAGTTGATTGATTCTAATATGACTAAACTGATAGATAATGTTGTGGATGTCCCTATGAATGTAGGGAATTTCTATCTCCCATGGGATGTCATGGTGATGGACATAAAACATGATCCCCACTATCCTCTCATTTATAGTCGATCATTCCTTGCTAGCAATAGAGAAATCATATATGTTGAATATGGTATATTGACCATGAAAATAGATAATGAATCCTTGGATTTCAAAGTTTTTGATGGTATGAAGAGATCCATTTAGTAAGATTAAGTGTATTTTCTAGAATGTGAGCGAGAAACTGACTTAGATGCAGCAACTCACCTCTCCCATTAACAACCTATCAGAATTATTAGATATGGACCAAAACACACATGATACTAAATATGAACCACTTTACAATAAGACAATGAAAATTGCTCGATTTGATTGCAAGGCATCTTTGATTGCTAATCATGAAATAAATCCCAATTCAAACATCGTCAAGATAGCCAACATTCACACATATGAACCGGTTTTTAAAGAGTTAGATATGAATCCTCACTTTCCACAACAAGATCCAAATTATAGAGTATATAATATGCCAATTGATTATGCAACATCATGCTTTAACTAGTGGGAACTAGTCTACCAAAATGTGCAGTGCACCCCTGTATTTGGGAAATTTTCCACTTGCTTCAATACATCATGGGGAATACAAGGTTGCATGCCCATATTTGAGCATGGTTGTTGGGAACCCCATCAGGAATACAACACATTTGATTTATAGGTCCACTGGAACTATCTTATCTGATTGAGTTTCATACACCAATCCATCAATGTAAACTAAAAATGCTTATTGGGAGGCAATCTAACTATTGTTTTTATTTATTCAATTTTAAATCTTTATAGTAAATACATGTCACTACATCAACATCATCCAATAACTGATAGTGCATTTTGTTGAATACATCATGAATGGGATGATCATATTACCACCAACCTAGATCTCTAGGAAAAACAATCATATCAGGTGGCAACCATAGCTTTCCATTTTACTAGCAAAGTTCTTCCCTCCATCTAGGGTTTAGTTATTCTTGGACCAAATTTCTAAGTCCAAGGTGGAGGATGGGCGACATGTGTCTTAGTCTCCACCGACACCAATCTATTTCAATGTTTGCATGTTCATTTTTAGATCATGTCATTGCATGCTTGTATTGCATTTAATTTATTTTAAAATATGTGTTTACATTTACTTAGAGTAATTAAAGATATTATCTAGTCAAAAAAATATTTCAAATCTTCAACTGTATCACATGCATTGCATCTAGGCTTCATCATTTAACCTCTCTTAATAAAAGCAAAACCTTTATGTGATCTGAGGTTTGCACTGCCAGGGTAGGGATCGCTGAAGTAGCTCTTCCCTAAGGGTGGCTTCCATGTCATAACAAAATGAAACAATGACTAGAAATCACCTTTCATGGTCTATAAATCTTAACATTATGTTCCCTAGGAAATATGGAAAGTGGTTAAATAATTGAAAGGGATCAAACACATCATTATTCCTATAGGCTAGTAAAACAAGTCATGGAACTATCACTTTATCCCATTATCATGTCAAAATATTAGCTTAGTTCAACTAGGAGAAGAACCCATTGCACTGAATTATAAAATCAAATTGTATAATGATGCAAACCTCTTGTACACTTATTCATCCATTTTCTAACCTAACATCTGCCAAAAATAAATAGAAAGCCAAAATTAGTTCAAATCTTGAGTTTGTTATGGTACAAATTCTTCCTACTCTATCTGCTTCTTCTGCACCCCTCACTATGTTATAGGAATGTACCACTAAAAAGTAACGAACAAATGCCAATGTGCACAACAAGCAAAGCTTCCACGTCAATCAAGGTAAAAAGAAAATAAAAAATGCAATCTCAAGTCAAAATTTTGAGAGTTTCACATATTCCTTCCAACCCCATCTTCTCTCCATCTTCCACCTATGGACACAATGAATGCCTTAAATTGATATGTTTTAGGCATACCCTAGCATTGTATGTGTGCATACTTGTAAATTGGTGGGTTTATTTAAATTCTCGTAAAACTTTAGACAAGCGTGATAATTGGGATAGTGGGAGGGAAGTGTCTTTAAAAGAATAATAGGAAATGAAGACATATTTGGATGTATTTCATGATCTCAAGAAGTCGGGTGGCTTTGCCATTTCTGAAGGTGATGTAATGGTGAGGCGATCACATGGTTTAAAAGTATTTACTTTGTGATTCTTTTTAATTTTGTGCTAATAGAGGATGAGAAACATTTATGTTTGGTGTTGTTTGATAAATGAATATTCATCATGGTTTTTAATCACCTGTTTTACTTAGATTAACACTTTTTTTTTGCATTTGACTTTCATTTTATCTTAAATTTGGTTTTTATAGTTTTGTATCTTTTTTTGTGTTTAGAGGAACTTATTTTTTCACCATGGAAGGTAAAGGCCCCACATCAATTGATGTGCAACATTTACCAACCCCCCACATTGACCAATGCACCATCATGGCATCTCACTTTACCACTTGGACCTTGCAATCATGCATTCACTCTTGGCAAACATCCACCCCTGTGTTTAATTGGTTGCGGTTGGGCCCTCCATCACCTGATGTGGTTATAACATCAGCCGATGCAAGTCAATGGTTGATGCCACTCATCATACATAATGCTAGATTACGTGTAGCCCTCCATCTTCTATGCTCCTACATTGACCACACCAAACATTATCTTATCCCCAACCTTGAAAATGGCATTACATCACTCACCCACATCACATTGAGTGATGATTTCTTGATGTTGTTCCTCAAACCCACTCTCTTGGTTCTCAATTCAATGCTTCCTATCCCAAGATACAACCACTTACATACGTTATTAGGGAACACAAAAAGGTTACACCATCGAAGCACAAGGCAAAGACCTTGAACCCTAACATGCTTATAAACAGACACCCATGCCTCCATGCATGGATGTCTCTTATTCACGTTTTAATTTGGAAGTGCTACCACACTTTGTACTTAGCTTTGAAGAAGGAGATCAACCATTCAATATGATTTTCCTCCGCTACCGTCAAGCTTCCAAGGTCAGACGTCGAGAGAGTCAAGGTTGACAAAGGTTCCCAATCACATCCACTACTATTTCAACCTATCATCCACCCTATGTGGACTACCCTAAACTAGGGTCATCCCCAAGGATGGAGATACAATTAATACACGACCTCAATAGTGGTTTGTTCATGTTTGTGATGATAAAGTTAGAGAGAGAATGTAGGTAGTGGTGGTGAAACCCTTTTACATGGTGTTTCCATCCATTGATATTCAATCTAGATTTTGTCTTTTCTATCTTGCTATTAGTTTATTAAAAGAAACTAAATTGTTGTGATAAATAGCGGTTCTAGTATGATTAATCTAGTCAATACATTTCTTTAAAAGGTTTTTTTTCTTGGGATTTTGTCCTAACTATATTGTGAAAATTATCCTCTAGTTGCGGGTGATCTTCCATATCAATTAGTTAAGATAAAAGTCAAAAAGACCTTGAGTTACATTTGAGGGGACATTAGAGGGAACAACAACATTTACACATTGAAAGAAAGGAGACAAGGCTTGGCATGCAAGTTGAAATTTTTTACAACCAAAAATAGTTGACCATCATTCACAACATATACACAAAATATGGGGTCTGTGGACATAACAAACAATCATCCACCAAAAAATGTTTAAAAGGAAACACATATGCTTTTATAAAATATTTAATATCATATGCATATAATATAGATAGTAAAATTATAGATTTTCATATAGTGCATACTGTATAAATTAGACTTTTGGCATCAATGAAAATTTTACATGGCAAGCGAGAGTAGCGCCCCTGAAAGTTCTATGAAACTTTACACTTTTTGAATTGTGATTTTTTTTACATAGTCGACTTCATTCACCAAGCCAAAACAATTATCTACTACATATGTGTATGATTAATAGGATACACATTTTAATATTTAATAGTTCACATTTAGTAAAGCCTTCAAATAAAATGTTATTGTTCTTCTTGATATTATCAATAACTTTGGAAATTTTTTTGGTTGATATTTTCATCTCGGAAAAGGAATATTTTTCTAGGAAAAAGTGTTACATGCATTTGTATTCACAAAAAGTGGATGAGGACACATCCTTATAAGATATTTAGGTATCCCTCTTTTCTATGTTAGGATAACCAAGAGTCTTTGCAATCCATTGATTGGAAAATTGAAAACTAAACTAGAGGGATGAAAATCTAAAACTTAATCTCTTGCATGCATAATTGAACTAATAAGATCTACTCTGTATGCTATTTATCTATTTTGACTACTTCTTTTCATCTCATTGTTAGTGTATGTACTGAAGTAGATAGGGTTTATAAGGTATCTTATGGGCGATAGATATGATGGTAAGCACATTCACTTAGTATCCTTGGATAAGGTATACTAAATAAAAAATATGATGGTTTAAATATTAGAAAAATTCATTGATTTCCATGATGTAGATCTGATTGTTAATTTTTAGAACCTAGCTAAGAAAACATAATTGTTATAGGTAAAATGGATCCATTATAAATATTGAAAAGGAGAAAATTCTTTTCAGAAAGGGAATCAATCACTTAATCTCTCTTGTATGTGGAATCATCTTATGAGGGTTAAGGATAGTTAAGGAGTTAATTCTAGATCATATTGAAATAATGTTGGTAATAAGAATAAAGTCCTTATGTGTAGATATTTTTAGCTTTAAGAGATAAAAAGTATTTGTGATAGGTTGATACTTCTCTTTGCCTTAAGTTGGGAAAAAGAAAATTATGACTCTTAGTATGATTATAAAAAATGATGATTGGTGTATTCCCATCTCTAGAAGAGTTACTCTTTTACATGTCTTTTATTTGAACATTATAAACCTTTAGGGGGTGAGGATATGACTACCATATATGGTAAGGTGAGCATTATGTGAAGGATGACTAGAACCTTGTTAGAAGTAAAAAAACCAAGAGGTCATATGGACCAAAAGGTTGTAAGAGTATAAAGTTTCTTAAAG
Source organism: Alisma plantago-aquatica (assembly GCA_963693085.1). Taxonomy (NCBI): domain Eukaryota; kingdom Viridiplantae; phylum Streptophyta; class Magnoliopsida; order Alismatales; family Alismataceae; genus Alisma; species Alisma plantago-aquatica. The sequence goes on along the minus strand of OY856411.1, from coordinate 492,021,309 downwards.
ATTTATGTTGAATTCATGGGAAATGTTTACTAAAAGCATCTTGGCTAGTAAAAATAATTGAAAATAAGGATTTTTTTTCTTACTACTATGTTCTTTTCAGAATAATGGTGAATCAAGCTAGATTTTTTTTTGAATGAAATATTGTTGCAGACATATAGGATATTGCAACATGTAGAGTCTTTATCAATCAAATTCTTGGTGGTATGATTGAGTTTGTATATATGAATACTAAAAGGGAACATTTATTCATCCACACAATCTTGTTTTGTATCTAAAAATCAAACATCAATTGATCTTTTAAGATTATATTCCTTGTATAAAATGCTTTAGAATACCATTGTTGATTATTACACTGATCTTGTACATATTGTCTGTTCTGATAGCTTTCTTTTCTTTCTTATAGTTCCTTCGTATAGGAATTTCATTTTCTTTGTTACAGTCCTTCTACACTAACTAGATTGTCTAAGAGTGGTATGTGTGTAACCTCCTCATATGTTATGGTAGCATTAAAGTGGGAGAATCATACTTGGGTGATGACATTTATCATTTACATCTCATGCATCTACACAATCAACAAAAAATATGATCATATTGATTTAAATCCAAATATTATGTCGACTGATGTGGCTTTCATACCATGTTTGGTTACAAGGACAATGAGATACATAGTGGAAACAAGAAAAAGTTCTCCTATAAACCAGATGAGAATACTTCAATGGAAACAACATACTCAAAAAGAGGGGTTTCAAGGTATACCTTATCATGAAGTAGACTCAATTATGTACTCCTTACAAGATAGCATGTGTAGCCCACTATGGTACATCTATGTGGGTGGATGAAGTCCTCGTAACACAATCTCTTGGCGCCTACATATCTACATAGGTCACACATATTATTAGAACTCAACGACATGATACTTGAACCACTAGGAATGAGCATCCTATCACCAACTTGTTAGTGTCACTCTATATTCTCCGCTCTCTCTCTCTCTCCCTTTTGGGTAATGACAACTAGGGATTCCAATGTCTCTAACATGTAACCTAAGACATGTCCACCATGCCCCTTCTAATAGGGGAGGTAGAATATATGCTTTGATGGAGCCTAGATTGGGTCTCCATTTTGTATTTTTTTTTCATTATTCACATCTAGATGTTTCATAATGCAAGTTCCCCAATAATTGGTCTATTGTCAAATTCACGTATTGATGACGTTTCCATGTTTTGTAGGTACTTTAGAGACTACTTGATGGAAGGAGAAGAGAGATATGATCCCATGGACTCCAAGATGAATGGAGTAGTCGAAGGGTTCATCAAGTCAATTCCAACCTACTCCAAGTGTCCAAGAATAAAAGTTGAGAATAAATCACCATGGATGGCCCAGTTCAACATCAATGTGCACATGAAAACCCCCAAAATGGCCATGATAGTTCACCATGGTTGTGCTACAAAACCTAATGTCACATAGGAATTCTATATTTTAAAGGAAGCAAAGTAACTCACCCATCCAGTTGTACTCACAAAATGGACATGGTGTGTTGGTATGAGAACGGTCGTATTAGCCACCACAACCATGGCAGCAACCCCTTGAACAAAGTGTTCTCAATACTATGTTCTTCACCTCTTCCCTCCACCATGGTCATGATATTGACTAGGGTAGGGCTCCCTTCATGTCACCACAACTGTGGTGCCCACCACAGGCATGTTGCAAGGAAAAATTTCCATCTACGAGCATGATTTCCTCCACAAAACCACCATAATCATTCCAAAATACAACAAACATTTTACTACCGTGTTGGCCTTGAATCCTACCTATTTCCCCATTTTCCCTCCACTTAACCCTAGACACCCACACCACTGTATAAGTCTTAATGGTGGTTGGGGGTTGAGGATTCACTCCCTTTAGAATTCAATTATGCCACCTACCACCTACCTACCTCCCTCCACTCCCATTTCATAACTTTTCACCCCAAAACCCTAAATTTTAGGGTAGTCGCTAGTTTTGACCCCATTTTCATGTAACTCCACCTTGGAGGAATGAAGTGCTCAAACTTATTGTTTTTGGAGAAGGAGGATTCCACCTTGGAGGAATGAAGTGCTCAAACTTATGATTTTTAGAGAAGGGTGATTCTTCTATGTCGAGCTCCATGGCTTCTCTCCCCCCATCTTCTACATTTTTGTATTTTCCTCCATGGTGGAATTACATGAAAATGGGGTAGAAAGTGGCGACAACCCTAAAATTTAGGGTTTTGGGGTGAAAAGTTATGAAATGGAAGTGGAGGTAGGTAGGTAGGTATTAGGTTGAAGAAATAAATTTTAAAGGGAGTAAATCCTAAACCCCCAACCACCACCAAGACTTATACATAAGTCTACATTGCCTAGGATTAAGTGGAGAGAAAATGGAGAAGTAGGGGGTAAAATACGTAGGATTTGAAGCCAAAATGGTAGTAAAATGTTTGAGGTATTTTGGAACGATTATGGTGGTTTTGTGGTGGAAATCATGCTCATAAATTGAAATTTAGCTTGCATCTTTCCACCCTATTTTCATGTAATTCTACCTTGGAGGAATGAAGTGCTCAGACTTATTGTTTTTGGTTAAGGAAGATTCCTCTACATTGAGCTCCATGGCTTCCTCTCCCTCATCTTCTCCATTTTTGTATTTTCCTTTGTCAGGGCTAGGTGAGTCCCTTGGTGGGATGTTGGGGGGCTATGTGAATTGATACCATTTTGACAAAATATTCGTGGAAAAACTTCAACTGCATTTGTTAATGCTATATTCTTTCTTGTGATAACTTGCTCTCTCTTGCCATGGTGATTGATATGTGAAAACACTTAAGGTATAGGGAAGAGAAGAAATAGGAGGATATGAGAGGGAAAAGTCCTAACTCCAACTAGTGGATCCTTAGTTGGTGCCTTCTCTTCCCAGATATCCATCTACTCTACTAGACTAGGTGTGAAATCTAAGCAACTAGGTTTATTTCTCCATATGCACTTGTCAAGGAACATGTTAAGTGGTTGAATGCGTATAATAGGAGATGAAACACCCTTCTCATACACCCCTTGCCACTTAGCATATTAGGATAACCACTCCTAGAAACCTAGAATTTGATAATCTTGATTTCATCATACCTATTCTGTAGTCAATTGATACTCGTAAGGTTGGATATGATGTGATTGGGACTAGTTCCCCTAGATACATATTATGCCACCCATAACCAACTAGTAGAATAGGATTATATATACTTATTGTAATTTGTTATTGGTATTAAAACATGATTGGTTGGATGTGTTTGCGTGATATAACCCTAACTAGGTTGATTTAGCCCCAAACAACCCACTTCTGTAACTAACTATTTAAACCCCAATTACTTTCTTACTAGATATATTAGTCTAATTAGCTTTTTACTTACTTCCTTAGTGCAATTTTCATAGTTAAGGTTAATTGATTGTTTAGTTCTTGTTAGCTCTTTCTCTTGCTTTGGTTAGTGTTAATTGGGATTGTCCTTGATCGTATAGTGTTGATTGCTAATCTTTAGTTGATGTCTTTAGTGTAATTTCTCCCTTAGATTGTTAGTTAGCCTTAATTGTATAGGGATAATATAGGTTTAATTTTTTCTCTTTTTAATTGAATATTCATCTTAGTTTATCTCAAACCCCCAATTAAACCCTTGAAACCCTACATTCTACACTAGGAACCTATCAAAAATAAACCTAGCTCTAGTGCCCCCATCTCTTAATGTGAATCGACCCTGACTTACCATGTTCTCTATAATATGTCCTAAGACATGTGAATCTATTATCAAGAGTGTGTCTAAGTTGGGAAATTATAAATATTTTGTTATCCTGATGTTCCCTAGGTGCATCAAACCTTAAAATCAACTAGTTTGACTATATTTACAATAGTAACCAACTAGAAGCTTTTGGAAAACCTCATTGTGAGTTGTAAACCGAATAAACCCATAAATCAGTGGGTAATGGTGTAGTCGTTTGTCTAGCAGTAACCCTTACATAACCATGTTAGTTGATTGTCTAATATCTAGTCGATCAATTAGGCCCTCTTGTCGTATGTCTAAGGTTTTGGACAACCTAGTGTAGATATAATTGATTTTCTAGACATTTAGTAACCAATACAATTTACAATTTTTTCAATTGGAACATTTCCGATCATTTACATAACTATACTCATATTCCTTGATTATCCTATGTGCACAACCCTATAGGTTCCACATTACATTGGTAATGATGTACAAAATAATATTGTGACTTTACAAGCTATGAGCAGCATCAAGCAATACATGATTGCCATCTAAGAAATTCAATAAGTTGAATAAAACTTCAACCTTTTTCAGACTAGTGCTAACATGAATGCATAATCCATTTGTATCCAGTGTACATAATTAATATGAGGCATGGAATCATAATCCCCTTAATATTCAATTTTTTTTCTTTATCTAGAGTAGACTACACAGAAATTCAATATCCAATTTTGACATGTATGAGAATGGCCATGTGTTTCATAGTTCACTCATCAAGTGTCCAAGATGCAACTCTAATAGAAGGGGAAATTCCATCTACAACACTCACAATAATCCACATGTGTCACAATGTACCCATCACTACTTTTATGGTAACTCTTTTTCAAGGTCACACTAAATAGTTGTAGAGTACATTGAACAGTATGTGATCATTGTAGGGATGATAGGTCTAAGTATCACATCCACCACTACCGCATTGAGATTTGAATCTAATTGACGTTCCATGAACTCCATGTATCCTTCTAGAAATGGGTCACTCCAGTACACTTGTTCTCAAATGAGTACCTATGTGTTTGATTTGATATCCAATATCATGATCAAATAGATATAGTCACCAGTAACAACACACACTAGTCTTGATGTATTATTGTTATCTTTATTTCCATAATAATACTCTTTGGGTATCGAGGAATGCATATTCTTTCTAGTTTTAATCGCATTTCTAGTCTAGTTTTGCATTTCATTTTCCCATTTAGCTTTATAATTAGCTTACATTTAGCTTTCCTTAGTTTTATATTAATTTGTTAGACTTTTGACCCAATTCCTTGATTTTCATGGTAGGTTCAAGATTCAGTCCATTCACATGAGATTAGGCTAGTAGCCAAAATCAAATTTTGGTAATGGAAATATTTTCATTGATCTACCCTTTCATTGGGGTTTTCTTCATCAATGGACTTGTTGATCGACTTAAGACCATAGAGTCATTTTGATGCCACTAAGCTGTCAAAATCCATACTTAGCATCCATCTCCATGTGGTTTTAATTAGTTAATCACTCACATCAATTGGTGATCACCTCCACCTCCGTGAAGGCTTATTGTCCTAACCTTGAAAGAGGAACATATAAATGATGCCCCTTCTCCATCTAAGGAAGTCCCCATCATCATAGACCACCTACTGCTCAACTGACAAGTTCACAAATTAGGATGTAGACACCTTTGAGACCACCACCAATGGATGCCAAGGAGTAATATTGTTGTTGTTTTGGACACAATTATGAAAATAAAAAGAGACATATGCACACCACATATATCCTTCATCATATATTGTGTCGGTGGCCTTCTTTTTTTCTTTTTATGTTAATCTTATTATTGTTTCCATGAGGGGTATTCCTCTTGGTAGGGAACATATAGTATCCCCGCTACCCTTTTTTTCTTTTACAACATATATTCTTGTATTAACCATGCTAAGTTTTGAATCCAATGTTTTAATCTTGCAAATCTAGTTTGTCTGACAGTTTTGTGTGTGTACCAGATTTGGATGTAGATAACCTCGAACCTAATATTTAAGATATCATTTGTTTTATGTTAATACATAATGAGAACTTTGGATAGGTATATTTTACAGTGATAGGTATATGACCTCTACGTAATGCAACATCAAGCTTAGAATAATATCTATTTGGGTTTAATCCTAATTCTAAAATGTTGTATTAACGAGACTTAACATTTGAATATTCATTCTTATTATGATGTCGTGAGAGAGAAATCATAGCTAGTGGTGGTGAAATACAGTCATGATAGTGTTTCCATCTATTGATAAATCCCAAACTTTAATCCACACTTTTAATTGTTGTAATCTTAGTATAATCAAACAATCAAATTCTTATTATAAATGATAGTTCTTGCATGGTTATTTTGATCATGCTATATCTTTAAAATGTTGTCCTTTTGGTTTTATCCTAAGTATATTGTGATATGATCAGGTCCACATGTGAATGGGATTGTCGTATCTACTGGTTTAGGTAAAATCTAGTTATTTCATCACTAGAAAATTTGCAAGTGAAAAGCATCTGGCATCACATACACATGATCTCATGTTGAAGTCTCCAATACAAAATCATATGCCATTAAGACAATTATTTTTAGGTCATTTATTATGTTTCATTGTTATTTATTTTGAAATAAATCTAACAAATGAAATTAAATTCATTAATAATAAAAATAAATACAAACTATCCCATTGCAATCATCATATGACTGGCTCTTGAGCATTCACCCAACAAACCATGGAAACACTTATACTAATTTTGTGATTACTCTTATATGATTAGAGTTGTCTCCTTTTTGTAAAATTTTAGTTAATTAAATGTTTGCATACATTGATCCAATATTTTAGGATATGTTGGGGATAAAACATTGTTCATGCTCAACAACATCAAGAAGAATAAGAAGAAGTCAATAAGTGTAGTAGTTAGATAGTAGAGGTGTTTGCATTAGATATAGTTTAGTTATATTTAATGGTCCCTTGTTATTTTTTGTTCATAGGTGTGAGTGAGATTAAATATTTAGTATAATAATGATACAATATTTCTCTTTCATGTTGTATGATTGTAATAACAAATTCAGTTTGCAATACTTCTTCTAATGTAACAATCCCAATTGATATTCTGAGAAGGGTACCTTTCTTATTTAATGTGTGTAGTTTAATTAAATTATAAAAAAGAGAATATTTAGTTTGATTAAAATAAAGGTTGTTCCTTTAATCCCATCTCAAAACATACGAATTTATGGTAGTGGGTTTTGGTCGCATCGACTTTGGCATCAGAATGTAGGCTTGGGGACATAGATATAAAGATGCCAGTAGGATGAGGACTCTTTCATTTTTTAATTGTGGTTACCTAATATAGATATTTTTTATTGACGTGCAAATACATGAAGAGGATAGCAGGTGAGGAGCAAGCTAAAATCCACTTTGTACCTAAGAAATTTCCTACTTCTAAGATGATAGAATACAAAGTTTATTTGACAACTCGAAACCTTATTAGGATACATATTGAAGAGAATAGAATGTTCACATATAGATAAAGTGTATCATCATCACAAAAAACTAAGGAGTTGATGAGATCCTACCAAATTCCAAAGAAAAATGGAGGAAGAAAAAAAATTGGTACTACAAACCCGACGGAGGATGATGAATGGATTCGAGAAATACAAAAACAATGTTGTTAATGTAATTACCACAAGCTAAATACAAAAATCACATATTATATCTATTGAAATCTCATTTGGAGCTATGGTGAAAAGGTGTGGAGTCTAAGACAAGAGGACGAACACTAATGTTGAAGTACTTCACTAATGAATTTCATGTGAAGTATCTCCATCCCACATTTTAAGTAGTAATGTATGCCATCTTCGTAATCGAAGGAAAGGAATCTTGTTTGTTAGAGTGAACAAGGTTGTGTTCATAAAATAAGTCATATTTTATCTAAAAAATAGTTTTGAATGACATTGGAAAGTGTAGAAAATTTAAGATTGATTGGAACTTATAGATAAAGAACATTTTAATGTAGTTAGTCAATGGTATTGAGAGAACTTTGGAAAGTTCATCAAGGTGCCACATCAGATTAAGAGTTAGTGAAATATTCAAAGCACTTTGATGTTAGGAATCATACATGAGATTTTGGTATAGGCTCTCAGGGTGGTAGTGGTCCTAGTGTAGCCATAGTTTCTTTCATAATATTAGCATATGGTTGGTATATTTTGGTGGATGGCATAGGCCAAGTTATGATGTCATTCTCTCTTCATACAACAAGGGAAGATCCAGATATGTATGGTCTCCTTCTCCACCAAGATGGACACCCTTTGAGAGACCATCAAGTTATTTATTGTAAGTGAGTGGTCCATAAAAGATAAAGACTCCCCATTGCAACACATGTGGTAGATATCACAGTAGTTAATGCTAAGGAGATAAGAGAACCAAAAGTTTCTAGTATTTTAGATAGATGGGAAACTTTAAAAAGATAAATTCCAATATTTAAAAATCTCCTCATAATTTATAATCATATTACTATAAGAAACATTGAAAGGCTCCGTCTAGATTGGAAATTATACAATTATATGTGGTTATATAAGGGGATCACCCAGTGGTAGAAAGAAACATGGATGACATGATAGAGGTAGGGTTGCAAGAGTTTTCTTTCACATCAACACCTTACAAAGGAGTATTTATTCCAATATTTATCACAATTTGAGATGTGTATCTTTAAAAACATATAATACTCTGACCTCCCAGAGCTATAGACACATCACCTCCTAACTACTACACTTATGATTTTGACTTTCTATCCTACTGGTCCCTGGAGACTAAGCCTAAGATCTGATACCAAGTTGTTAGACCCACATCCCATGATAATCTCTAATCATGAGATTATTACATAAATTGAGGATTTAACATAGTACATATACCACTCTTAACTTTTTCTTTGATTTCAAACTCTTTGTTTTCTCACACTCAATCACATAAACTAGCTTTTCAAGGGAAAATAAACTTTATTTTCTCAAATCTGATTTTGATAATAAAGACACATATCAATACACTCATTTTGTTTCTCACACTTCCAAGTACATATGGCTTGATAACTAGATACAAACTCTATTAATAAGGAAAAAAAGTTACACATCAACATTTACAACTCTCTAATACCTTTACAAGGACCTAATATGATAGGGACCGACTCAAATTGACTAATCCAATATTTGACACTTGTGGAAGATCTACATTGATGCATCAACATCTCTAATTGGCATGGTTTTCCTAAAAATTTGTTAGTAGAGGGGTGAGACTACTCTCTCAGTGAATGAATACTTCAAAGAAACAATATAAAGCACTTTAATAGTCAAAGATATGTCATTGAGAAATTGAATTTAAATTAAAACAATGACAGGATATAAAATAACTAATCATTCACAAACTTATAATTGGCTGGATTTCTTTAGATAACTTCAAGGAGTAAATCAAATCTGAACATAATCAATAAATCTCAAAGAGAACTAGTCATTCAGATATATACAAAGGAAAGTATAATAGAATAACTATACACACTTGGCTAATCTCTAATTCATCTTATTATGCCCTGAATCTACATAAGGTGTACCGCAACATGTGAAAGTATCACAACAAGCTATGATCTCATTGTATAGCACTTACAAGCATGTCCGGTTTCCTAGTCTTTAATCTCAATACCACATCTATAGCTGGCATCACCCCATCTGGCTCTCAGCAACTAATGAAAATGGCTGATATCTTTTTTCCTCCTCTCAATCTAGGTACTTAGGCAGGGAGGCAAAGCACTCAGCCTTGTTGTGCACCAATGAACCTACTAAAGATGTCCACTAATCGACACAACTTTGCATCAGTGGACCTATCAAAGATGTCCACTAACTAGAAAACACAGGTAGGACTGACATCCCTAATTGGTGTTAGATATCAATCATTTAAGGAGTTTTCCCTCACTAGAATAGACCCTCGCACCCCACAGGTGCTCTAACTTACCATGATCTGGGCAAAATACCTCTAGTTGGGAAGCACAGTTCCACCCCATAGCACAGGCCTCCTGTGAGGATTCTACAGTGTTCGGGACACCTAGAGCTAATTCACTCTTTAAATTCATAGTTCACTCATCAAATCAATATTTCTTAGTTTAACCTTGTATAGAATTCTTTTCACAAATTATCAATAGTTTTTAATGTAAACTGATCAACTGAGAAACACCACTTATTTGACTGAAGAATAATGAATCAAATATACTTGATTCATTTAATACCCTATTTTTAAGATTTTCTTTGCCTCATTCACATATGACATGACTCATAAGAATTTAATACATCATAAACTTTCACAAATAAAATACTAATTCCAATAGTTCACATACAAACAAACATATATATGAGACCCTAGTATGAACTAAACAAGGGTTTCATGCCATTTATTGTACTATCATACATTAAGAATACCCTTGAATATATAAATCTATAACATTAGAAAGAAACACTTTCTTTGGATTTCATGATGTCAATTTGCAAACTTTTAACTTTCCACACAAATAGGGTTTCATCCTCTTTACTAAGATATCAAGAAAATACTAATAACATCAAATGAATTCCAAGATAATAACTGAAATATCTATTGTAAGCATTCAAATGAATGGTGTGTTTCTCCTATCCTTGGGTTACACTTGTGATGAACCGCCACACTAAATGATATGACTCATGTATGGAGTGGGGCTCGGAGGGACCACTCCTTGCTTAAATTTAAGGAAATACTTGCAAATTACCCCAATAGATCATATCCAACAAAATAAAAGACATTCATATATTTGGGGCTCACAATATTTCTTTAAATAGAATGATAATAAGGATATAGTTTTGTTGCACCCAAAATTTAAATCTAACTAATACATGATATTCTCATCAAAGTTTAAGTAATGAGCCATAGATGGATTCTAACTGAAATCAAAGCTTAAACTACTCAGATCAGTTTGTGGCGATTAACCTTTCCATCTCAGAATCCTAAATAGCTAGTTTTGGGTGTCACCACCTATCTCCTGGTCCTCAGGCTGTGCAACCTTTGGGTGGGTTGAATGAAACACCCAGGGTAGAAGAAATAAAAAAGGAATGGACATCAGTGAATGCTAAGTATGGGCAGAAATTACAACTAGGAAATACTTAAGGTATTTAGAAAGGTAGCGCGGGGTAATGATTTAAAGAAGAACTCAAACTAAGAAGTTACAAAAAGATTTAACAAACCAAAACATGAGGCATTATAATAAAAGATATGGTTGATAGAAAGATACTATTTCCATATATCAACAATAATAATTTTTAAACAATGTGTGTAAACAATTAGACCAATTTTATTTATATAGGGTCGAGACCCATAAAATCTCAATCCTAAAAATATTTTGGGTGGAAGACGCACACCCTGGGTGAAATATGTGCACCCCTATAAATATATGAGTAGAAAATGCATGCTCAGTATAGAATATGCATGTTCATATAATATGAAAGTATAGATGTACTACTACAATAAATAAAATCTAGTCTATTTGCACATGCATGATAATGTAAAGGCAAGATTTAAGTTCGATCATAATAAATATGAAATAACTGAGGATGAGATAAATATGAGGATGAGGACATCCAAATCACAAAATAGGTCAGAGGACCTTAAATGAGAACATCACCAATGATTCAAGATGTAGCAAGAAACTTCAAGATATGTTCAAGAATAATCAATATTTAAACAAGTAATTCCTCACATGGGGAAATATATTAGTCATCACGGTATTGCCTAGATAATTAGGAAAGATGCACATACCTTAATTTGAGTGCTAAAATAGAGTTTGAATCCTAACCCTCCAACTCTAAATTCAACTCAACCTACGTATAGGTTTAGATGCATCAGTTATGGTTTATGTTCTAAAATATATATGTATTGTGAAACCCTAGAAATCCAAACCCATCGGTAAAATTCTAGGTCAGCTATTGTCAAAGACCTAACAATGAGTTCAAATTTTCTTAATGATATCCTGAATCAAAATAACAACTTTATTATCTATGGTGTTGTATATGGTTATTGTAAATATCAAAAGTGAGAACAAAACCCTAAAAACTCAAATATTTGATAAAAACCTAGATTGATACATGATTGTATCTATGAGAGAAATTTTAGGGTTATCGATCATGGATGTGACTCTAAGATCTCAATTTTATCTTTTAAAACCTATCTTTAAATATTAATGTGACATTATGAAGATTTAAAATCATAAAAATCCAATATTTAGAACTTGTGAATCATGTAATAAAATCTACACCAAATGTTAGAGAACATTCTCACGATTCTAGAACATATTTTTTTATAATTTTTGATAAGTAGAGAGAAAGTTATGAATTTTCAAAGTCTTAACCAATAGAATTCACCAAAAATACAAGTCATTGCATCGGACCCAGTCAACACTATCAAGTTGGACCAATCACATGTGCCAATTGGATTGGACCCATCACAAGTGAGGTGTCAACTCATTATCCCCTTCCTCATCTACTCGCCATAGTTGCGGGGTGTAGCTAGAGCTACATGGCGTGGATTTGGGGCATTCCTATCGTGGTGTCAAAATGTTGATCTGAAGGTACAACAATGAAGGACCAAAATCAAGTAACTTAATCCTAAATGATCAGAGATTGGTGGAATGAGTTGTTGATGCAAGGTGCCCCAAGTCAGAGAGGAAGACTTGCTTGGTGGTGGGCAATTACATGACCGAAGAAACAATTGACTCAAGGGAACGATTGCTGAGGAGAAACCCTAGGTGGGGTAAACATATATAGGGTTCACGCCTATGGATTCCATGAAGGTGGGGTTCAAGATCCTTGAGAGAAAAATTGGGCAAATCTTAAATACTTGAAAAAAACTCATGAGTAATACATGAGTTGGTGCGGAATTGAAAGAGTAATACTTTGGCAAAGAAATTTCGAGAAAAGATGGAGTAATGGCCGAGAAATCCTCATTTTACTCTCCTGCCAACTACCTGGTTGTTGCCTTATTCGGCGCAAGGTAGGAGACAAACTAAGGCTCACCAAATTACGATCCTACAGTGGAGATCAAGCAGGAGACATTAAATCAAAATTAAATAAAGTGATAGGAAATTAATTTCTTTTTCTTTCTCTCTTAAATTGGATCAGTAAACAACCTCCAAATAAAGTGAAATTTGGTGGGTAAGGTAATAAGAGCCCAAATAATCCAATTTTGGAGTTAAATTTACCTTTTGGAAAAACTTTAATGCGTAAAACCAATTTGAGGGGAAGTGTATTTTTTCATATTAAAGCATTCTTTTATCATTTCTTAACCAAATTTTGTTTGTAGCTCTCTCTTAACCAAACCTACCCATAGGAAAATTTAGAAGGATAATTTTAAACTTAAATGCCTTAATTTGGTATTGCACAATCAATCCCAAAACTAACGAATAACCCCAATTTATTGTATAAAGGCTTCAATTCTTTGTATTTTTGTCTTAAACTCTCATATTTGAAAGATATTAACATCCTAGTACCTACCAATCTACTAAGAGGGGTTCAACATAAAAGATTAAAATAAAAGGGAGTAAAAGGTGATAATTTCCTAAATTTGAGTATGTTACAACTCAAAACAAAACACATGATCAGCTGCTAATAAACCACATATCCAAAAAAAGGTAAATTAAATTATATTTACATATCACCAACAAGTTCAGTGATAATTACACATGAGTTCAACAACATGCATAACAACACATACAATATCAGGTATTTACATATCTATCCAGTGGTGTAGGCCACGACCTGTATACAAAAGAGATGTTTCACATATGCATGCCATATACAAACGTTGGCATACTGCCAAACACTTGAGTCAGTGTCCATATCATCTACAAAATATCCCTTACCCAGACTTGAGAGTATAGGGATGCCTCTAGGACATTCTAACTACTAACCAACCTTCTGCTTTCTGAGCTTCTCTTCCTCAACACTACGAACCTGACGTCGTCGCTGACAATTACCTAAAAAGATGTGGTGAACCGCAAGGTGAGGCCCATGTCCCAACGAGAGATATAAATCTCAACAATGCTTATTGATTATGATAGGTTATATTATTAAACAAGTTAAGTAAGTTAAACAGTTAGAGTAGATTAAGCAGATAGTATAACAACAAGTTGATTAACATGATATCTGAAGGAATAGATAAATCTATCACCATCTAAACACTTGACTTCTCTTACCATATATATATATATATATATATATATATATATATATATATATATATATATATATATATATATATATATATATATATATATATATATATATATATATATATATATATATATGCCAACTAACCATTATAAGAAACAAGATGAGGGTTATCAACAAATGTGAATCGTGTTTAACCCTAGCAGATATACTACACAGCTTGATTACATCTTTTATTAAGACCTGAGGAGTTTGAGGTATACTACTCAAAGTCCATCTAACCACTACAAAGTCACAATCAGTTGTGTATGAGATCTAGGAGAGTTAGAATCCTAAGATCTCTCTCCCTCGGTCAATATGAGTCAACTATAGTGACATATTAGTCAAACTGCCTGCAGTGACATATAGCTAGGCTACAATCAGCATAGTCTGTCCTTGTTATATAGGTCACTGCACGGGTAACCAGGGTATACAAAACCCTATCATCTGAGGTACAACCACAGATGCCCTCATTCACATCACATATACAAATATCCAACACATAGCATCGACTTCTCTCAAACTAAGGCATGACCACATTTGTCCTCCAAACCTTGGGATCAGGATGTCAAGGACACACAGTCTCATGTACTTGTGCATAGTCAACGGTTATGTATGTGACTCTGAGCTTCCCTTAAGAATACTTGTTTCCTCATCCAGAAAATCCTGACACTGGACTAGTTCTGCGGTACAAGGCACTATATGATTAGAGTTTCACTGGATTAGTTAATGCCAATTGGGTATATTTTTATTGCATCAATCAAGTTACATACAAACCCTAAAAGAGTTCTACAAAAACATTGGTATATCACAAATCCAGAAGATATAAAATGTGTGAAACATAATACTTATCACACCATTACTGGGATACCCATCTTAGTCACATTATGAAGAAGAGTACACATACATTAGGGCTTAATAATGCTCAAAGGTCATTAATACCATTCCCATAAGTCCATGTAAGAACATCATTATCTTTCTACACCTTGTAAAAGGCTCAACATATCATCACCATACTTATGATACACATGTTCAAAATAATATTGCATTAAAGAGCTATGATGTTCATAATATAGCATAGAAGAGTAACCGTAACCATTGAGAGAGCATTCCTTCATTATATCATAATACAAGGAAGATAAGTGTGATTAATCATCATCATTTAATTGTATTAGGATTAGGTTTAGCAAGGCAAGTTAATTTGATGTTACAATTCAACATTCAACTAACCATTGGTTCTTATGCTTGGGATTAAGAGAGAATGATTTCTCCCCCCCCCCCACTCTCCCTAGCATGTGGCAGAGGCCGAACGCCTGGGAGGGTGGTAAATCAAGGCGGCAACTGGGATTCGAACCCGGGTCCCTTTGTTAGGAGACACTGTGCTTGACCACTTGAGTCACTCCTTATCATCCATTGGTTCTTATGCTTACTTAAGTAAAAGTACAAACCTTAACCCTAGAACCTCCATTGGATCATGCGTGCATATAGCCAAAACATAACCATCAGATTAGGAGCATCAAACCCAAACCATGAAATTATAGACCACATATAAGAGCATTGAATCATATGCATTGTCCACTGCCATTGGATCATGAGAAGTCATAGGATTATACACCTAGAAAGGCCATTATTTGTTAACTTCAGAAGCACCATCGGTTGTGGACTTAAGGACCACCATCGGCTGTGAACGGCATGAAAATCATCATCTGAAATTAAGAAAATAGACCACTGTTTGTGGTCAAGCAGTGGCACCATCAACCTTAGAACCAGGCACACCATTGGATATTGCAACCAGTGATACCATTGGTTGAGAGCCATCGACCAAAGAACCAGTAGGACCATCAAGTCTTGACATGCATAAAGACCATTGAATCTTGAATTAGTAAGTCCCTTATTTGTGAACATATAGGTACCATCGAGTGTTAGCATTAGTTGTGGAAACAATTCCAAAACATCAAGCAAACCATCATTTGAGAGAGAGAAGAAAACTATTGACTTGAACCGCTTGATAGAGCATTAAGACCAATGTTTCCCAAGGACAAGAAGGTCCAAAAATAGAAACTAAGTACAAGAAGGTCCAAAAATAGAAACTAAGTAAGGGCCATCGATTGGCAATAAGGAGTCCAACCATCAGATCATGAACAAGGTAGAAATTAGTTCAAAGCACTAAGGAAAGTCATTGTTTTCCACCCAAAGAAAACCCTAGAATCAAGAAACAAAAACCATCAACTTCCTTAGGCATGAAAGGTATAGAACATACATTTCCATGAAGGACACATGCACATGGTTAAGAGGTTCATCCAAGAAGATTAAATACTAAAACTCTACCACATAAGCTCAAACCATAGGAAAAGATGCAACCTTTCTACTTGTTACTACATTTTAGAGCAAGATATATGCATAACAAGGTATTTGTAAGCAATAAACGTGGATAAAGTTATATAACTATCCTCAAGTATGGTGAAGAAGGTTCCAATAGAAAGGTAGCTCGAAGAGGGATATAAGAAACCTTAGCTTGAGAACTCCACATGTCCAAGCTAGCTCCTTTCTCTAAGAATAAGCAAACCCTAGGTCAAAGAAGCAAGAATGAAGGTGTCCTTCAAGCTCAAGCACATGATCCACCAAGAAACACCATGGATCCAACCAAGAAGGAAGGGAGAAGGTAGGTAGGCAAGGAAAATGAAGGAAAGAGGAGGACATTACTTGCTTAGGTCAAGAACAAACTAAGGAAGCTCTACAATCTTGAAGAGAGGGTAGATTTGAACCCTAGGAGCACAAGCAAGCAAGATCAGCCAAGCTTCTTCTACCTTGAGATCCTTCTTGTACACCAAGAAAGAGGGATGAGTTCCAAGCATAAGGGAAGAAGAAGAGGTGTCTAAAGAGCTCATTTTCAGGGAAGGCGGGAGGTACATAAAGCTTAGTGTGAAAGAAAAAGAAAGGTAGAGGTGTCTAGCCATGCATGTCATGTGTCCAAGGTCAAAAACATATCATCCATGCAAACCAGGTTGACCATAGATTGTGGTAGATAGGAAGGCCATCAAATCTTAACACTAGGTGAGCCATCAGCCTACAACAGCAGGTGGCCCATTGGTTGCTACCTTCACTTGGTTACCAAGTAGAACCCTAATGTCATCATCAGTTGGTGCACTAAACAAGTGGAACCATTGACCTATGTGCCTCAAGAGGAAAACCATCAACCTTCAAGAATTAGGAGACTTCCATCGGATCCCAACACCTAGAGGTGGACCATCAGATCCTGTAAACTAAAGGAAATACCATCGAGTTGGGGCAACTAGGTGAGGGAAACCTTAGATTCCAACCCTAAGCTAGATGTCACCACTAAACCATGATACAACAAGGCACCCCAAGATACATATATATCAAAAATGATATGAAAACATGTGAGGCACAACAATCATGTGACAAAATGCAAGAAAACCCTATATATGGGTAAATTGCATAAAAGCCCAAAACAAGCATATAAATGCATAACTTGCTCAAACAGTGTCTAAACTTAAAACTTTGGTTTGTCACATGATATCAAAGCATATCTTGGGGTTTTATTAAGGTTTTAAGCATATAATTATGATAAGAAAGAATGTTCAACCATAAAGCAAGGTTAGGGGTCATACAACACCTAACCAATTGTGTTTGATTAGATGTGATTTTAAGGCTCAAACACACTTTGGATCATTCAAATTTAGAAAGGGTCCTTGTTCTAACATATTCACATAGACCACAATATATCACCTGTAAGTACATGAGATCGTATTGTAGTATAGGTGAGGGGAAAATTAGGGGTCGCTCTGTAGGGAGAGAGGTGGCACTAGAGCTTAGTTAGGGTGAGCTATGTTCCTAAAGTGGAGACTAGGTTTTTCAAGGTTTAATCTTGATTTGGGTTGATTACACTAAGATGCAAGCAATTGAACAAGAAAGGAGACAAGACAAGAAAAAACCCCTAGTTTAACCCTAAACGGGAAATTCTAATTAACAAAGAAATCAACTACTTAGGCAAGATCTCAAGATTGCACTAGACTAGATATTAAGACACTAAAGCAATTAGAGACCAAAATTACAACTAGCTACATTAAGCAAGCACAAAGATGCACTAACTACCCTAGAAAGGATTAACTACCAAGAACAAAGCAATTGACTAAGTAAAAATTAAAGCAATCAACTAAACTAGCATGAATAAGATAAGAGAGCAAGATGTGTTTTAAACAATGTTAAGGAGAGGTGGGCCATTTGGTGGAATGATACTAAGATACTAGTTGGGGGGGAACATACCAAGAAAAACCTAACCATTAATTCAATATTGCTAAACCAAAGAAGTAGTCAAATGCAATGGAATCGCCCTAGACTATTGGTTGGCCATGGATATAATAGAGTGTGTAAAGGGGAACTACACCCTTGCACACCCCATCTAGCCTTATGAGGCTCAATTGGACCAAGGTTAGGTGGGACTTCAATTGGATTAAACTAATCTAGGTTTCTAGGATGAGAGTGCTTAGTGTAATTGGGAGCCAAATGTAGGAATAGGGAGTAGAGGTGAGAGTATTCCACCTCACATTACTCACCATCTAGCTTTTATAAACTCTTAGGTAGTTACACTAAACAATCTTACACTAGCTACTTAGATATCACACCTAGGAGTAGGGGAAGGGATATATGTGTGGGTATATGGGGTCCTAGATAGGGATCTACTGATTGGACCTAGGAGCATATCCCAAAATAGCCATATGCCATCTTCTCCTAGGCTTAGGTGGTTTCAAGCATAAAACAACAAGTAATTCATGTTTTCAAGCACAAACCACAATCAGCAAAATGTGAAATGAGATGGAAGTAGAAATAAATCATCCTCAAATGAAGTTATAGAGTTTACAATATATATTCCCCAACATGGTATCAAAGTATCATTTTAACCCCAAACATCCTACCACAAAGGGCTTATCTACTCACAGTGCAAAAAGAAGTAAAAAAAGAGGTAGAAGAAGAGAGAAAGGTCATGGAGCTTATGGAATATCCTTCTCTTCTTCACCTCTAGAAGCAAGAGCACGTCCTTCTCCTCCCTTGGCAGCAAAAGGGCATGCAATGGGTGGTGTAAGTAGCCAAAACCCTAGAAAACTAGGGTTTTGAGGTAGTGGGAGATGGAGATGGAGTGGGTGATGGATGGGGGTAGGTAAGAGCTATTGAATGCTAAGGAATGTGTAGGAGTGGCTAACCTCAAGCTCCAACCACCACCTATGTATATATAGGTGGTGGGGAAGCATTGGCTTAAGTGGGGGGGTAAAACGGGTAATGTGATGCAAAAACTGGGTAGGTTTTCAAGTAGCATGACCGTGTTGGGGTGTGAGTAGAACAGTTGTGGTGGATGGGAATGGATGTGGTGGGAAATGGAATGAATAGGGGAATTTTGGGTTTTTGGGATTGGTAGCACGACCGTTATGTCCAACACGACCGTGCTGAGATTTGCTAGCATGGTCGTGCTGCTAGAGTGGTTGTTCTATCCAACTAGGTCATTTTTTGAAGGTTCTGCTGCTTGGGGCATGTCCCGGAATGGCCATTCCATGGTAGCACGGCTGTCTTGAGGTCCTTTCCATGCATTTGTGTCTTGAACTTTGTCATACATGGAGGTTATTGCTTCAATACATTCTTTAATCACTTGGGGTAGGTTGGGAGTCATTTTTGCTTCATTTTAGGCTCCTCCAAGTCTAGGGAAACCCTAGATTCAACCATCATCTCTCTCTTTTATCAATTAGTGTTCAAAGTACATATAAAACATGCAAAAACCATCCATAAGTCAATTTGATAGTAACACATATTGAGGGAAATAACATGTAAGACAATAGTTGTAGATGTGATTAAAGGGAAATATTACACAAGATGAAGCCCTAAAATAGGGTTGCATCACCATCCCAAACTTAAAACATACTTGTCCTCAAGTGTGATCTGATTCAATCTCTCTTCAATTTTCCAAAAAATAAGAAATGGAAAATGCATTGCAATAAAAGATTATTGATGAAATGAGCTTAAAGGTGATTAAGTACATGTGTCTCACGTATTTCCTCTCCACTTTCACAAACCAATCATGAACTAAGCATTGGGCATACAAACTTCAAATATAAATCATAGAACACACAATTAATACATATGACTTTCATGTAGCTTTGGGCAGACTGTTTCATGGTGGTGATAATCAAAGATGACTAGGAGTGTTGTTTCACTTTCATGCATTCATTTTCATACTTCAAACCACACTATGTAACCCACGTGGTTGCGGAAAAAGGGTGTAGTGAGCTAGGTTTCATGTTTCCTATCTCAATGGCATGAAAATAGAACAAAGGGTTGTGGTAAGAGATTGGAGTGCTATTACATAGAAGCACTCATCTTTTTTATTTAAATGTTATTACATAGGAGCATATTCATTTTCTTTTTGCATTTTTTTGTTATTTTTTTCTTTATTGTTGGTGTAGCTAGGGCATATGGTGGTGAGAGTGAAGTAGGAAGATAGATATATGGCCACCCCAAACCTTTGGAGGTGGCCAAGGCTAAATATGTGCACTTTGGCATCCTTTCATGAGGCGGAGAGGTAAGAAGATGATGAAAGAAAAGTCGGGTCAAAGAGGGGTCACTAGTGTGGCTCTCAACATAAGATCTCCTACATGAAAATTATTCCAACACTTCATCAAGTAATGTCACACCACATGAGTGAACAACATGAAATTCATACTCTTATCATGTGATTCCATAAGCCCTAAGTGTTCATAACTTGCTCAAATCACAACTTAACCAAACCATTCACAAACATGAGAGAAGTGATTCACTTATAGAAAGTCAACAATTAAGACCATTTAGCGATATAACATAGGAATCTAGCATGCATTTGCCATGTGTCAAGATTTTCAGTTCAAAAAGTGGGGATTAGGTCAAAACATGCTTCTTGGGCAAGACATTCTAAATTTGGGCAAAATTGGCCAAAATGGTGCCAACTTGCACTCAATCACATCTAAACCTATTTAAGAAATGAAAAGCATAAAGCAAGTAAATTCTATCTAAAACACACAAATTTATCAAAAATCTACATGAGATGCAATTTATGGCATGGAATGGCAAAAAGATCAAAAACTTCAAAAAATTATGCAAAAATGCATGAAATTGACTACATCGTATGCATAAATGAAAAAAACACATAGAATGTATGGACAAGTATAACAGTTAGTTAGACTATTTGATCATCTCGGAAAAAATAAGAACAAGGTACATAAAGAAAATGAGGTAAAGGAAGGGCTTACCTCCCTACCACCCTAAACTTTTAAACCATGTTGTCCTCAGCATGAAATAGAAGTTTATAATAGTAGGGTAGAGGAAATAGAATCATGGTAGACAAATGACAAGAGGTGGAATGATCAACATAGCATTAGGTGAGCAGGGCAGGGCCACCATGGTTGTGTTGTGCAAAATGGCCATGTTGACTTTCCAGCACCACGACCGTGTTGTGTGGAACAATTGTAAACTGGTCGCTTTCTTATAGCTTTTCCACTGATCTTCATTTTTTCATTTCAATTTTGATATTCTATTTGTCTAGCTCCTTCACGCGTCATCTTTTCTCCATGGTACCTTCTCTAACATGATTTACAAATTAAAAAACTATCAAGTATGGTGTGTGTGTTTCTTGGAAAAAAATAAAGTATAACAAAAATTGGGATTTTGAGAGTCTCAAACCGACATGTGTTGTTTCCCACTAGCACTAAGTTTAGAGCCTTCAGGCAGGCTTGTTGTTCCTCCATCAATCAACTGTTGTCCAAAAGCAAAATGTTTCCATCATCATCATAGTGCCTTCATTGTTTGCTCTTTCTCCCAAGGGTCATGTGAGATTCTCAAGTGTTTTTCAATAGTTTTCTCTCCTACACAGTCATCATCATAGATCTTAAAGTTAGAATCCCCATCAACAAAACTTTTCAGCTCATTCAATGCGATCCCCTTAGGCAGCTTCCCTCTTATGTTTTTCTTGAGGGTATACACATTCTTATGGAACTTCACACAAGTTGGGCTTTTCTTAATGATGTCAAGAAATGAGGTGTTTACTTTAATTATTCTTAAAACCTTCAAATTTTTCATGCCATAGTTCTGCTTTCCCTTGAGGAATTGGTCTTCATAGGCATTAAAGAGAGGAGTCTCAATCATATTGGATACTTGAGAACCTTGAAATATCACATTGGGATGTCTTGGATCAGCGATTGGGGAACTTGGTGGTGTAATTTCAAAGGAAGGTGGGACACATGGTATCATTGCTCTAAAAGGAGTTGGAATAACATATTTTCTAGTGCCCTTGGCACTCTCAATAGAAGGTGATAAAGAAAATCTCCAATGTACTTGGCACTCTCACAAGGACTTTCTGGAAAGGGAACTCCATCATGCTCTTTGTCGAATTGTTTTCCCCCATTTTTGGACTTCTCAACAACCTTCTCACACCTCAATATGGAAACCATGTTCACTTGCTCATGGGGAGGATGGGGAGCATGTGATGGTGGTGGTAGTCATGGTGGTCATGGTGGATTAGGATTTTGAGGTATGTAGGATGGTTGTTGTGGAGGTGGTTGTTATGGGGGTGGTTCTTGTGGTTGATATCATGGTGATCATTGTGAGGTGTGTTGGAAGTTGTACAAAGGTTGAGGAGGTGGTGGAGCATACGGGTTAAGGGGAGCTTGATATTGTTTCAAGGTAGTTAATTTCCATTGTGGTGGAGCATAGATGCCTTAAGGAGCACCTATAGAACCATTTGCATTGCTTGGGTTGGCCATGGTTTGGGAAGGGGGTCTTCCCTCCTTACCAATGTCAAATGAAAAGGAAATATGATCCAGCCTTTGCCCAAGAAAATCAATTGTTTTTTTATAGGAGGACACCTCTCTCTTCACTTCATCAAGTATTCTTAGCCTCATCAAAATTTCTTCTTCAAACATGGAGTTGTTTCTTGGCTCTTGGTCTCCTTGTTTCTCCCATTAAAATTTTGGATGATTTTTCCATTCTACAGTGTAAGAGCTCAACATGGAGCCTT
The DNA here is from genome assembly GCA_963693085.1 of Alisma plantago-aquatica. Lineage (NCBI taxonomy): Eukaryota > Viridiplantae > Streptophyta > Magnoliopsida > Alismatales > Alismataceae > Alisma > Alisma plantago-aquatica. Next base: position 491,998,182 of record OY856411.1, on the reverse strand, counting down.
GGTTGTTCTGGATGCCATAGAATTGTAGAGCTTTCACTTCTTCACAAAGAGTCTCCATGGATTTGGTAGAGTTTATAGAAGAACCTCTCACATGAATCTTTATGAGATCTACCATGTCTACCAATATCTTCACCATGTACGGTGGTCAAAGAATTGAAGGGGTTCGTGCATCTCGGTCTACCATCTTGACTTCAATGTGTTTCTTTTCACATGCACAAGGCACAACCAAACAACAGAGGACAAGTTAGCAAACCAATATGCAAAATTAACACAAAAAATAAAGAGTATCAATGATTATTGCAGTAGAAACAGCAAAGCTACACTAACTAGTTGTATGTTTCTCAAATGCAGACAAGCAAATTGGAAAAAGATTATTCTAAAGGGGAGAGTCAACACCACAACTACTAGGTAGCTATGGCGCTTTCTGTCCCGTGCAATGGAGCTAGAAAGCTTGGTGTGTTTCTCCTAACCTTGGGGTACACCTAACGAGTTGGGTTTGATTAGATGTGACTTAAGGCTCAAACACACTTTGGATTTTTCAAGTTTGTATAAGGGGGCCCTATACTAACACATTCACATAGACTGTGATATATCACCCGCAAGCACACGGGATCGTATTGTAGTATAGGTAAGCAGCAAGTGAGGAGTCAATCCACAGGGAGAGAGGGGGCACTAGAGCTTAGTTAGGGTGAGTTATGTTCCTAAAGCGGATACTAGGGTTTTTAGGGTTTAATCTTAGTTTGGGTTGATTACACTAATATGAAAGAAATTGAACAATAAAGGAGACAAGACAAGCAAGAACCCTAGTTTAACCCCAAAAAAGCAATTCTAATTAACAAAGAAATCAACTACTAAGGCAAGAGCTCAATACTACACTAGATTAGTAATTAAGACACCAAAGAAATTAGAGACCTAAATTACAACTAGCTACATTAAGCAAGCACAAAGATGCCCTAACTACCCTAGTTAGGATTAACTACCAATAACAATGCAATTGACTAAGAAGCAATTAATGAAATCAAATAAACTAGCATGAACAAGATAAGAGAGCAACATGAAGCAATGTTAAGGAGAGGTGGGCTATTTGGGGGAATGATACTAAGATACTAATTGGGGGAGCATACCAAGCAAAACCTAACAATTCATTATATATTGCTAAACCAAACAAGTAGTCAAATGTGATGGCATCATCCTAGACTATTGGTTGGCCATGGACAGAATAGAGTGTGTGAAGGGAACTACAACCTTACACACCCCATCTATCCTTACGAGGCTCAATTGGACCAAGGTTAGGTGGTATTTCAATTGGATTTAACTAATTTAGGTTTCTAGTATGAGAGTGCTTAGTATAATTGGGAGCCAAAGGTAGGAATGGGGAGTATAGGTGAGGGTATTCCACCTCACATTACTCACCATCTAGCTTTTAGTAAACTCCTAGGCAATTACACTAAACAATCTTACACTAGATACTTAGATCTCACACCTAGGAGTAGGGGAAGGGATATATGTGTGGGAAGATGGGGTGCTAGCTAGGGATACACTAATTGGACCTAATAGAAAATCCCAACATAGCCTCACATATGCCATCTTCTCCTAAACTTAGGTGGTTTCAAGCATGAAACAACAAGTAGTTCATGTTTTCAAGAAGAAACCACAAGAAGAAATATGGTAAATGAGATGGAAGTAGAAAGCAATCATCCTGGAAAGAAAATATAGAGTTTATAAGATATATTCCCCTGACATGGTATCAAATTATCATTTTAACCCCAAACAGCCCACTACAAAAGGCTTTTCTAGTCATAGTGAAAAAAAGAGTAAAAGAAGAGGTAGAAGAATAGAGAAAGGGCATGGAGCTCATGGAATATCCTTCTCTTCTTCATCTCCAGTAGTAAGAGCACGTCCTTCTCCTTCCTTGGCAGAAAAAGGGCATGGAATGGGTGGTGGGAGTAGCCAAAACCTTAGAAAACTAGGGTTTTGAGGTAGTGGGAAATGGAAATGGAGTGGGTGATGGATAGGGGTAGGTGAGAGCTATTGAATCCTAAGGGAGGTGTGGGAGTGGCTAACCTCAAACTCCAACCACTACGTAGGTATATATAGGTGGTGGTGATGAAGGATTAGGTTAAGTGGGGGTAGAACGAGTAGTGCATTGCAAAAACTAGGTAGGTTTTCAAGTAGCATGGCAATGCTGAGCAGCACATCTGTGGTGGGTTGTGAGTAGAATGGCATGGTGGATGGGAATGATCATGGTGGGAAAATGGAATGAACATGGGAATTCTAGGTTTCTAGGACTGGTAGCACTGATGTGCTGGGATTTTCTAGCACGGCCGTTCTAGCTAGAATGGTCGTTTTAGACAACTAGGTCATTTTTTGAAGGTTTTGTTGCTTGGGGCATGTCCCAGAATGGCCATTCCTTGATATCACGGCCATTATGAGGTCCTTCCCATTCATTTGTGTCTTGAACTTTGTCATCCATGGAGGTTATTGCTTAAATACATTCTTTGATCACTTGGGGTATGTTGGGAGTCATTTTGGCTTCATTTTGGGCTCCTCCAAGCCTAGGGGGAAACCCTAGATTCAACCAGTATCTCTCTCTTCTATCAATTAGTGTTCAAAGTACCTATAAAACTTGCAAAAACCATCCATAAGTACATTTGATAGTAACATGTATTGAGGGAAATAACATGTAATCCAACAGTTGTAGATGTGATTAAAGTGCAATATGACACAAGATGAAGCCCTAAAATAGGGTTGTGTCAATGAACAATCATTTACAATTAAGGAGATTTGAATGGAAAAGATCTTGTTAAGTTATACAACAATTTTAGACATAACCGAAAACCTTATATGTAGATATATTCTTCTAACATCTACAATAACTTTAGAAATTTTATTGTAATGATTTTATAACCATTTTGAATATGATTTTATCATCTTAAATTCATCACAATAGGAAAATAATATATTTCTATATCATTTTGCAAAAGTTACATAGATTAGGGTTTTATTGTCACATATAGGAAGAGTGGGATATTATAGTGGATTTAATCCAAGATTGTGCAATCTACTATTTAATGGAAGTACTCACTTACCAAATTCGTTCAAGATAACTGGTCTTCTTTTATTTGCATTCATTGAGTTTGAGTTCGAGTTTGCACATGTCTAATTTGAGCTTCAAACCTGAGGTCTTACCCAAAACCAATCATTAGGGTCCAAACAGCTCTTAAAGTCATCATTTGGAAGTAGAAGATGAAGAAATGAGGAACAATAACTCCTATGAGTTGAATAGAATATGTCCATCAAGAAAGGTAGTGAGAGGGAAGATATCTAAGATTAAAACTACTTACCATGATAGATGTGTGGCTAGTTTGTCGATCTACAATTGTTCTTCATGGTCTCCCTCAAAATTATCCTATAAATCACCACTTTGTCGACCTCTCAAGGATTTTAGGTCTTTTATTGTGTGGACAACTGAAATATGACTCCAACAAGACAAATTTCATTGAATTTGGATAAGTATAGCAAAAGTTATACATATTTTACAATTGGTTGTCCTGGGCGGCTGTGCAACACATTCGCATTGGGTTGCATGACCCACTCGTCAGTCAACTGCCCACACGATAGTTAATGAAAAAGTACATCTAAGCTAGCTCTACACATGTTTACTAAAATGGGTATAGATTTCTTGTTTTAACTCCTATTTGGTTATTTTTTTGTGTTGTATACGTAATTCAATTATCTACAATACTACAGTATTTGTTTGATTATAATCCCAAATAATAATTTATATTTATTATTTCCTCAAGTATCATTAATTCTCCTCCCACATATATGTGTGGGTTATCTCTACATCAATTAAAACTCAAATCTTATGGTTTTCTTAATTCATGACTATGAGTTATCTGTATCATATACAAATTTCAAGTAAATCCATGTGACATGGAAAATATGAAAAATCATTTACTATACAGCTACACATGTCCATTTTTGTATTTATATATTATCAAAATACTAAATTTGTCCGATTAGGGTTTACACTTCTCAAACCCTAATAATTAAAAGTAAAAGCATGATTAGAGTTCCTTCTTAGACTTGAAACATCACCTCATTATTAATCAAGGTAAATAATAGTATTGAGGTTGAGCATGAAATTATCATGTACACCCTAATTTATCAATTAAGACATATGTGGTCATAACACATATGGTGTTGGGTATATCACCACTACTACAGAAACAGCCTTTGGCATCGGTTGTTTAACCCCCTTTGGCGTCGGTTTCTGAGCGACGCCTATGTGGGCGCCGCTAAAGGTCGAATACTTCGGCATCGGTTTTTTAACCGACGCCTATAGTACATATAGGCGTCGGTCTTTTAGTAGATAACCGACGCCAAAAGGGTTCGCGCCACAGAAAACGGCGTCATCTAGGAAACATTCTGTGTCGGTTATCTACTAAAAGACCGACGCCTATATGGAATATAGTGTCGGTGTTTAATTGGTAACCGACGCAGAAAGTGTCCTAGATGACGCTGTTTTCTGTGGCGCAAACATGTTTGGCGTCGGTTATCTACTAAAAGACCGACGCCTATAATACATATAGGCGTCGGTTTGACACGAACAGCCGACGCCATTTCCAGTACGGCTGTTGCCACATTAGGCGTCGATTTTGTTCAAAAACCCGACGATGTAGGTCTTTGCTGACGGTTTTCTGTAAATAACCGACGCCTATATCTATTTTTTTTTCATATCAGTTTGCAGGCCTGTTGTGGCTGGTCAGCAGGATGAGAACCTGCAGTTCATTTTTCTGAACTGTAGGTTTACGACATCCATTGATATCAGCCTACAAACAGGCCACAAACCTGCAAAAGTCCCAAGGAAAATTTCACACAAGTAGATACATTCAGACATCAATTCAATTCTCACATTCACACATATAGAAACATTCAAATACATGTATTAACATTCAGAAATATTCATTTACAAAGTATCATTCATTATCGCTATCAACATCCCAATTATATCTTACAGTTGCCACTGCTTGTATGGCTTTTGCCCATTCTTCTCTTATTTCATTTAATGCTTCCATCGTATATGGAGCATGTATATTTTTTAATCATTTACCTATAGTGTTGTCAGTTTTAAACACCTGCAAAGAGAATGATGTATATATATAAGTAATAATATAAAAATAAGATTGATATATTTCATACTAACTAATGAGACTATATATAATACCTCATGTATGGTATTGATGTCCAATGCGGCATGTTTGATAATCATCTGCATAAATCGCATCACATAGTATGTGCATGCCCAGCCATTGTCTTGTGTAGCACGCTATAAATTGAAACATACAAAATAATACAACTAAGTACAATTCACATCAATAATATATACATTAGAGTCGGGAACTTACTTGTACGTTCTACCAATTTATTGGTTGGTTCTTTTTCCTTGGGATCGTTCCTCCAGCCTTTTTGAATGCATCTAAACCCCTACATGTTAATATAACACAGTAAATTGCATAAGTAAATAGTAATGTAATAACATATGTTAACAGATACAAAAATGAAATATTTCTCACCAGAATAATGGCATTCTCATTACGTGTCTAATTTTAGTGTTTAATGTACTTCCCGCGGTATCTAGATAATAAACAGTGAATGTCCCGGGGACAATAACTAGTAACTCCCAATGTCTACCGCTGGAGATAAAAGGTTAACAATTAATAACTCAAAATGCACAATAAAAATGGAATTTTCTTAAGTCCAAATTATAAATAAAGTAAACTTACTTGACATTGAATGGAGCTATTATTATTGTCTTCTTTTGCTGACCAAAAATTGTAAAAGCATCTATATAGTATTGTTGAACACTATCAGGGTCTTTAGCTACCATACTAATCAATGATGGAATCAAAAATCCCACATGATCAAATGCAAATTGTTTGCAATGATCTTCGACTAAGTAGCTGCAAAACATGTATTACGTATGCATTAATATATAAGAAACCAGATCACCAGATCTTACACAAGGTATATGGATGTATAAATAAGATCTCACCTTATCCATGTCTCTATCATTGATGTATTCAGCCAATCATACATAAACAGCTCAATAATATCTTGTATAAATAAAGAGCTATCGTATGATTGACCTGCATAATCTGCATCTAAAGAAACAATTATCGGGCAATGTATATTATGTGCCCGTAGCCAACATGCCATTCCCCTACAAGCAGGACCTAACGGGTATGTTAGGTCAGTTGGAACCCAAGTTGGTAATGCGGGAAGTGGAGGTGGAGGCCTAGGTGCTCCTGGTGTCTTCTTTTTAACCTGTATATATAATTTCAGATCAGTTGACATCATATATACACATTAACAGTCTAAATCAATGTAAATTTATCTTACAATTTCAGTAGTGTAGACGACATCTGCTTTGGGCCACAATATGACCCCGCCTTCTGCCTCAGCAAGTGTATCAATATCCGGGTGGGGATATGGCAATGTAGCTTCCCTCCAATCGGGTAACACACGTAATGGGCCCACACGAACGTAGCCATGTGGCATTGGAGTCCCGTAAAACCTTTCCCCAGGAAGGGACGGGTAAGCCTGCGCCTCTGCAACAACATAGTCTTGTATTCTTAAGCGGCATGGCTTCAATGCCTACAAATTTACGTAAAGAATGTTATACATATATACATATCATCTTGAAAACATATCATCTTGAAAAGACTAGCTACAATGTCATAAACAATACTTACAGCAGACGTGTTAGGCGATGGGTCTCCAGGATTACTCGCAGTCTGTGCATCAGGAGAAGAGTGGGTCACCATAGGCTGATTGGAAGCCTGAGATGCCTGCCACCGCAGCAATTCTTCCTTGACCTTCTCAGCAACTACATCGTTGACCTTCTTAGCAACTATATCCTCGACTCTCTTATTCTCCTATACATGGATAAAAGAAACATTAGCTTCTTATTATTGAATTTACTTTTGCAGTAACATTCTAAAAAAAGAATAGGTTACCTCTTCTTGAGAAAGTCCCGCTCTGGGTTTGCGCTGGGATGGCCCAAAGAATGCTTTGATGCCAACACCAGGGCCTGCACCCCTAACACGTCCAGGATGCTCTGGGTTACCCAGAGAAACTGTCAATTCATCCCTTGTGCCCTGAGGGATGAACGTGCCTTGTTTCCTCTGCTCGTGCAGCTCCCACTAATCACCATCAATAGAAATTGGTAAGTTAACACCACAGTTGCCTCATCAGTTACGGGCTTCTTTATTTCACCCTTCTTATTTTGCCTCCCAGCTATCCAGATATCATGGCGAGGCATGGGTGTGGTAGACTCCTGAGTAGGAGCAGACTCCGCATGTAGTCTTTGGCGAACGCTTGCATAGCCTTTTGGACCCATAGTGTGGTCATGCACATTCAATGCACGCCTTGCTTTTTGTGCGTCACTGAGGGCCTAGTTAGTATGCACATTAATGATTTGGTTAGTATCACTAAATGTTAATCTTGAATAGGTGAATACAATGTATATTAATTAAATTGGGAGTGACGCCTAATACCTTGAATTCTTCATATTTTCTTGAAGCAACAAAATTGTCCCAATCTTCTTTGTCCAAGAAGTTCCATTGTTCAAGGGCTGACTTCTTTTTCTTATCACCCTCTTTTATGTATTCTCTGTTCAGATTTGTCCTATAATTCCTAAGCATCTTTCCAGCGCGTTGCATCACACTTTTACGATGCAACTTCTCATCCAATGCAAACAGATTCTGTAAAATAGAAATGTTATTAACTAGTATCCAAAATAGAATTGCAAATAATAGAATTTGTAATCTACAAAATAGAATTGCAAATAATAATAACTCACACATAAATCCTTCCATATCAAGTCTTTTTTCCCCTGAGGAACTTTATGCCAATTATCATACTTAACACCACAATGGCTCTGAGTGGTACACCCAAGATAGTTTACAAAATTATTGCGGTTCACTCCAATTGCATTTCCTCCATTATCAAACTCCACAACCAATTTGGATCCACTGCCACTAAGCGCTATTAACTTCTTCAACAGAGTGATGCCCCTTTTCTTGTTAAGTGTTTGGTGCTGCGCATCAAGTTGCTCCAGTGCTTCAGTGGGTACATGTGCATCATCAACCTAAAATTTGACAAAAATAAACACACTGAATTAGCCTAAAATAGAAATATAAGATATATGACATAACTAGAAGATAATGAATTTTACAGAAATACAGGATATGTTTTTAGAACTTACATTGGTATCCTCGCCATGCTCGTCATGGACAGCATGCTCATCATGGACTTCATGCTCATCATGGACATCATGCTCATCATGGTCAGCCATCTGAAAATGTCATTAAAAAGGCAAACATTTAGCATTTGTATTAACTAGAAAAAGGCAAACATTTAGCATTTGTATTAACTAGAAAAAGGCAAACATTTAGCATTTGTATTAACTAGAAAAAGGCAAACATTTAGCATTTGTATTAACTAGAAAAGGCAAACATTTAGCATTTGTATTAACTAGAAAAAGGCAAACATTTAGTATTTGTATAAACTAGAAAAAGGCAAACATTTAGCATTTGTATAAACATACATGTCTCTAAAATTGTGATCTTTTATCAATTAACAATCCTTCATTGTGATCTCCGCGCACATATAAGTCATCATTAGCTTCAATATTTTGTGGAGTTGGCAACCCAACTGAGAATGGACTGGAGTCATCATACTTATCATAGTACTCTTCTTCATCTATAGGATCTTCAATGAACTATCTTTTACCATGAAGAACAACCGACCATTTATCATTTGCAGGATCATCGATATAGAATATTTGTTTCGCCTGTGATGCCAATATGAATGGTTCACCCTTCTCGCCAATCTTTTCAAAGTTCACCAAAGTGAAACCCAATTCATCCACTATAACTCCTTTGGTGTTATCAACCCAATTACATTTAAAGAGCAGAATTTTGAAATCTATGTAGTCAAACTCCCAAATGTCTTCAATGACACCGTAATATGACATTTTAGCTTCACGTGGACTCTTATCCTTTTCACTTGCAAAGTACATAGTCGACGCTTGAAGAGTGACCCCACTATTTTGGACGACACTCTTATCATCTTGGCGCTTTGTGTAATATGTGAATCCATTAATGTCAAACCCTTCATAAGACATAACATTCGGTTTTGGTTTAAAGGCGAGGCATTTGATAGTTTCTGTAATATCATTTGGTGTTTGAGATAGTTGATGTAAGACTTTATCTTCAAACCACTTAGTAAAAGTCTTATTATGCTCTCTAGCAAGCCACATTGAACTTGCTCGAGGATGTTGTCTCTTTATGAAATTGGTATGTTCCTCGATATAAACACTCACTTCGTCCATATTGTGTAAAATATACAAGTGAGCTTGTTCCAACTGCTCACGGCTGATTACTTTCACCCGTGACCCCGAAATTCCTTTGCCCTCCTCAATATTCTTGTCATTATCAGGAGTGTCATTACCACTGAGAAAGTCATTGCAAAAATCCATAACCTCTCTCACCACATAACCTTCAATAATACTCCCTTCAGGCCGATAACGGTTTCGAACATCACCTTTAAAAACGCTCATGTATCGTTCAAAGGGATACATCCAATGCAAGAAAACTAGTCCCAACATTTTCACTTCCCTAGTCAAGTGGACAACAAGATGTACCGTGATATCAAAGAACGAAGGAGGGAAATACATCTCAAGCTGACATAGGGTAACAACCACTTCTCTTTGCAAATTATCGAGAGTATCAAGGTCAATAACTTTGCTGCATAGACTGTTGAAAAAGAAACAAAGTCTGGTAATTGCAAACCTTACATGCTTCGGCAATATAGATCGAATTTCCACGGGCAATATTTGTTGCATTAGAGTGTGACAATCATGAGATTTAAGACCTATCAACTTTAGATCTTTCATTGATACCAATCTACGGATGTTGGATGAGTAACCATGTGGCACCTTAACATTTACCAAGCATTCACAAAAAGTTTTCTTCTCCTTTCTAGACAACGTGTAACAAGCGGGAGGTAAGTATGTTCTTTTATTACCCATTTCATGTAATTCTATTAATTCTGACCTTATTCCCATTTCACGTAGGTCCAGTCTGGATTTTATCCCATCTTTAGTCTTACCTGGTATATTTAACAGAGTACCAATGATGCTATCACAGACATTTTTCTCAACGTGCATTACATCGATACAATGCCTGACTATCAAAGAACTCCAATAAGGAAGATCCCAAAATATTGACTTCTTCTTGAATGAAGAATTGTCACTCTGTGTGGCCATACTACATTGTGATTTCTTACCAAATTCATTGACAATGTCTTTTACTCTTGCATAAACAACATCCCCTGGTATAGGTTTAGGTGCACTCCGTTCATCATTCCATCCATTGAATGTTTTGCGCTTCCTACGATACGGATGGAATTTTGAAAGAAACCTTCGATGACCAAGATATACAGTCTTGCCGCCATGTTTTAGTCTTATTGAATCAGTGTTTTCTTCACATATAGGACACGCTTTAGCTCCTTTGACACTATATCCAAACAAATTCCCATATGCTGGAAAGTCATTAACAGTGCAAAACAACATAGCGTGCAAACAAAATGTCTCTCTTGCTGAAGCATCATAGGTCATCACACCTTCAGCCCAAAGTTTCTTTAAGTCATCAATCAAAGGTTCAAGATAAACATCGATATCATTTACGGGTTGTTTAGGGCCCGATATCAACAACGACAACATAACGTACTTATTTTTCATACACATCCAGGGAAGAAGATTGTATATAACAAGCATGACTGGCCAAGTGCTATGTTGGCTTCTCAATGTCCCGTACGGATTCATCCCATCTGTACAAAGCCCAAGTCTTATATTCCTATCTTCTTCACCAAATTTGGGGTACAATAGATCAATCTTCTTCCACTGTGGGGAATCAGACGCATGTCGTAGGATCCCATCATTATTTTTATTAACATCTGCATGCCACCTCAAATTCTTCGCATCTTTCGGATTTGCAAACAAGCGTTGAAACCGTGATATTATAGGTAGATACCACAACATCTTGGCAGGAGAACCAGTTTTGGACTCCCCCGAAGTCGTCAATTTATACCGTGACGCACCACATTTTGGACAATCTTTCAAATCTACATAGTCCTTTTGAAATAATACACAATCATTCGGGCATGTGTGTATCTTCTTGGCCTCCATTCCCATTGGGCACAACATTTTCTTTACCTGGTATGTTGAGATTGGCAGCTCATTTCCTTTAGGAAGCATTTCTTTCAACAAAGTCAACAATGAAGTGAAGCTTTTGTCGCTCCATCTATTGTTAGCTTTCAACTTATACAATCTCAACACAGCGCTAAGCTTCATAAACTTAGCACAGCCTGTGTATAATGGTATCTCAGCATCATGCACAATGTTTCTAAAGATAGGAGGTGGATCGGTGTGCTCTACCCTACAACTATCCAGCATCGCATCAACGATGTCTGCTGGAACTGGTTCGTTCACATTTACATCATCGGAGGCAATTTCTTCTTCCACCCAAGCACTGCTATCGACATCTACTGGTTTCGATTTTGAAATCTCTCCATGCCAGTGCCATTCTATATAGCCTTGTACAATCCCGTTGCACATGACATGACTTTTGATTTCCTCACCGGTGTTGACTTTCAAGTTGTTACCGCAATGCCTACATGGACAGTAGAACCTATCTGTAGGTTTTTTCCTATGTTCCTCGACAAATCTAATAATCTGATCAAGACCAGATATAAACTCTGGGGTGCAACGATTACGAATGGACATCCATGATCTATCTATTCTATGATCAGAGAAAACAAGTATATATTAGGAAACAAGTATATATTAGGAAAAGATTAGGGTATACACTTACATCCTACCTAAGTGTATAATGTGATGTCATTCTTATATATAATAAATGTGTACCACCTATCCCATCCTTGAACACCTAATCTCACTAGTAAGTGTATAATGTGTATTGGGTTTTCAAGAAAATTTCGGCAGCATTTCCCCGTTGTTCTCTAAGTACATATATACTTAGAGAACAAACGGGGAAATGCTACCGAAATTTTCTCGAAAACCCAATACACATTATACACTTACATCCTAAGTGAGATCAGGTGTTCAAGAACAGTCCCAAACCGGGGACTATCCAAGATTTACTCCTAATGAGTCAATCTTGGACGGGTTTCTAGGCCAACAAACACATTTGATGTCATTTTTATATATAATAAATGTGTACCACCTATCCCATCCTTGAACACCTAATCTCACTAGTAAGTGTATAATGTGTATTGGGTTTTCAAGAAAATTTCGGCAGCATTTCCCCGCTGTTCTCTAAGTACATATATTCTTAGAGAACAAACGGGGAAATGCTACCGAAATTTTCTCGAAAACCCAATACACATTATACACTTACATCCTAAGTGAGATTAGGTGTTCAAGAACAGTCCCAAACCGGGGACTATCCAAGATTTACTCCTAATGAGTAAATCTTGGACGGGTTTCTAGGCCAACAAATATATGTGTTGTCATTCTTATATATAATAAATGTCTATAAACTACAGGCAACATGGTTAATCCTAATCAACATAGCATTATTAAATAATAAATCAAGAAATCAATAGTTTCAAACAAAAGGTCTAGGAATCTTTACTAGACATTATATGTATCCCTAATCATCATATTTAACATACTACATTATTATGCACATCCAGATCAGATTAAGATCATACTATGTTATAACCATTGGTTTAATAACCCTATTTCCGCATGTACATGTTTATCAACTTTAAAACCCTATAATTCATGAAATCATTCTAATTCAATTTAATATGTTGGGATCACATAATTATACAATGACATCAGAATATATAGAAGAATCATAATTAACATGATTAACAACATGCTCATCAAACTAGGGTTTTCGAGAAAATTTTATTCACAATCTATGCATTTTTCTTATCAAAACCATATACAATATGTCTATAATTGGAGCTAGCATTTATTTCCTATATTATTGGCAATATTAATGTGTGAATCTGACCTGGAGAGGAGCTGTGGTCGAACCTGGAAGGTAGGGCTAGGGCTAGATGAGTTACGGCCGGTCTGGAGAGGAGTTGTGGTCGAACCGGCGGCAGTGCGCGACGATCGATGAGCAGGCGGCGGCGGAGAAGCAGCTAGCTAGCTGTCGGCCTGGCGGCGGCGTGACGGCGGTGGAGAAGCAGCTAGCTGTCGGTGGAGAAGCAGCTTCTGTCGGCCTGGCGGAGGCGGCGTGGAGGCACTAGCGGTGCCGTGGAGGCACCAGAGGAGAAGGCGGCATGGAGGCACCGGAGGAGAAGGCGGCGGCGGAGAAGGCGGAGCGGCGGCACTGTCGTGGAGGAAGATGGCGGTGGTTGCGGTGGAGTGGAGGGTCGGGCGACAGCAGAGAAGAAAGGGTCGGGGAACAGTTTAGGCGATGAAACAGAAGAAAGGGGAAGAGTTGGGTGATCGTGGGATATTAAGTTCACCAATAGCGTCGGTTTTTTGAAACAACTGACGCCTAAACCTCTTTAGCGTCGGTTGTTTCAAACAATCGACGCTCAATTGGATGATATTTTCACGAAATTGTTTGGCGGGAACCACTTTAGGCGTCGGTTATCAACGGATAACCGACGCTGAAAGTGACACTTTTCGTGCAAAGTTTCATCACACATAGGCGTCGGTGGCTATTTAAATAACTGACGTTGTATGTGACACTTTTTCTTTTCGCTCAAAAATTGGATTTCGCGGGAGCTTTTAGGCGTCGGTTTGTTATAGTCAACCGACGCTGAATACAAAGTGGTACCCGTGTCTGGCTGGTCTTCGAATATAGACGTCGGTTTGCCTAAACAACCGACGCCCCGACGCCCATAAAAGCGACACTGAATGCTATTTCTGTAGTAGTGCACTATGATAGGAGGGACAAAATTTATCCATGTCACTCACAATAATCCATGTGTCACAGTGCACCCAAGCATTGTTTGTATGGCAACCCACTTCAAGGTCACATTGAGTAGTGTTAAAGTACACTGAAAAACATGGGATCATTATAGTGACTTTAGGTTTAAGGATCACATTCACCACTGCCACATTAATACATGATTCATAATGACATTTCTAGATTTCATGTATCAAACTCAAAGTGGGTATGTTCGCGACACTGCTCATTAACAATCACATATGTGTTTGACTTGATATCAACCAAGACACATATTAGTCTATGTATTATTTTTTTCCTAATATCCACAATAACATATTACCAGGAACTTAGACAAGACATGGTCTCATGTTTAGGTCCTCTCCTGAAATCACATGTCATTGAGTAATACATTCTTATGACATTATTATGTTTAATCATTATCTCATATTGGTGTAAACATAACAAATGGAAATGCCTTTACTATTTATCAAATCTAGTGTAATGTATCATGTTACAATAATCATCTAACTGGGTCTCAAGGAATACATCCAACAAGTTACCCCTATTGATATATAACAGTACCTTTGTACCATTATTGTTGATGTTGGGTATGGTACTGAACTGAAGTACCATTGATACCTAGTCGGTGTTGTGTACTTCCCAAATATGTATTTATGATGCATTCTCCTATTTTTGATAGTCCATATGTCATTTTATCCTCTCATGTACAAAACTCCATGGATGCATTCAATGACATTCCTGACATTTATTATTGTAGTGTCTTTGGTGATATCTTTCTCATATACTATTTTATTTCTTGTTCATAGTTTATTGACTAATTGAACTCACTATAAAACACTAGACTAGATACTTGATTTACTAATTACCTTGTACTTAGGGATTCAAATAGCTCATTCGCTTTTGACATTTAAATCCTATACAAGTATTAACTCCTAAGAAACCCTAACTATTACAATGATCACTTCAATTAACCATTTGTTCCTAAGGAAGACGATTACAATTTTACAATGGTAAGAAATTACATTCCCATTATTTTTTACTGGATGTTTGCACAAATATGAGTTACATGAATCAGAGACCCTAACTTGGAAAAATATCAAACTAAATTGGTAAGACATGTACAATTCAGTCATGAAGTATACAAGGAAGTCATATTAGTAGTTATTCATATTTTTATTAGATCACAGTTCAAGTACACAAAGCCAATTATTTAGGATTTTAAAAATAAAAAATAAATCTTAAATTCTCTACTAAATATGCACATTCATTTCTATTCATCATTTGATCGTCAGAATACTAAGAAATTACAATTTTTAGAAATTCTTATATTAGCTTGTTTAGAGCAATAACTCAAGATTGTTTGTATTGAAGAGCATAATTTAAGAACATTTAGGGATTCAACCATAGTTGACAAATTCAATTACCCACTTAACCGAATCATTTTCTACCATTAACAGACATACATAAAAATTTGATTAAACTCCCACCTAGATCAAATCACCAAGAATTGAGTCCAACCATGAAGAACAAACCCATCTCCTTGCTCCTATATAAATCATTGGATAAAGATGAGAGAAGAGAAGAGAAATGAAGAAGATCTGATAGTTATATACCAAAATTTGTAGACAAAGAAATAAGCACATAGTAAAAGACATCCTCTAACATGGTGTATCACAAAACCAAAGAATGTCAGTTCTCCCTATTCTAAGGGTATTTAGATCATCCTGAATCGCTAGTGGGGTGCAAAGTTGGTTTTGGAATCAATGGAGTGGGTATATAATGAGCTACATGTTGATTTTTAGGCTTTAAAATGATCAAAAAGTTGGTCAAGGACCCAAATGTTGTTTCTCTAATAGTTTTCCTATTTGCGTGATAGAAGTTGACCTACTTCATGGTGAGTTAGGATTTATCAGAGTTGACTTATACTAAGTTGGTTATCAAAGTCAGGTTTCTTGGGCTCAAGTCGGGTCCAAAGTTGGTCTAACTTACTACATGTTGAATGACTTCCTACTGATAATGTAGAAAATGTGGAAACTTATATGTACATTTATTTTAGGGTTTTTGACATACAAGATCAGCCCAACATTGCACTAACTATTTGATTTATCTTCTACACCCAGGATCAACATTTCTAAACTTGAATAAGATGCATCGCTTTGTGATATAACTCAAGTCTAAAATATCCATATCTCTCTTCCTCTCTCTCTCTCTCTCTCTCTCTCTCTATATATATATATATATATATATATATATAGGGCATTCATTCAATACATGCACGGGTAGCCTGATTTTTCGCTACCCGCACATCCAAACGTGTAACTATATGGTACACAAAAGTAACTCTAAGATCAAAAGAGTAACTATATTGATAAAAGAGTAACTATATGACTAAAAAAGTAACTGTGCAGAAAATATACAGTCAGTAAATATATGGACGTATTTTTTTATTTTGGTGGGGCAAATGATATTATTTTTGGATGAAAATTTTTGGGGAGCTAAATAAAATGCCCCTCTACGATTGCAAAAATAAAATAAAAAAAAGTGACAGGAAGGGTGTGCGGATATTAAAGATGAGCCCATATATATATATATATATGGATCATCTTTAATACCCGCGCGGGTAGTTACCTGCACACCCTTATAGTCACTTTTTTTTTAAATCGCAATTGTAGAGGAGCATTTTATCTAGCTCCCCAAAAAATTTCATCCAAAAATAATATCATTTGTCCCACCAAAATCAAAAAATACGTCCATATATTTACTGACTGTATGTTTTCTACGCAGTTACTGTTTTAGTCATATAGTTACTATTTTATCAATATAGTTACTCTTTTGATCTTAGAGTTACTTTTGTGTACCATATAGTTACACTTTTAGATGTGCAAGTAGCGAAAAATCAGTATATATATATATATATATATATATATATATATATATATATATATATATATATATATATATATATATATATATATATATATATATATATATATATATATATATATATACTTCACAGAAATAGTAAGACATCAATCCTAGAATATCAATACATGGCTAATATATGTATAATGATCACAAACCATGGTTTCTATTTAAACCCCAGATGATATAGATATACATGGAAACAAACTATATAATGCACAAAAAGATAGAATTATGACACTAAACTAAAATTAGGATTTATTTACCATGAATTGTTTATTATGAATAAGTGGGGTTGTAACAAAACGTGATCATCATGAATTTGATGTGATGCACCATAGTACAAGCTAATAAGACCCACCTTCATGAGTCAATAAAAATATATGCTCAAATCCAAATGTTTGTCTCACACCACTCAAACACTTGCTTCAATTTTTGATCTATGTGATTACTATGTTTGGGCACTGTGATGACCGTCTCGCGAAAACAAGATTAACTAATGCGGAAGCGTTCATCAAGCAGCGGATTAGCGAAAATCACTAAAAATTAAAACTTTTTGCAAAGGGATCCATTCATAGGAAAACTCTTTCATTCAGAACCAAAGCAAAACTTTACATCCTGGTTCATATATATACATCTCATGTACTTTTGCTTCTCGAGGAATACAAACATTAACTACTCTGTCTTAACTATACACAGGTAGTATAAAACCCTCGAGGCATTAAGCCAAAATCTCGAAATCATTAACTACTACTCCAAGGACCTGAGAGTACAGAGACGACACATAGGACTTCTATATACATCTGAACATGACATGACAGTCAATGTCTCCACCTGAGACTTTACTGCTGTCCCTGCTACTGCTGATGTCCTTCACCTCCTGAAGGATTCCTGTCTCCTCGTCTGCGTCCACCTAAAAATGTGGTTCCCATGGGGGTGAGACAATTATAAAAATTGCCCCAGCGAGAGATATAACTCTCTGCCAAAAACATTATTATTGCAACTAGAGAAGATGAATATGAACATGAGAATCATATCTATTTGACAGCAAATACTTTAATGTCTAACAGATTAGAACATTATTCTATATCAGAAGCATTGCAGTTATAACTTGATAGAATTAACATGTCACTTATCCTTTAATGAATAGGAAGAACATGTATAACATCTATTCAAACAACAGAATCATTACCACTGCATTAACTTTCTTCAGGCTTAGATCATATATCTAAAGCCTGGCATTATCAATGTGGAGTCATGGCCCATAGCCATACTCTTTTCATAAGTGTTGGGATCTTAATCCCTCACTTCACCACTGGGTTTTTCTCATCCTTTCACAATTTCAATACCATAACCATGAAATCCTGGGTATTCAAACCCTTTGTTCATCACTTGAGCATTGTTACCTCTTTCTCAGGTAACTAACACCTTTAGGTCATTTGACCAAGGTAAGTATGATACTTTCTACACAAGCATCCATCATGGCACTTGATGCACATTAACTCTCTTGCCACCTCTTACCAGGCACAAGGTATATTATGGCACACAAGGCCCAATAAACAAATTCAAACTAATAACACATCATAGCTCATACCTGGCTATGCTCATCATCTCATGATACCTGCATGGTTAGCACATATAATAGTAGTACATCAATTATCTATCAATACCATGCAAAAACAATGTATTAATAATTCAAGGGTATTACCCTTAATCCTTTACCAGGATTTGGATTTCCATCACACATGGTTCACAAAACCATTCACATCTTGTCACCTCTCACTAGGCAACAACTTTATTCACATGGCGCACAAGGCCATTCACATCTTGTCACCTCTCACTAGGCAACAACTTTATTCACATGGCGCACAAGGCCATTCACATCTTGTCACCTCTCACTAGGTAACAACTTAAAACAAAGGCTTACAAGCCCAACTCATCTGGTTACTTCTTTCTAAGTAACAAAAACGTAATGGCACATATGGCCAATCAATTCTTATCAAATAAACATCATAGCTCATACCTGGCTATGATCATCACCTCATGAGACCTGCATGATTATCACACATGATAATAGACTTATCAAGTTCACAACACATCATGCAATACAAGGTAACACCACTATTCCCTTACCAGGGTTAGGGTTTACCATCAATTAGGCTTTCTTTCACATATCATTACCCTTCATTAAGAATAGGGGTTTCCATTATTAACCATTTAGGTTTTCAAGATCATATTATCAATGATCAAACCCTAGTTCATTGCTCCCCACATCTAGGAGCCAACATTTATACCATAGGTATTCACTCATACTTATTTATTCTCATCAATTATCATTAAATGATTATCATCACAAGGTATGAGTATCTCTCTCATCCTTAAGTTGAGAATTGACAAAACGACCATGTTAGGTCACTTTCAATTCAGCTATAAGTCAAGCATAGACCACCACGGCCGTGCTACCTTGCACGGTCGTGCAAAGTAAAGCTACCACGGCCGTGCTACCTTGCACGGTCGTGTTGAGTAAAGTCGCCACGGCCGTGCTGCCTTGCACGGTCGTGCTACATAGGATCATCACATGAATCATATTTATATATGAATTCTATTATTTGATCTTTTCAACTTGATTAGGTCACATCAACCCTTCAATCATATGCATACAACTATGATTAACATAGGGTACCAAGTCATTGGTCCTATAAGCAATTAGGGATGCATTCTCAATTAGGGTTTCTCATGAAATCACCCTCAACTAGGGTTCCACATGGATGCACCCTCAATTAGGGTTTCACTTGGAATCACCCTAAACTAGGGTTTCACATGGAATCACCCTCAACTAGGGTTTCACATTGAATCACCCTCAACTAGGGTTTCACATGGAATCACCCTCAACTAGGGTTTCACATGGAATCACCCTCAACTAGGGTTTCACATGGAATCACCCTCAACTAGGGTTTCACATGGAATCACCCTCAACTAGGGTTTCACATGGAATCACCCTCAACTAGGGTTTCACATTTAATCACCCTCAACTAGGGTTTCACATGGAATCACCCTCAACTGGGATTGAATTCAATAACCCTGTCAATTAGGGTTTATGTTCATGTTTAGGGTTTCATGATCTCTTTGATTAAGGATCATAACCCTTATACACCACATGATTCATATTCATGTATGAATTCATGCTATCAGCTTCCTAACTTGATTAGGTCATATCAACCCTTCAATCAAGTACATACAACTATGATTTACATAGTGTACCAAGTCATTGATCTTATCAGCAATTAGGGTTCATCCCTTAATTGACACTAATCACTTAGGTACTATTAGGGTTTTAACATTTGTTCCTTCATTGGTTAACATTACTAACCATCATTGGATCAATAGTACATTCATCATCACATTGGAACTCCATTACATAAGTTATCCAAAGGAATTCGTGTTTACTATTCATCCTAATTAGTGATTTCACATGTAGGCAACCTCTTAATAGGGTTATACATGAAATCGGCCTCAATTAGGGTTTACATCATGTATTGGATCCATGCATTTGTTATGCATTAATGACTAGTACCATTAAAGGTATCTTCCACCTAATCATATTAGGTTTTCAAAAAGTTTTGATCCATTGGACCTTCAATGACATAAGGTATCCAATTGAATTAGGGTTTCCAATGTTGATTCCTTCAATCATTGGATTCATGGAACCAATCATCAATTGGACCTATACCCATACTTCAATTGAGTTTAAATAGGTCAACCTTCAACTTATTTGACCCTTAATTAACCCTCAATTGGTCATCAATTAGGGTTTGATTCAATTGAATTAGGGTTTGGAATCGATGATTCAACAACACTAATCAATGTAAGACTAGTTGCTTTGAAACCATTGAACCATCATCCAAGTTGGGTATGACCTGACCCCAAACGGTCTTGAGGTCGTTTGGATGACCTCCAAATGGTCTTGAGACCGTTTTCCCATCATATCACTCAAATCCAAGCCATCCAATTAAGGTTTGGATCATTGGATTGATCACCAAATCAGCATTGCATTGTATAACAGCTTGGTACCTTTAGACCTTCAAACACCTAACCATACTCAACCCTAGACCTCCAAACGGTCTTGGGTGACCACCAAACGGTCTTGAGACCGTTTGGATGAGCTCCAAACGGTCTTGAGACCGTTTGCCCATCATATCACTCCAATCCAAGCAATCTAATTAGGGTTTGGTTCATTGAAGTGCTCACCAAATCAGCAATCTATTGCAGATCAACTTGATATCTTTAGACCTTCAACCACTGAACTATACTCAACCCTAGACCTCCAAACGGTCTTGGGTGACCACCAAACGGTCGTGAGACCGTTTGGATGAGCTCCAAACGGTCTTGAGACCGTTTGCCCATCCAACCTTTGGACTTTAGTGAAACATCATCATGGATTGGTCTATCGAGTTGATCAACAAATCAGCATTTAGTTGCAGTATGATTTGGTACCTTTGGACCTTCAATTGGTCAACTATACTTGACCCCAGACCTCCAAACGGTCTTGGGGTGATCCCCAAACGGTCTTGAGACCGTTTGGGCTAATCAACCCAAAATCTCAACTTAACTCATTGGAATTTCAGCACTGTTTTCAATTAGGGTTTGCCTAATTGATTAGCCTTCAACTCATGATCCCTTTGGAGTTAACCCCTCAAATTTGGAGGGTCATTAAAAAACATCATTATGAACAAAAATCTCATACGTTAAACTATTGGTCAACGCAGTCAAACGGTATTGAGACCGTTTGCTCAAGCAGGTCAAGTTGATCAGGTTGAAAATCAGCACTTAATCCAATTAGGTTTCCCTAATTGATTAGGCTTCAACTCACGATTCCGTGGGCGTTAACCCATAAAACTTGGTGAGTCATTAGCCAACATAATTAGGATCAAAAATCTCATACTTTCAACGCTTGGTCAACGCACTCAAACGGTCTTGAGACCGTTTTCCCAAGCAGGTCAAGTTAATCAGGTTGAAAATCAGCACATAATTCAATTCGATTGCCTAATTGATTGGCCTTCAACTCTCGATTCCTTTGGAGTTAATCCCTCAAATTTGGAGGGTTATCAGCCTACATAATTAGGAACAAAATTCCCAAACGGTCAACGCTTGTTCAACCATATCAAACGGTCTTGAGACCGTTTTCTCCCAAACGGTCTCAAACCGTTTGCCCTTAAACGGTTTGCTGAAACCGCATAGCCAATCAAATTAAAACGATTTGGAGTAGCTATCAAAACGGTTTTGCTTGGTAATTTTCTTTGTATAAGCATCTAGGATGATTTCATCATCCCCTTCCTTCGAACAACCAAGAACAGCAACCGTTCTTGATGGAAATTGCAGCAAAGAAACAAGAGTGTATCAAATTGAAGAAATCAATCAACAAAGCATAGAGAATTGATGCAATAGCAATGTTTAAGGGTTTGAGTTATAAAACCCGCCTCCAATTGAGCTCCCAATCTCCAATCTCACGCCATTAATGGTGGATGAAGCTCTTGCAACTCCCCCTAGGCTCGTCCTCAAGCTTTTGATTGCAAAAGTTGGCTAGGGTTGAAGAGGAGATCGAAATAAGAAGGAATCCATAATTTATTTTCGATTTCCACCATGAAATCAAGGAGAACGAAGGTCAAGGGCTCACCCACAGGTTGGGGACGTGCTCCCTGATCCTCCCTAGCTCCTTGGTCGGTTTTTCAAGCAAGGGGAAGAAGAAAATCCGAAATAGCCTTTCATTTGGCTTGAAAAAGGCACTTTTATAAGGAAATCGATGAGAGAGAAAATGCATTATTAAAATGCATTAAATTCCAAAAATATGGCCGCCTCTTCCCCCTCAAATCCCTTAAGGACGAGGCACCTTCCTTTGCCTTTAATTCTCCTTCATTATCCTTGATTTAAAGAAAATCAAATTAAGCACCTTAATGCTTATTATATTAATATCCATATGTGAGTGGGTTTTCTTTTTCTTATAATAAGGTGAGTGGAATTTCACCTACTTAGGATATTTTCGTTCCTTATCTTGGCAAAGGAACGTTCATCCTTATTCAAAATCAACCCAAAATATTTTGGTTGAAAGCCCTTCAATTATTTTTATTCATTTTTGCCCTAAATCAAATTAGGGTTTCAATTAGGCATTAATCTTGATTATTTTAATATCAAGATTCTCTCTCCTCCAACTTAATTCAAATGAGGCACTCATCTCATTTTATTTGCTCTACATGATGCCAAGAAACATTAGGGACCTTGTTGAAGTGGTAATTTGCATATTGAACCCTAGATTTTGGGTAAATTGCACTTTACTCCAAAACTAGGTTTTAATGCACAACATTGTCCAACAAGCTCTATCTTGGTGTCCAGGCTTGTGGCAACCATACTACTACATCATATTCATCCTTATGATGTCTCAACATCAGAGGAACATCTTATCATATGAAATTTGCAAGTTAACCCCTCAACTTGGGTAATTTGCACTTTAGTCCAAAATAAGCAAACATTGCTTCAACATTGTTCAAACAGGACCAAAATTGAAACATAAGTTTCTCATGAGCCCTAATTACTTTTCACAAGATAAGATTAAGAATCTACTTAACCTTATTAAGCAAAACAATCTAGGGTTAAATCATAACCCAGGTCAGGGATGTTACAAATTATAAACACCTAACAAGGATTTCGTCCTCGAAATCCCAGAAAAAGGAGGAACATATTGTTCATTAATCATGC
The DNA here is from genome assembly GCA_963693085.1 of Alisma plantago-aquatica. Classification (NCBI taxonomy): domain Eukaryota; kingdom Viridiplantae; phylum Streptophyta; class Magnoliopsida; order Alismatales; family Alismataceae; genus Alisma; species Alisma plantago-aquatica. The sequence continues at coordinate 491,974,480 of OY856411.1, read as the reverse complement.
CCTCAAGTCTCCACATATCATCTTAATATCCTGGAGATATTATGAATTCTGTAATTCCACACAAAGCTCCTTTCATTAGTTCAACCACATCAATGTTTATGCAGAGCATAAACCCCTAACATATGATGTCCATATCATTGAAAGGAAGAAGCATAAAAGAACATACTTCAATAATCACTCAAGAATACTTATCAAAAGGAAAAACATATATATCTAACATAGATAGTTCACTTAGCAAACTCTATGTAATTGGGAATGTTCACATAGCTTTTCCTTTTTGTTGGGAATGTTCACATAGCTTTTCCTTTTAATTGGGAATGTTCACATAGCTTTTCCTTTTATTTGGGAATGTTCACATAGCTTTTCCTTATAGTTGGGAATGATCACATAGCTTTTCCTTTTAGTTGGGAATGTTCACATAGCTTTTCCTATTAGTTGGGAATGTTCACATAGCTTTTCCTTTTATTTGGGAATGTTCACATAGCTTTTCCTTATAGTTGGGAATGATCACATAGCTTTTCCTTTTAGTTGGGAATGTTCACATAGCTTTTCCTTTTTGTTGGGAATGTTCACATAGCTTTTCCTTTTTGTTGGGAATGTTCACATAGCTTTTCCTTTTAGTTGGGAATGTTCACATAGCTTTTCCTTTTAGTTGGGAATGTTCACATAGCTTTTCCTTTTAATTGGGAATGTTCACATAGCTTTTCCTTTTTGTTGGGAATGTTCACATAGCTTTTCCTTTTTGTTGGGAATGTTCACATAGCTTTTCCTTTTAGTTGGGAATGTTCACATAGCTTTTCCTTTTAGTTGGGAATGTTCACATAGCTTTTCCTTTTAATTGGGAATGTTCACATAGCTTTTCCTTTTTGTTGGGAATGTTCACATAGCTTTTCCTTTTAGTTGGGAATGTTCACATAGCTTTTCCTTTTAGTTGGGAATGTTCACATAGCTTTTCCTTTTAATTGGGAATGTTCACATAGCTTTTCCTTTTTGTCTCATTATACTCTCTAGATTGTTTCAGAATGACTACTTGATCAGAGTAATCAAAAAGATAACAATCTAAGAGTTTCATACTTGCCTTATCTTGAATGATCATATACCTGGCCAGGGTATATAAGTATTGAGATTAGGTAGTATGCACTTACATGCTATCATATTCCTTGCTTTTCATATCATCATAAACATAAGATTTAACATACCTGGATTTTATCCAGACATCTCTTCTATACCTCTTCTTCTTTCATAGAGGTAAGAACAATATATAGCATTCATAAGAATATTGAACAGAATTCAAATTCTAGTTCTCATCATTTCTTCCCTATATAGAAACCAATAGGGAAATCAAAATCAACAATCTTCCTTTTTATAACAAAAAGGGTTTAGTGTACTCAACATGTACACATTTATAACATACCTTGTCCTCATATCATGGTCTTATAAGTCTTATTACTAATGCAAAAACTAAGTCATGGAATCTTACATGTGAAAGGTTAAGACCTTTACACTTATTTAGTGGCTACTGCCCTGGTACACTAGGCATTTATTGCACTATTAGTACCAAAAACTTGGCTTTTTAAAACCATTAGGGAAATGTCTCTAAAATTATAGAGACCATTCCCTACTTCTCAGTTTATTTCCCCTTCTTGGGCACTGCCATCACAGATATACTGTTTGTCCAGATTTATGGCAGAGTCTACTTTCTTGCCATTTATTATTCTTTCCCACATTTTCCCTTGTTCCAACATGACTAAGTCATTTACGAACTCTTTTAAAGCTCAAGATTTCTGTACTAAGGACTGATAATCTAGGTTGTAAGGCTAGTATCCAGTCCCCTATAAGCAATATTGTTGCCCTAGTCTGCCCAATAAGGGCATGATCATAGGATTCTCTATCCTGATCAGGTCTTAATGGGGATTCTCAGGCACTTGTTCTCCTCTTACCTGGTCCCATGCACCCTCTCCTAGTGCAACAAAATTGCCCTTAGCAATGTGTTCCTCGTGTTCTCCAGTCATTTTCAAGTTCTTCTTCTCCTATGTGAGCAGAAGATACTATCAGATAAACTGGAAGACACTTAGAACAAACTCTACCACCTTAGTCTTATGTCTCTGTAGACTCAACGAACCTAGAGCTCTGATACCACTAAATTGTGATGACCGTCTCGCGAAAACAAGATTAACTAATGCGGAAGCGTTCATCAAGCAGCGGATTAGCGAAAATCACTAAAAATTAAAACTTTTTGCAAAGGGATCCATTCATAGGAAAACTCTTTCATTCAGAACCAAAGTAAAACTTTACATCCTGGTTCATATATATACATCTCATGTACTTTTTCTTCTCGAGGAATACAAACATTAACTACTCTGTCTTAACTGTACACAGGTAGTATAAAACCCTCGAGGCATTAAGCCAAAATCTCGAAATCATTAACTACTACTCCAAGGACCTGAGAGTACAGAGACGACACATAGGACTTCTATATACATCTGAACATGACATGACAGTCAATGTCTCCACCTGAGACTTTACTGCTGTCCCTGCTACTGCTGATGTCCTTCACCTCCTGAAGGATTCCTGTCTCCTCGTCTGCGTCCACCTAAAAATGTGGTTCCCACGGGGGTGAGACAATTATAAAAATTGCCCCAGCGAGAGATATAACTCTCCGCCAAAAACATTATTATTTCAACTAGAGAAGATGAATATGAACATGAGAATCATATCTATTTGACAGCATATACTTTAATGTCTAACAGATTAGAACATTATTCTATATCAGAAGCATTGCAGTTATAACTTGATAGAATTAACATGTCACTTATCCTTTAATGAATAGGAAGAACATGTATAACATCTATTCAAACAACAGAATCATTACCACTGCATTAACTTTCTTCAGGCTTAGATCATATATCTAAAGCCTGGCATTATCAATGTGGAGTCATGGCCCGTAGCCATACTCTTTTCATAAGTGTTGGGATCTTAATCCCTCACTTCACCACTGGGTTTTTCTCATCCTTTCACAATTTCAATACCATAACCATGAAATCCTGGGTATTCAAACCCTTTGTTCATCACTTGAGCATTGTTACCTCTTTCTCAGGTAACTAACACCTTTAGGTCATTTGACCAAGGTAAGTATGATACTTTCTACACAAGCATCCATCATGGCACTTGATGCACATTAACTCTCTTGCCACCTCTTACCAGGCACAAGGTATATTATGGCACACAAGGCCCAATAAACAAATTCAAACTAATAACACATCATAGCTCATACCTGGCTATGCTCATCATCTCATAATACCTGCATGGTTAGCACATATAATAGCAGTACATCAATTATCTATCAATACCATGCAAAAACAATGTATTAATAATTCAAGGGTATTACCCTTCATCCTTTACCAGGATTTGGATTTCCATCACACATGGTTCACAAAACCATTCACATCTTGTCACCTCTCACTAGGCAACAACTTTATTCACATGGCGCACAAGGCCATTCACATCTTGTCACCTCTCACTAGGTAACAACTTAAAACAAAGTCTTACAAGCCCAACTCATCTGGTTACTTCTTTCTAAGTAACAAAAACGTAATGGCACTTATGGCCAATCAATTCTTATCAAATAAACATCATAGCTCATACCTGGCTATGATCATCACCTCATGAGACCTGCATGATTATCACACATGATAATAGACTTATCAAGTTCACAACACATCATGCAATACAGGGTAACACCACTATTCCCTTACCAGGGTTAGGGTTTACCATCAATTAGGCTTTCTTTCACATATCATTACCCTTCAATAAGAATAGGGGTTTCCATTATTAACCATTTAGGTTTTCAAGATCATATTATCAATGATCAAACCCTAGTTCATTTCTCCCCACATCTAGGAGCCAACATTTATACCATAAGTATCCACTCATACTTATTTATTCTCATCAATTATCATTAAATGATTATCATCACAATGTATGAGTATCTCTCTCATCCTTAAGTTGAGAATTAACAAAACGACCATGTTAGGTCACTTTCAATTCATCTATAAGTCAAGCATAGACCACCACGGCCGTGCTACCTTGCACGGTCGTGCAAAGTAAAGCTACCACGGCCGTGCTACCTTGCACGGTCGTGTTGAGTAAAGTCGCCACGGCCGTGCTGCCTTGCACGGTCGTGCTACATAGGATCATCACATGAATCATATTTATATATGAATTCTATTATTTGATCCTTTCAACTTGATTAGGTCACATCAACCCTTCAATCATATGCATACAACTATGATTAACATAGGGTACCAAGTCATTGGTCCTATAAGCAATTAGGGATGCATTCTCAATTAGGGTTTCTCATGAAATCACCCTCAACTAGGGTTCCACATGGATGCACCCTCAATTAGGGTTTCACTTGGAATCACCCTAAACTAGGGTTTCACATGGAATCACCCTCAACTAGGGTTTCACATTTAATCACCCTCAACTAGGGTTTCACATGGAATCACCCTCAACTAGGGTTTCACATGGAATCACCCTCAACTAGGGTTTCACATGGAATCACCCTCAACTAGGGTTTCACATGGAATCACCCTCAACTAGGGTTTCACATGGAATCACCCTCAACTAGGGTTTCACATTGAATCACCCTCAACTAGGGTTTCACATGGAATCACCCTCAACTAGGGTTTCACATGGAATCACCCTCAACTGGGATTGAATTCAATAACCCTGTCAATTAGGGTTTATGTTCATGTTTAGGGTTTCATGATCTCTTTGATTAAGGATCATAACCCTTATACACCACATGATTCATATTCATGTATGAATTCATGCTATCAGCTTCCTAACTTGATTAGGTCATATCAACCCTTCAATTAAGTACATACAACTATGATTTACATAGTGTACCAAGTCATTGATCTTATCAGCAATTAGGGTTCATCCCTTAATTGACACTAATCACTTAGGTACTATTAGGGTTTTAACCTTTGTTCCTTCATTGGTTAACATTACTAACCATCATTGGATCAATAGTACATTCATCATCACATTGGACCTCCATTACATAAGTTATCCAAAGGAATTAGTGTTTACTATTCATCCTAATTAGTGATTTCACATGTAGGCAACCTCTTAATAGGGTTATACATGAAATCGGCCTCAATTAGGGTTTACATCATGTATTGGATCCATGCATTTGTTATGCATTAATGACTAGTACCATTAAAGGTATCTCCCACCTAATCACATTAGGTTTTCAAAAAGGTTTGATCCATTGGACCTTCAATGACATAAGGTATCCAATTGAATTAGGGTTTCCAATGTTGATTCCTTCAATCATTGGATTCATGGAACCAATCATCAATTGGACCTATACCCATACTTCAATTGAGTTTAAATAGGTCAACCTTCAACTTATTTGACCCTTAATTAACCCTCAATTGGTCATCAATTAGGGTTTGATTCAATTGAATTAGGGTTTGGAATCGATGATTCAACAACACTGATCAATGTAAGACTAGTTGCTTTGAAACCATTGAACCATCATCCAAGTTGGGTATGAACTGACCCCAAACGGTCTTGAGGTCGTTTGGATGACCTCCAAACGGTCTTGAGACCTTTTTCCCATCATATCACTCAAATCCAAGCCATCCAATTAAGGTTTGGATCATTGGATTGATCACCAAATCAGCATTGCATTGTATAACAGCTTGGTACCTTTAGACCTTCAAACACCTAACCATACTCAACCCTAGACCTCCAAACGGTCTTGGGTGACCACCAAACGGTCTTGAGACCGTTTGGATGAGCTCCAAACGGTCTTGAGACCGTTTTCCCATCATATCACTCCAATCCAAGCAATCTAATTAGGGTTTGGTTCATTGAAGTGCTCACCAAATCAGCAATCTATTGCAGATCAACTTGATATCTTTAGACCTTCAACCACTGAACTATACTCAACCCTAGACCTCCAAACGGTCTTGGGTGACCACCAAACGGTCTTGAGACCGTTTGGATGAGCTCCAAACGGTCTTGAGACCGTTTGCCCATCCAACCTTTGGACTTTAGTGAAAAATCATCATGGATTGGTCTATCGAGTTGATCAACAAATCAGCATTTAGTTGCAGTATGATTTGGTACCTTTGGACCTTCAATTGGTCAACTATACTTGACCCCAGACCTCTAAACGGTCTTGGGGTGATCCCCAAACGGTCTTGAGACCGTTTGGGTGATCCCCAAACGGTCTTGAGACCGTTTGGGCTAATCAACCCAAAATCTCAACTTAACTCATTGGAATTTCAGCACTGTTTTCAATTAGGGTTTGCCTAATTTATTAGCCTTCAACTCATGATCCCTTTGGAGTTAACCCCTCAAATTTGGAGGGTCATTAAAAAACATCATTATGAACAAAAATCTCATACGGTCAACGATTGGTCAACGCACTCAAACGGTCTTGAGACCGTTTGCCCAAGCAGGTCAAGTTGATCAGGTTGAAAATCAGCACTTAATCCAATTAGGTTTCCCTAATTGATTAGGCTTCAACTCACGATTCCGTGGGCGTTAACCCATAAAACTTGGTGAGTCATTAGCCAACATAATTAGGATCAAAAATCTCATACTTTCAACGCTTGGTCAACGCACTCAAACGGTCTTGAGACCGTTTTCCCAAGCAGGTCAAGTTAATCAGGTTGAAAATCAGCACATAATTCAATTCGATTGCCTAATTGATTGGCCTTCAACTCTCGATTCCTTTGGAGTTAATCCCTCAAATTTGGAGGGTTATCAGCCTACATAATTAGGAACAAAATTCCCAAACGGTCAACGCTTGGTCAACCATATCAAACGGTCTTTAGACCGTTTTCTCCCAAACGGTCTCAAACCGTTTGCCCTTAAACGGTTTGCTGAAACCGCATAGCCAATCAAATTAAAACGATTTGGAGTAGCTATCAAAACGGTTTTGCTTGGTAATTTTCTTTGGATAAGCATCTAGGATGATGTCATCATCCCCTTCCTTCGAACAACCAAGAACAGCAACCGTTCTTGATGGAAATTGCAGCAAAGAAACAAGAGTGTATCAAATTGAAGAAATCAATCAACAAAGCATAGAGAATTGATGCAATAGCAATGTTTAAGGGTTTGAGTTATAAAACCCGCCTCCAATTGAGCTCCAAAGCTCCAATCTCACGCCATTAATGGTGGATGAAGCTCTTGCAACTCCCCCTAGGCTCGTCCTCAAGCTTTTGATTGCAAAAGTTGGCTAGGGTTGAAGAGGAGATCGAAATAAGAAGGAATCCATAATTTATTTTCGATTTCCACCATGAAATCAAGGAGAACGAAGGTCAAGGGCTCACCCACAGGTTGGGGACGTGCTCCCTGCTCCTCCCTAGCTCCTTGGTCGGTTTTGCAAGCAAGGGGAAGAAGAAAATCCGAAATAGCCTTTCATTTGGCTTGAAAAAGGCACTTTTATAAGGAAATTGATGAGAGAGAAAATGCATTATTAAAATGCATTAAATTCCAAAAATATGGCCGCCTCTTCCCCCTCAAATCCATTAAGGACGAGGCACCTTCCTTTGTCTTTAATTCTCCTTCATTATCCTTGATTTAAAGAAAATCAAATTAAGCACCTTAATGCTTATTATATTAATATTCATATGTGAGTGGGTTTTCTTTTTCTTATAATAAGGTGAGTGGAATTTCACCTACTTAGGATATTTTCGTTCCTTATCTTGGCAAAGGAACGTTCATCCTTATTCAAAATCAACCCAAAATATTTTGGTTGAAAGCCCTTCAATTATTTTTATTCATTTTTGCCCTAAATCAAATTAGGGTTTCAATTAGGCATTAATCTTGATTATTTTAATATCAAGATTCTCTCTCCTCCAACTTAATTCAAATGAGGCACCCATCTCATTTTATTTGCTCTACATGATGCCAAGAAACATTAGGGACCTTGTTGAAGTGGTAATTTGCATATTGAACCCTAGATTTTGGGTAAATTGCACTTTACTCCAAAACTAGGTTTTAATGCACAACATTGTCCAACAAGCTCTATCTTGGTGTCCAGGCTTGTGGCAACCATACTACTACATCATATTCATCCTTATGATGTCTCAAAATCAGAGGAACATCTTATCATATGAAATTTGCAAGTTAACCCCTCAACTTGGGTAATTTGCACTTTAGTCCAAAATAAGTAAACATTGCTTCAACATTGTTCAAACAGGACCAAAATTGAAACATAAGTTTCTCATGAGCCCTAATTACTTTTCACAAGATAAGATTAAGAATCTACTTAACCTTATTAAGCAAAACAATCTAGGGTTAAATCATAACCCAGGTCAGGGATGTTACAGGCACTCTCTCTGGAATCATAGTTAATGGTTAAAATGTGTTAGGGTTACCCCATGTTCTAGTTACAATCTAGGATTTTCTTTGGTCTTTGTAGTTTTGCTTTATACCAAATCATGAGAGTATGTATCCTAGACAAATTCTTCATCTTATTTCCTCACCTTATTTGCAACATCTCCCTCTTTTTAACTCAAAGTACCTCCTTCCCTTCCCTCTTTGATTTGAGATTATCTTCTTTCTCATTCCCTTTCATGCTCCTACCCTATATAAATCCTTGTTTTCTTATTTCTTCCATGAACATAGATCGTCCTCCTTTCAATGTTATTTAAGTAGTTTCCTTTATGAACAATCTACCAGGTTCTTAATATGTGGGGGTTGGGTAATTTTATGGCATTTTCTATATGGGTTTGTGGTGTTTTAAGTATTGGTGTAAAGGATGATATGTTCATTAGTGTTATCGAGTAGAGTTCAATAGGGTTATGTAGTGTAGTTGCAATAATATTGACATACTTGTGATTTTCTTATTATGATGGCTTATTTTCTAGGCGTGTAGGAAAGCATGCAGTTTTTGTAATTATATATGTAGCATGTTAGTTTGTAAAGGTGCATGTGATATTTCTAGTACAATTTCATTATTTCTAAGCATGTTTAACTTAGAGGGTCTTTATTCAGTATTGGCATCAATATCTTCCATTATTTCTTACGATTGAGTTCGTATACCAACAATGTACTTCTTGGTTTGCATGAACCATTTATTGGCATTCCTCATGTGGATGTCACAAGATAAGAAACTCATGACTCCTTTATAATGTACAATTTCGTGATCTCTAAATATTTCATTTTATATAATATGGTAGGAGCCAAAATCCCTTTCTTATTTGTACACCATACAACTCATCTTTTAGAGGTATAGATACACACATATACATATAAATATACATATATATCTATATATATTATGTCGTAATTTGGTAAATTTTATTCCAAAAACCCTAACAAAAATCTAAGAAAATTACAACGTAGTCTAACACTACATTACTCACTTAATAAGAAAAATGTTATACACTTAATCTACTTCTGTAACTTCACAACTTTTTCCCTATGATATCTTCATCTCTTTTCATGTTGGCATGCTTTCTATTATTTCTCTCCTTCCAAGTATTGAAATAGACTGTAAAGAGAATGATCAGCATCTTTCTCCTTTGCTTCCTCGTGTTCATAAGTAGGCTGGTAATGATCTCCCTTGTGGTTAACAGTCTGCATATTTTGAGCTTTAGTCCCTCACAAACCATCATCCATAAAGTCTTAATGAATTTGCAATCTTGGAAAAGATGCTTATGTAATTCATACTCAACACCAAACAATTAATATGTTGTATTTGTGCCTTCATACCATCATTGGACCTTATCCAGGGTTGGAAGGGAGACATCAGCAACACGATACATGTAGATGTCCACTTGGGATCCTCAAATTCAGTCCATAAGTGTTTTATTCAATAGCTCTTATCTCCTCTTACTCGGATTGGTTCTGATAAGTCTGTATCAGTTTCATCTTGTCTCAACTTCCATCTGTCGAGGTTGTGTGGAGTGAAAGTATGTTTGATGCGTTTCCATATAGATACATTTCGATAATCACCCTGGAGTAACCCTCCCTAGTGGCTGGTTCAAAATTGAGTCCTCTAAGATATCTCCTTCTCATCTAGAAAGCCCATAATGAATCTTGTTGTTGATATTTTATGATTCTCTTTGTTGTACCTCAGTTGGCTATCTCCATGGGAGATCTCAGTCCTACTCCTTCATCTTCCTTGCAAAGGGCCAATCTGGAGTATTTCATCGGATGAGAATTGCCTTCCCAGATGAAAGTCACCAATGTCATTTCCATCCTCTCTAGAACATCCTAGGGGAACTCCCCTTATTGCACCCAAAATATTAGGAGCCCCTATGCAACTGACTTGATTATATATATATATATATATATATATATATATATATATATATATATATATGAGATAGAGATAGGGATAGAGGTTAGGAAGTGTGTGCTGGTTGTTACATGCAACTTACATGTACCAGCCATGAATATACATATATAGAGAGAGAGAAAGGGGGTAGAGAGGTTAGGAAGTGTGTACCGGCTGTTACATGCAACTTACGTGTACCAACCATGAAAATGTCACAAGTGGAGTTTGTTCATAACATCCAACCATATAGATTGATTCAACACTATATAGATTAGATGCATTTTGAAATTTATAACCATATCACATATGCATCATGAGATATATCAATATATTATAAAATGCTTTCCTTAGTTTCTACAACTTATCGTTGATTAGAAAATACACATACCCTTCCATAGGATAATCTAAAGAATATTATATTGTGGTGACTTTTGATACACATCTTATCTAAGGAGTATACAACACATCCATAAAGTTGGATTGTTCATTTGAATTTTACATCATCATAAATGAAGAAGGGTACATGTAACCTGCATGTACTTGGGCACACAATTCTTTTAGCCATATTTGTATATATATAATATTATATATATACTATGTGTGTGTATATATATACCCATTAGGCCACACCAATAGACAATAATAGGTACATTTTCGTAATTTATATATATGATGAAATAGTTCCACCTACATCTAATATGACCTTTTTGTCTTAGAAATCTACTCCAACCCCTTCCTCCTTATCAACTTCTATTAGCTTGCCAATCCTTCTTGCTAATGACCTGACAGTTGTGTTCAATCTATATCATGTTGACATGTTGTAATATGATCCATAAAAAAAATTGCATCAATAATGGCTTCATATGTGTAAAGAGAAATTCTTATTATGAATTGAGATGATTACAAAGAGTCATATATATAGCCTTTTCTCAAGGTATTATGTATCAAAGACGCAAAATAACATAAACTAAACCAATGTTAATGGGTTTAAATAATGGTTGTCCTTTTAGATATTATAGATATAATGACTAACATAACTACCACCAACGCTCCCCCTCAAGCTGAAGAGTATTGTAACGACCTCACTTTCCATGCCCCCCTATTAAGGAAAGACCTTCAAGTTGAGAGTCTTTATCTATATCCCCAAGGATCCAGATTTAGCAAATAATAAGTAATAGAAAACAATTTCATTAATCCATAAATATTATTTACAAAATGCTTACCTGAAATTCCATTACCAGAACTATACATAGAGAAGAAGTGTCTATCTAAATCCTCCTTACTTAGATTAATGTCTTTTCATGGTTTCATCTTCTTCTTCATGTCCCTTATCGTGTATGTCATTATATACCTAAAACGTCATGAAACAAAACATAGTCAGTATGACAAGTCATACTGGTATGTGGGGGGGACAAAAGTTCACAAGTAACGATAACAACATAATTTAACAATTAATGTTTAACAACCCAAATTTAACATTTTCACCATGACTACCCAATCTAGGTTTCTCCACCCTCTGTCATAACCCCTCAGGGCCTCATACTGTAGTATTCACTATCTTCCCCTATCTAGGGGGATGACCTTTCCATAGATCCAGAGGTGGCCTAGATTCGGACTAGTCATGCTCATACATAATGTGATAAACATAGTCACTTTAAAGTTTGTATGGAATGAAATAAACAAGCAAGCATATATTTTCAAACCATACAAACAAATCTTCGAGAAACCACGTCAAACTACAACGATTATTCTTAGGTGTAGCCACATACCTTTGCCATGAATATTGCTCAATTATACTTCAAGCATAGTCCAATAAAGCAAACAAATCAAGCAATCATCATATAATCTTCATTACGTAAATTCTAAAGTGTCACCAAACATATTAATCTCATTAAATCCTACTTGGTCCTAAAATAGGGTTTAGGTTTTCTTGACATTGAGTTACCATTAGGGTTATGCCTAGAAACCCTAATTCCCATGATTCTCACTTTAATGATTTAAGAACCCCAATTCATATTAGGGTTGTCATGACAATAAAATCTATCATATTCTTTTATTATGAACACTTATATCAGATTAACTTCATTAATCAACATAACAAGATATGGTCTTGATTTCATAATCCTATTTATACACATGTATAGCTAGCCACTTTGTTAGCCATAATTATCATCCCTATGATCATACTAATCAGATTATTCAACAAGATCATGTAATAGCATAAAAGAAGGGCCTTTAACATTTTTCACATGTTTAAAACTCAAACTAGGGTTTTTAATATTCTAATCACCACTTTATCATACAATACCCTACTTCTAAAAAGGGAGCATTACTAAGTCTCAATTATATTTTCTTTGTGTTCCTATCATTTTCCTGATCATTTTTCATATATTACTTGTCTAATTACGAGCATCCTAGAAATTGCAATAATATTCTTAAGTTAAACCTTTTATTAGCCAATTAGGCATTGCCAAGTCAGCAAGGTATTCTTTTCTTATTAATCAGCTCAGGATTAGCGAAAGGATTTACCTGTCCTGGATTTTGAACATATAGGAGAGGGGCATATGTGTCCTTTGACTCTAAATCCCCTTCCACCTTGCGTTGGGCGCGACCCTCTCCGCTCGCCGCTCCAATAGGTGCCCGATCAGCGGTCAACTGGCGAGCAACATCGCCGCCCTTACAGCGCAAATAGTTGTTGCCACTATAGACGACCAAGCTATCACCTGAACTCTAGATAGATGATTGTTCTTCCTAGCACAGAGCGGCTCTTGTGCACACGTCGTACGGACACAGTCGTCCTCACGCCGCTGCTGGCACATGCGATCCCATGCCTGCTGCTCGATGGTGAGGTGTGGCGCCTCTTCTTAGGCAACACTAGTGAGACCTCCTTCTAGTCTCCTCCTCACTCGTCCCTTCTTCTTCATCCATCTAATCATTGCATATGGAAGTTTCCTTGTCAGGTAGTTTTGCTGCCCTACACCTATCCACAATGCTGGACTCCATGCATGGTACCATCATAGGCACCTTGGTGGCGCTCTCCCTTCCCTCGCCTCACATCTCTGGGTCTGTCGCCTCCTCCAGTGACCTCTTTGGCGACATAGGCATCCAACTCGCCACCCATGCCTTCCTCTTTTAGCAGGCTTTGGTGGAGTTTTGTAGGTTGTGCATGATGGCTGGCCCTCCTCAAAGGTCAACAATGGCATAGAGAAGGGAGGAGAAGGTCCACCCACATCTGTCCCTAATTTCCACTGAGCTACATCCTATCGTGTCTATGTTGCAGGTCTATCTGATGTGACTCCATGTCAAAGTAACTGGGGGAAGGGTCTTAAAGGCACATGGATCCTTCATCGGGTTTCATCTTGGACCACTATGGATAGGGACATGTATTCTGGTGGCAAGAGGCTGACATGGGGTTCCCATATATATACACACCTAAGGAAACCCTAGGGGTCATGCTTAAAAGAGACGAAGAGAGGCCTCAAAGCCTAGACATATTCACTCTTGGTCGCGAGACACACATGGAAGGGAGATACATATTTGTATTTTATGATTCACTAAAAAGGAAGATTCCCAATGGCATTAATCATCATGCCTTATTCTCTAAAAACGTGTCCATGTATATAGATTCCAGAAAACCCATTAGATATTTCCTATTCCTTTCTATTTTGGAATTGGCAACCCAAAAATTATAAAGGGAAGCCCATCTCTCTATGTCACACATTGGATAATGTATTTCTCTAATTGATTATAGCAACACATTAATCTTTTCTCACTCATATTCAAATTGTGGGGTTCCATTGGGATATCTTTTCATATCCCAAAACTTGCTCCTTTTAAACGTTTATTTAAAATAATGTTATTATCTTGTAGAATCTCCTTGTTTGGTGTCCCAACCATTATGTTGCCAATCTTGGCTATATAATTACTCTTTTAAATATCTCATCACACCATGCATCTTATTTTCCTTTACAAAACATTTGTCATATCAAAGAACATAATATATGAATTCCTTTTATTTATTTAACTTGTGCCTCAAGCACCCACACCATAAAGACGATTAACACTATTATTCCACCAATAATATTATTGAAGAAATATCAAATTAATTCATGCATCATATTTTATAATTCAATTTTACCAAAATTGAGGATATAACATTCACCCCTCCTTAAAAGGAATTTTGTCCCCAAAATTCACAACTAGTTTGGTCAAGGCGAAAGGTAACTCCTCTTGATTTCAAACTTTAGGGTTAGCAACCCTTCTTAGATATCTATCACATCTTTTATCAATATGATGATTCCACACGTTATTACTAGGATTGATACTTGAATTCAATTCAAAGTATATCCACATTCTTAGTATTTTCATGATGTCATCTTTTAGTGATTACCTTCCCACCTAGGTTTCCAACCTGTTATTCATTTATTTTCTCACATAAGGGTGAGGTAAGATCTCTAACCCTAGATAATGTCATCAAATTTTCAACTAGGATATTCATTCGCATGCCTCAATTTTAAGCATAATACGTGTCTACCCAATCTCTCTCCCTCATAATGAGACGAAATAAGGATTTGACTACAGTCTAAATACAAAGTCCATCCCATTCTAAGAACAGAGATGGTGTATCCATGCACTATCTTAAAATTTCACATTTTAGGTTGAATCATTCTCAACTTGACTCTAAACCATACATGTTTTTAATTCCACAATATTCTTATATTTCATAAAGCCAAAAACTCAATCCTGACCTATCCAAGCCTCTGTGTTGTCCCTGCAGTGGACATGGATACTACCTCTCACATATGGTAGATCCTCAACATCCCTTATGGTCCTACCCCAAAGGTAGACCAAGACTTAGAGCCATATAGTCAGATGACCCTACCCCAAAGGTAGATCAAACATCGACTCATGATAACTTGATTATCCTATCATGAGGGTAGACCAATACCTAGGTCATCGCATATACTCAAAGCTACAGAGGAGGACTAGGATCTGAGCTAGATATGCACATATTTTTGAGTTTGTAACAACCCCTTTCATTATTACATTACTTATTTTTATTGTTTATATTTACACCTCAGGTGTTATGAGCCTTATCCACTTCCTTGAGGTCTTTAGGGGTACAGGTACTTTTGGAGTGATATCATCCTTATGACTCTAGGGAGTTCCCCTTGAAAAACCACTAGAGGGGGTGAATAGGGTTTTATAAATATTTTAACAATAATTCAACTCAAGCAACTACAATTGAGATAAGAAGAAAGATGCAAGGTGTTTAGAGTGGTTCCACCGTTAACAAAAACTAAGGGAGTCAGTCCACTACCCAATTGTTTCCAATTGGGATTTGAAAGTATTTGAATTTTATTACCTTTTTAGGATGTTATACAAAATTACAAATACTTTCCTCACCCTTTGGACAGCCTTCACCCCGAAGTCATCTCACCAACTATGAAGCATCCTTCACTTGAAGTAACTTCAAGCTCCCCCTTGAAGTAGCCTTCCTCCTTGAAGTAGCTTCCCGTTGAGACCTTCTAGAAGTAGTCCAAAGTCCTCCTTCTCCACTGAGAAGATCCTTCTCCACCTGAGAAGATAGCACCATCTCCAATCCGCAGCCTCCAACCCTAGGAGTAGCAAGGAGATTACAAGCAATAAGAAGGAACAAGAAGGGAAAATGGAAATTACAATTAACGTTGTAGCACAAGGCTTGATTTCCTATATCAAGCATTTTGATCTCCTAACCAATGTGTATGGAAGTGGAAGTGCAGTGGGTAGGAGATGTTAGCCTATAGGACATGAATTAGTAGCAATGGAAAGGATTAGCAAATGCTAGAGTTTCTCAATTGCTCACAAGAATAGATTGCCAATTGCAAGTATGTATGCTCAAGTATTGCACAAGTGTATTTAGGTGTCCTAAGGCATGACCTATTTATAGGAATGGCCTATGAGTGCTTAAGGATGTTCTAGACACTTTCTAGGGGGTTCTTAGTGCTCAACTAGTCGTTAGTTGTCCACTAATTGCTTTAGCAACGACTAGTTTATTAATTCTGAAAAGTGCAAATAGAGACAATCTCGATCGAGAAATTTGTCGACCGAGAGTCTGTCGGTCAAAGTTTTTGTCGAACGAGGGACGGTCTGGAGCAAGTGTATATAACATTCGATTCTAACTCCCAACTACCTTGTCTACTGTGTCTAATGGCTATAGAACCTATTAGAAGAGATAACCTGGGAGACTCTCGGTCGAGAAGTTGTTCAGCCGAGCTTGTCTCGGTCGACAAAGAGTTCGACCGAGAGTGTCTCTATTTTGGTGGTTCTAGATGAATACTAAGTGTGTGTATGAGTGTGTAGTTGTGACACTATTATAGGGGATGACCTATCTAAGTGTTGTGAATAGATAGTGAAGATCTAAACGCTTGATTTACATGATATCTAAGTACTTGTACATTATATACGTGTACAAATTTTTACATTTGATTACAATTATGAAATTAACACATTGTGAGCATTTAGATCTTCTAAAGTTGTGTCATCCACCTAGTTCCTGTAGCACTCAAATAGCACGTTAGATCCACAAGAATGAAATGTTTTTTATTTTCAAAATAAAGGGATTTTGATGATGTCCATTTAGCCAACAATCTCCCCTTTTTTGAAGCTGACAAACATTTGTAAATATAAATCAAATAATCTTAAAATGAGTTGAGTTTCATACCTGAGATTTACCTTGTGTATTCCTTCTCTTGTTTATGGAATGTATGCTTATTATTCCCAAAGAAGTGTGGAACATAAAGTCCAACTCTTAGAGAATATATCAACTTTTAATGTAAAGCCAAGAGATTATGAAACTCATTGATTGAGTATTTAAGATTTATATTATTTCTCCCCCTTTATCATTTCAAAAAGATAGCCGTTAAAATCATGTGTTAAAACTCCCCCTTAATTTGTTCTCCCTTCCAAAAAGATAACCATAAAAAAAATATGAAAGGATGTCCATTTGAATCCAAAATGTAAGAGTCAGAAAAACCAACCGATTAAGAAGCACAAATGTCAAAGAAAACATCTTCTAAGGGAGTCATGAGTAGTTGCTTCCTTATTTAATTGAATTGATCTAATGGAAGTGGTTTTGTGAAAATATCAGCCAATTGATCTTTCATATCAACATGATGAAGGGATACATGATTTTTAGAGATATGATCCCTTAGAAAATGATGAAGGATTTCAATATGTTTGGCACGACTGTGTAAAATAGGATTACGTGCCAATTTTATAATGCTTGTATTGTCACAAAAGATAGGTGTGGATGAAAATGTAAAACCATAATCGTTTAAAACTTTTTGCATATAAAGCACTTGAGCACAACAAGACCCGGCTGCCATATATACCATAATCATTTAAAACTTGTTGCATATAAAGCACTTGAGCACAACAAGACCCGGCTGCCATATATTCAGCTTCAGTTGTAGAGAGGGAAACCGTGTTTTGTTTCTTGCTAAACCAAGATACTAAGGCTCTTCCTAACAAGAAACAACTTCCGCTTGTGTTGTTTCGATTAATTCAACAACCAGCATGATCGGCATCGGTATAAGCTTTGAAGTCCAAAGATTGTCCTTTAGGATACCATAGACCATAACTTGTAGTGCCGGCTAAATATCTTAAAATCCGTTTGACAGCTTGAAAATGAGTTTGCATAGGTTGTGACTAAAATCTAGTACAAAGTCCAACAGAAAACATGATGTTCGGTCTAGAAGTGGTTAAGTAAAGCAAGCTACTAATTATGGCTCTATACAAAGAATCATCAATGGGTTCCCCATTTTCAACTTTGTCAATTTTAGTAGAGGTACTCATTGGTGTGGTAGCATGTTTGCAATTTGTCATCCCAAAGTGTTTTAAAAGTTCATTTGTATAATTTTCTTGGCTTATAAAAATCTCAGTGGGCGTTTGCTTTATTTGAAAACCAAGAAAGAAAGTCAATTCTCCCATGAGACTCATTTCAAATTCCTTTTGCATAATATTACTGAATTGTGTACATAAAGATTCATTATATGCACCAAAGATAATATCATCAACATAGATTTGAACAACCAAAAAATCAAATTCATATCTTTTGAAAAATAGAGTAGAATCTGAATTTCCAATTGAAAATCTATTATCAAAAAGATAATGTTTTAGTCGTTCGTACCAATTTCTAGGTGCTTGTTTTAACCCATAGAGTGCTTTCTTGAGTTTGTATACATAGTCACCTTTTTCCGAAATTTCAAAACCAGGTGGTTGAGCAACATATACTTCTTCTTGTATTATTCCATTGATAAATGCACTTTTTACATCCATTTGGAATAGTTTGATGTTTTTATGGGCAGCTATATCTAGTAGCATTCTAATGGCTTCAAGTCTTGCCACTGGTGCATAAGTTTCATCAAAGTCTATTCCTTCTTGTTGATTATACCCTTGTGCTACCAACCTAGCTTTATTTATTACTACTTCCCCAGATTCATTTAACTTATTTCTAAAAACCCACTTAGTTCCAATAATGGTTTTATCTTGAGGTTTAGGAACTAAGTCCCATACATCATTCTTAGTGAATTGGTTCAATTCTTCTTGCATTGCCATTATCCAATAATCATCTTTTAGAGCTTCAATCACCTTCTTAGGTTCAATTATAAATACAAATGCCGTATTTGCAACATCTCTATTAGATGATCAGGTTTTACTCTATCCTTAGGATTGCCAATGATCAGTTCCTGAGGATGGTCCTTAATAATTCTAGGGATGGGTTGTTGTGTCTCAATTTGTTGATCATTTTCAGCATTTTGATCATCTTTAATTGATATGGTTAGATCTTCGATTTGATGAGTAATATCAACTATGTTATCACTTTGTTTTTGTTCTTCATGAAAAGTAATGTGAATGGATTCTTCAACTTTTCTAGAGATAGTGTTGTAAACTCTAAATGCTTTACTAGAAGTTGAATATCCCAAGAAAATGCTTTTTGTTATTTTGAGTCAAACTTTTCTCTATCATCTTTTGTGTTCAAGATATAGCAAGTTGAGCCAAAAGTATGAAAATTGTCAACCCTTGGTTTCTTAGTATACATGATTTCATATGGTGTTTTCTTCAAATAAGAGTGTATGGTTACTCTATTTAGCACATAACAAGTTGTGTTTACTGCTTCAGCTCGAAATGTTTTAGGTGTATCATGTTCAAGCATCATAGTCCTAGCCATTTCTTGTAATGATTGATTTTTCCTTTCAACTATGTCATTTTATTGTAGAGTGTGTGGAGCAGAAAAATTGTGAGTGTAGCCTTGAGATGTGCAGAATTCTTCAAATAGATGATTCTCAAATTCTCCACCATGATCACTTCTAATTGTGCATATCTTGTTTTGTAATTGATTTTCAATCTTTGAACAAAATTGTATGAAAACTTGAATAGTATCATCTTTATTTGCAAGAAAATGTACCCATGTATATCTATTATAGTCATCAACAGTAACAAAGCAATATCTTTTCCCACCAATAGATTATGTCCTCATAGGTCTGAACAAATATATATGAATAAGTTTTAGTGATCTACTGGTGCTAAGCATGTTTTTGGGTTTAAAAGAAGTTTTAGTTTGTTTACCCAAAGTACATGGTTCACAATTTTTAGATTGATCAAAAGATAAATTAGTCAAACCACAAACAAGATCATATTTAACTAGCTTTTTGATAACATGTGAACAAGCATGACCTAATTTTCTATGCCATAGTTGTAAAGAATTTTCTTTTACAGGTAAGCATTTTCCAACTACATATTGCATAGAGTTAGGTCTAAGGATATATAGATTTCCAACTCTTTTTCCTTCATAAACAACATTTGTAGTGTTTTCTATTAGTAACTTGCAGCAATTTTTGTTGAATAAAACATCATATCCACTATCACATAATTGAATGACACTTATTAAATTATGGTGCAAACCATCAACAAGTAAAACATTCTTTATTTCAAGGTTTGTACCAATATTACCTATTCCAAAAATTTTACCTTTACCATTGTCTCCAAAAGTGACTGTTTCGCTTTTCTTTTCCTAAAGGGTTTGAAATGCATCCTTGTTCTCGGTCATGTGTTTGGAACATCCACTATCAACTACCCAATCCTGCAATAAAATATAGGTTTTGGTACCCATGTGATGGTCCATTATGGTTAGGTACGTTTAAAAACAAACTGAACATGATTTAACAAATTAAACTGAACAGATCTTCATTTGGTCGACAAAAATTTCGACCGACAGATGTCTCGGTCGAACAATTTGTTGATCGAGAAAGTTGTTGTTGTAAAGGTTGAAATTGAACTAAAATAGAAATTCACTTGGTTGACAATTTCTCGACCGATTTTTGCCCCGATCGAAAATTCTTCGACCGGAATAGTTGTTGTTTTCACTATAAATTCTGATGTAGATTTCAGATTTGTCACAGGAATTCCCTCAGTAGAATATTTTCTCGACTGAGGATGTCTCAGTTGAACTGTTTTGTCGACTGGGAATGTTTATGTTTGTTTCAGTAAATTGTTTATGTTAATTTGGGCTTAAATCGTTGTAATATGCTAAGGTACCATTCTATTTAGTTGAGATGAGACATTAAGATATTCAAATGAAGTGTTAGGTCAAATCTCAACTTAATCATATTAAATTTTCTAAGTTTGGGGTCTTGGAACCCATACTAAATCAACATCCTTTTTCTTGTAAGGACATGAAAAGGAATAATGTTCAAGACGCAAGCAATAATGACAATAAATAGAATCAATTTCATTTCTTTTCCTAGGATTTTGAGTTGTGTTCTTGGGTACAAACATGATCTTGGTCTTGGGTGCTTGAGTTCTCCTAGGTTTTGGTTGATAAGAATTTTCTTTTGGAACATATCCTAAACCTCTTCTTCCACTATAATCAGAAGAGTTCTTTAGGATCTTATCAAGAATACAATTGTTTCTCAAGCTACTAACTTCTTTTTGTAACTTAGCAATCTCATCAATTTTCTTTTGAATATCTAACTTTGCTTGATCTAGATTAGATGATAAAGCATCTCTTTCCTTAACAATATCATCATAATCTAGATGATTACATAGGATAGGTTGAGTCTGAAAATTATTCAGTTTTGCAAGCAAATCAACCTTTTCTTGAGAAAGAAGATCATGATTTGTTTCTAAAGTAAGAAACTTCATATTGCAATCATTTAAGGATGATTTCAAGGTCAAATTTTCAAAAACAATAATGTCCTTTTTGAAAGAAAGATTATTCAATCTAGCATATAGATCCTCATTAGTTCTAGTAGCCTTCTTTAGTTTCTTTTTGTAATCAACATATTTGTCATGAGTATCTTGTAGACTAACAATTAGATCTTCTTTTGGAAAATCGAGAAGGCTTACCTCTTGAGAATCATCACTATCATCTTCTTTGGCCATGAGACACTCCACCTTCTCTTCTCCACTTTCACTATCACTTCACTCATCCCATGCAGCTTTGTATGTTTTTTCTCCCTTCTTCTTGGATGAGCTTTTCTTTCCTTTCTTTGCTTTAGGACATTCATTCTTGAGATGTCCCTTCTTTCCACATTCAAAACACCTAGGAGTAGAAGAAGAAGAACCAACAACTTTGTTAGATCTAAATCTTCTATATTCCTTACCATTAACAATTAGAGATTCTTCTCCTTCATCTCTGTCACTTGTTTCATCACTTTCTTGAGTGATGATCTTTGAATCGTTTAGGGCCATATCTTTCTTTCTTCCTTGTTGAAGTTCACTCTCTCATCGTTCTTCTTCCTCCAAGGTTGCCTCATGTGCTTCTAAGTTGTCAATGAGTTACTTCATCCTTAGTCGGGTGAGATCATTTTCTTCTTCAATAGCAGTCACCTTGGGCTTGTACTTGGGAGGAAGAGACCTAAGAATTTTTTATTTACCTAAAGCATTTAAACCATTCACAATAGAAGAAAATTTTGCATACATTTCACTAATAGACTCATTTTGATCCATACAAAACTGTTCAAACTTAAGCATTCCGATTTTAGAATTATTAACTTGAATAGTTCCTTCATAGGTTATAGATAGTCTATGCCATATCTCATATGTTGTTTCACAATTTGATATTCTATTGAATTCACCAACGAAAATTGAACAATAGAGTATACTTACAGCTTTTGCATTCATTTGGGTTGATCTTACCGTATTAGCATCCCAAGTTGCATACTCTATTTGAGGAAAGTCATATGGATTTGATACCATCCTCCAGAGATCCCAGCTAATTCCCTAGAAGTAGAACTGCATCCTCCTCTTCCAGTAGGTGTAGTTAGTGCCATCAAAAGGTGGAGGTCTAGCCACTAGTGTCCCTTCCAAGTTGAGGTTGTTGAGTACCCCATCACCCATTCTTCAAAACTTTGTTAGAGTTCCTTGAATCCTTGCTCTGATACCAAATGAAAAACTACTAGAGGGATTAAGATAAGAAGAAAGAGGCAAGGTGTTTAGAGTGGTTCCACCCTTAACAAAAACTAAGGGAGTCAGTCCACTACCCAATTGTTTCCAATTGGGATTTGAAAGTATTTGAATTTTATTACCTTTTTAGGATGTTACACAAAATTACAAATACTTTCCTCACCCTTTGGACAGCCTTCACCCCGAATTCGTCTCACCAACTATGAAGCAGCCTTCACTTGAAGTAACTTCAAGCTCCCCCTTGAAGTAGCCTTCCTCCTTGAAGTAGATTCCCGTTGAGACCTTATAGAAGTAGTCCAAAGTCCTCCTTCTCCATCGAGAAGATCCTTCTCCACCTGAGAAGATAGCACCCTCTCCAATCCGCAGCCTTCAACCCTAAGAGTAGCAAGGAGAGTACAAGCAATAAGAAGGAACCAGAAGGGAAAATGGAAATTACAATTACCATTGTAGCACAAGGCTTGATTTCCTATATCAAGCATTTTGATCTCCTAACCAATGTGTATGGAAGTGGAAGTGCAGTGGGTAAGAGATGCTAGCCTATAGGACACGAATTTGTAGCAATGGAAAGGATTAGCAAATGCTAGAGTTGCTCAATTGCTCACAAGAATAGATTGTCAATTGCAAGTATGTATGCTCAAGTGTTGCACAAGTGTATTTAGGTGTCCTAAGGCATGTCCTATTTATAGGAACGGCCTATGAGTGCTTAAGGATGTTCTAGACACTTTCTAGGGGGTTCTTAGTGCTCAACTAGCCGTTAGTTGTCCACTAATTGCTTTAGCAACAGCTAGTTTATTAATTCTGAAATGTGCAGATAGAGACAATCTCGGTCGAGAAATTTGTCGACCGAGAGTCCGTCGGTCAAAGTTTTTGTCGACCGAGGGACGGTCTAGAGAAAGTGTATATAACATTTGATTCCAACTCCCAACTACCTTGTCTGTTGTGTCTAACGGCTATAGAACCTATTAGAAGAGATAACCCGGGAGACTCTCGGCCGAGAAGTTGTTCGACTGAGCTTGTCTCGGTCGACAAAGAGTTTGACCGAGAGTGTCTCTATTTTGGTGGTTCTAGATGAATACTAAGTGTGTGTATGAGTGTGTAGTTGTGACACTATTATAGGGGATGACCTATCTAAGTGTTGTAAATGTCTAGGGAAGATCTAAACGCTTGATTTACATGATATCTAAGTACTTGTACATTATATACTTTTACAAGTTTTTACATTTGATTACAATTATGAAATTAACACATTGTGAGCATTTAGATCTTCCAAAGTTGTGTCATCCACCTAGTTCCTACAGCACTCAAATAGCACGTTAGATCCACAAGAATGAAATGTTTGTTATTTTCAAAACAAAGGGATTTTGATGATGTCCATTTAGCCAACACCCCTTACATTCCCCCATTGGCCACATGAACATCATGAAGGTAGCTAATCTCCTAAGACATGGGCCTTGGGAAAACATAGCTTTTACCTCCTGACCAGATATTCTTCTGCATTAGGGAACAATCAACTCCTAATCCCAATGGTCCATGTACCTTTAATACTCCCTACTTGACCCTAGGATTGACTTTGGACTCTACCCTTCCCAAGGGTCATCGCTAGCACATTATTTTCATATGCCATTCTTTAAACTGGATTCCTCCATCTCTTAGAATGTTTATTATTCACTTTATGTCCCCTCATTGGACTCATGGCAACATTTTATGGTGACATTTATTTTTCGAACTTGGTCTCATACAGTCAGTCACTTCCATATTGACTTTTTCCTCATGTCCCTCAGAGATGGCATACTTGGGTTGAAGAATCATACTCAATATATGTGCTTTCATCTTTTATATTAGGTGACATTCATGGTTACCTCAATTTTGAAATTGAGTTGTTCAACTTACCTTTCTAGGAAGGTCCTAACATAGGGTGCCTTCATGGCTCATAGGAGGAAGTTAGGCTTTCTTGCCACAACCTGACCCCGAGGTCTAAGGTTTTACCTCCCTCATAGGTCCTTCTCCCACTCTTGGGTTGACCCACCCCGGGTTGGCACACTAGCCCTAAAGGTTTCATATATTCATTAATATTTATAATTGTAACTTCTCAACCCTTGTTTGCCCAATCTCCGGGATACCCTCTCATGGGGTTTGTCCATGTAGTGGACTTGGGCCACCTTCCCCTCCAGGGGCTTGGTGCCTATGTCGGCCTTCCCCTCTAAGGGCTTGACCTTAGTCACCCAAACCTCCAGAGTTAGCATGAGGTGTTCGAGCAATTTATATTTAGATTTTCATTTTTCATATATATAACCATTGGTTACTCATGTTTCTCATGTATATACTCATGCATTTTCTTTCTAACTTCTCAACTTAATCTCTATGGGACACTCCCTCTCTGGAGTTTACATGTGAGGAACTCTCTCTAGGGTAAGTCCCTACAATAGACATCATACATAAGCCCTGGCCCAATCACATATCACTATAGTGGCAATCATACATAGGCCTTTGCCTAGGGTGATTATCTTTTCTAGGCCAGATCACCGACCACCATAGTGACCATACATAGGCGCTCTTGACCCGAGGTGATTAGATAGACCTGATCATACATCCCACATGTATTTCATACATCCATTTGAGTTAGTTGAGCAAGTTATATAATATCAAATGTTCTTCTAAAGTTTCTTATTAATGTCTTGTTCCACATGCACACGTGCATATGAGATTGAGTCTCTTAACTGGTTTATTTTCATATTCTTTCACATGCATCCTTCATGCATGGGTTACCAAAAAAAATTATGTTCTCTCTTTCCTCTTATCCTAATTGGGTTCATATGGTTAGGGTACCATATCACCACACTATCCACATTTCTCACGATTAGGGTTTTAGGGTTAGGGACTATACCCCACCTCTTATGGTTTTCATGTCTCTTGACCCACTAGGGTTCTTCTAGACCAACCCTAGATCCATCTAGAGTTTATACTTACAACCCATCAAACCACTTTTCCTTATTTTATCATTATTTCCATGTCACATGTACCTTACCATTTCCACATTACATATGCAATAATTAGCAGAGGATGCCTTAATCCTACTTCTTATCAAAACCCCAACTTGAGGTGAGGAGAGAAATTTCTTGTAGTGTTTATTAAGCATAGAGGATGAGAAGTGGATGAAAGAGATAAGATGAAACCTAAATGTATTTTACTTCGGGCAAAGACTTATGACTTTGGCCAGTCTTTGCCCAGACAGGATGCATGGGTCCAGGAGTCCTCATAAGCCGACTAGCAGTGCAGAGGAAAATATTGCCATCCCCCGGTCATGGTCCCTTCTAGACACCTTAGTCTTTAGACAATACCCTAATAATTTCCTCATATTTCTACAGATTACTTGAAATTATGAACTATTAAATATTATTTGAAAAATCTAGGGCTCTGATGCCAAATGTAACGATCTCACTTTCTGCATCCCCTTATTAAGGAAAGACCTTCAAGTTGAGAGTCATTATCTATATCCCCAAGGACCCAGATTTAGAAAATAATAAGTAATAGAAAACAATTTCATTAATTCATAAATATTATTTACAAAATGCTTACATGAAATTCCATTACTAGAACTATACATAAAGAAGAAGTGTCTATCTAAATCCTCCTTACTTAGATTAATGTATTTGCATGGTTTCATCTTCATCTTCATGTCCCTTATCGTATATATCATCATATACCTAAAATGTCATGAAACAAAACATGGTCAATATGACAAGTCAAA
The DNA here is from genome assembly GCA_963693085.1 of Alisma plantago-aquatica. Lineage (NCBI taxonomy): Eukaryota > Viridiplantae > Streptophyta > Magnoliopsida > Alismatales > Alismataceae > Alisma > Alisma plantago-aquatica. Next base: position 491,947,973 of record OY856411.1, on the reverse strand, counting down.
TCGGTATGTGGGGGAGGGGGACAAAAGTTCACAAGTAATGATAACAACATAATTCAACAATTAATGTTTAACAAACCAAAATTAACATTTTCACCATGACTACCCAATCTAGGTTTCTCCACCCTCTGTCATAACCCCTCAGGGCCTCATACTATAGTATTCATTGTCTTCCCCTATCCAGGTGGATGACCTTTCCATAGATCCAGAGGTGGCCTAGATTCAGACTAGTCACGTCCATATATAATGTGATAAACATAGTCACTTTAAAGTTTGCATGGAATGAAATAAACAAGCAAGCATATATTTTCAAATCATACGCACAAATATTCGAGAAACCACGTCAAACTACAACGATTATTCTTAGACGTAGCCACATGCCTTTTCCATGCAGATTATTCAATTATACTTCAAGCATAGTCCAATCAAGCAAGCAAATCAAGCAATCATCATAAAATTTGCATTATGTAAATTCTAAAGTGTCACCAAGCATATTAATCTCATTAAATCCTACTCGGTCCTAAACTAGGGTTTAGGTTTTCTTGACATCGAGTTACCATTAATGTTATGCCTCAAAACCCTAATTCCCATGATTCTCACTTTAATGATTTAAGAACCCTAATTCATATAAGGGTTGTCAAGACTATCAAATCTATCATATTCTTTTATTATGAACACTTATATCAGATTAACTTCATTAATCAACATAACAAGATATGGTCTTCATTTCATAATCCTATTTATACACATGTATAGCTAGCCACTTTGTTAGCCATAATTATCATCCTTATGATCATACTAATCAGATTATTCAACAAGATCATGTAATAGCATAAAAGAAGGGCCTTTAACATTTTTCACATGTTTCAAACTCAAACTAGGGTTTTTAATATGCTAACAACCACTTTATCATATGATACCCTACTTCTTAAAAAGGTAGCATTACCAAGTCTCAATTATGTTTTTTTGTGTTCCTCTCATTTTCCTGATCATTTTTTGTATATTACTTGTCTAATTCCGAGCATCCTAGTAATTGATGTAATATTCTTAAGTTAAACCTTTTATTAGCCAATTAGGCATTACCACATCAGCAAGGTATTCTTTTCTTATTAATCATCTCAGGATTAGCGAAAGGACTTACATGTCCCTAGATCTTGAACATACAGGAGAGGGTCATATGCATCCTTTGACTCTAAATCCCCTTCCACGTTGCATTGGGTGCGACCCTCTCCGCTCGCCGCTCCGATAGGCGCCCGATCAACGGTCAACTGGAGAGCAACATCGCCGCCCTTGCAACATAAACAACCATTGTTGTTGTGGATGATCAAGCTATCACCTGAACTCTAGATGAACGATTGTTCTTCCTCGAGCAGAGTGGTGCTTCCACACACGTCGCATGGATGCAGTCGTCCTCACACCGTTGTTGACACCTGCGGTCCCGTGCCTACCGCTCGATGGTGAGGCGTGGTGCCTCTTCCTAGGTGACTCCAGTGAGACCTCCTGCTAGTCTCCTCCTCACTCGTCCCTTCTTCTTCATCCATTTGATCGTTGCAGACAGAAGTTTCCTTGTCGGGTAGTTTTGCTACCCTACGCATGTCTGTAGCACTGGACTCCATGTGTGGTACCATCAGAGGCACCTTGGTGGTGCTCTCCCTTCCCTCACCTCACATCTCTGGGTCTGTCGCCTCCTCCAGTGACCTCTTTGGAAACCTAGGCATCCAACTCACCACCCCTGCCTTCCTCTTTCAGTAGGCTTTGGTGGAGTTTTATAGGTCGTGCATGATGGTTGACCCTCCTCAAAGGTCAATGATGGCGTAGAGGACTGCGAAGAAGGTCCACCCACATCCGTCTCTGATTGTTGTCAAGCTATGTCATGTTGTGTCTATGTTGTAGGTCTATCCGATGTGACTCCAAGTCGAAGAAACGGGGGGGAGGGTCTTCAAGGAACATGGATCCTTCATCGGGTTTCATCTTGGACCACTATGGATAGGGCCATGTATTCTTGTGGCAAGAGGATGACCTGAGGTTCCCATATATATACACACCTAAGGAAACCCTAGGGGTCATCCTTGAAGAGACGAAGAGAGACCTCAAAGCCTAGACTTATTCACTCTTGGTCGCAAGACACACACAGGAGGGAGATACATATTTGTATTTCGTGATTCACTAAAAAGGAAGATGCCCAAGGGCATTAATCATCATGCCTTATTCTCTAAAAGCATGTCCATGTATATAGATTCTGGAAAACCCATTAGATATTTCATATTCCTTTCTATTTTGGAATTGGCAACCCAAAAATTATAAAGGGAATCCCATCTCTCTATGGCACACATTGGATAATGTATTTCTCAAATTGATTATAGCAACGCATTAATCTTTTCTCACTCATATTCAAATTGTGGGGTTCCATTGGGATATCTTTTCATATCCCAAAACTTGCTCCTTTTAAACGTTTATTTAAAATAATGTTATTATCTTGTAGAATGTCCTTGTTTGGTGTCCCAACCATTATGTTGCCAATCTTGGCTATATAATTACTCTTTTAATTATCTCATCACACTATGCATCTTATTTTCCTTTGGAAAACATTTTTCATATCAAAGGACTTTACTATTTGAATTCCTTTTATTTATTTAACTTGTGCCTCAAGCACCCACACCATAAAGATGATTAACACTATTATTCCACCAATAATATTATTGAATAAATATCAAATTAATCCATGCATCATGTTTTATAATTCAATTTTACCAAAATTGAGGATATAGCAAGTACACATCATTTGTTCCCAATTTTCAACACATATAGGAGAAGGTTGAAGGTGGAAGTTGTTTGGTTAAGATATCAAATTTTGTTATAGAGTCTTCACATATGGTGTAATGATCTTTTTTAAATAGATTACATCACTCACAAAGTGGCGGTCAACCTTAACATGATTGGTATGTTCATGAAAATTTAGATTATTATCTATGTGAATAAATGCCTGATTATATCACTTGAGAGTTGTTGATGATGAGGGAGGGAGTCATAGTTCTCCAAGGATGGATGTCACCCATTGAATTTCACAACAAGTTCTACCTCAATGCTGGAGCGAACCACAACAAACTACTTCTTGTTTTTCCAACTGATGTTATGGCTACCCAATAGAACATAGAAGCCAAAAATGGATATCATATCATTCACATCTCTGGCCTAATTGGCATCAATATAGCAAGTCAAAGAGATATCCAAAGAAGGTGGCTTCTTGTATACGAGACCCCATCCACATGCACTTTTCATATATCATATAATACATTGTACCTGACTTTGGTGGTATATAATATGTTTGGCCATGTGTTGACAAACAATACTAATAGTAAAGTCTATTTCTTGTTGGGTAATTTTAAGCTAAATGAGTTTCACAACCATGTGACTATATTGCTCGGTATTGAAAAAAGGACTCCCATTTGGATTTTATTTTATTGTAATAGTCCATTGGTTAAGAAATAGGTTTATAATTAATCATACTAGAATATTTTAAGAGTTCAAGAACATACTTTCAATGAGATAAATAAGTTCCATGATGAGAGTGGAACGCTTCAATTCCCAAGAACTAGCGAAGTTGCCCCAAATAATTTGTATAAATATGTATCCTAGAGTTCATGTGTGATAACCTGGAAACTTACATATTGAATATAACTTCTATTCTTGACCTAACTCTTGTTCTCAAAGTCAATTTCATTTTGGTATGTGTCTTGCGGCACAATTATCCATCTACTTTGTGTGTATCACCTTGGTGATACTCAAATTGACAAAAATCAAGCCTACTTTCATATCACACATCACCACCTTAACCTTGAAATTTTTAGTGATATCCTTGTGAATTTGGTACCTTATTGTTGTTCTCATGTAGTATAGCTTGTTCTCACAGTTCCAACACACCTAATTTTGCTTGATTCCAAGTTAGGATGAGAGAGATATGCTCCTTTGAAGATCACATTGTTTTAACCTTGATCTATAGCCTTTTAATTGATTTTGTAAGCCAAATGGGCATTTTCTTGGGCGTGCATCCCATTTCCTCCTCCCTTGTTTCCTCATGATCTGACTCCTAATTTTTTCACCAATGGAATTTGTTTATTTCCCTATCCTTCTCTTTTGATCATTGGATCACGTAATCACGGATTGGACCCCTAATCCGACAGCTACCAACCCTACCCCTACCTTTGTATTGTTCACCAGCGCATCTAACGCCGACACTACCTACCCGCAACCTTGGCTCCACTGATCCACCTCCTTTCCCTCCCTTTTTCCATCAATTAACTTGCCCTAATTCTTCTTGTTTTTCTTTCCTCTCTCTTTTCACCATGTTTCTACCCTCGTTTGCACTCTCCACTCCCCATTTTCTTCTCACCTTCAAGCAGTGGCGTCACCGCCTCCCTTTTGGGTGTCACTGCCCCGAGCCTCCCCTGCCCGATTTAAGGCTTCCAAGGTGCTTGGGGCCTTCCATCATAATTGGGCGGCCTCTCCACGGGTTCCATAATGCCCTCCTGTCCATCCAAGCTGGTACACTGGTGATCTTCTTCTAGAGCACTATCGTGGCAACTGAGCACAGACCTTATGAGCATGGGCAAGTACATGCATCATTGGATCAGCATCCAACAGTTCGTGACTAGGCCCTGCTCCACTCAAGTTTGAAGCAGCCCACAGCGATGACCAGTCACACACTTTCATGTGAGTGCGGATTCACTTCCATCCCAGAGGTAGGAAGAGGTGGTGGGCGACCGAAGAACGCCGATGGACGCCCCTTGAAACGGTGAGCGGCGACCAAGGACCACCAAGCCCATGCCAGCACGTAGTACGTTTGCATGGGCAGAGACCACCTGTAGGCCCAGGGTAGCCCAGGTAGGTTGATGGGGCCCTACCCAGTGGCATCCCCAACCCTTGGATTGAAATCCAAGGGTTCATATCACATATTTCAAGGTGAATCTTGCAAAAATGATATCTAATCACTACTTGAGCCTTTTTGGACAAATAATATATGGTTTTTGATCTAGAGATCGAGCCTGTCCAATAAAAATAACTCTATAGTCTAATTTCACTCGTGTCTCTACTAGATCCCCAAATATGCTCATCTTAAACCATGTTAATATGAATAATGATTTCTATATGCTCACCATGCTACTCTTGTGCCATTAACGAAGCTCTTGTTTGTCCTAATATATAAAACAACATTATTACTTCAGTTTGGACTTAGCTAATTCTTTGGATCATATTGATGTTACCTTATTGACTACTTTGAGCCTAAATAGCTCATTTATATACATGCTTGATGTGACTTAATTAAACATGGAATAATGATCTAGTATTATCAACATGTGGTTGTCCCACTTTGAAATCAGAAATCTTCCTAATGTTATGTACCATGTTTGACTAAGGCCTTATGGACTTTTTGCCAAGATGTAACGCATGTGACCTTAATGCCTCACCTTTGTGCACTTGTGCCCTAAAGGATATCTATGTGCTTATATGCTTGAATCCTTAAAGCCTTATGCAAAAGTTGATCCTTAATTTCTCATACCTATATGTCACCTTCAAATCATATACTTTTATGGCTTGTCACACCAAATGCAATGCAACACACTTATGTGCTCTTTGTTTACATATGACCTACTTATGACACCTAGCATGTGCTTAATGCAAATGTTAATTGTTGGGCTTGATCCTTGCTAGATCGTACTTCAATGTTAGTTATGCCATCTTAATGACTCTAAATCAGTAGAATCATCATGCTTTAGATCTACATCTTAACTTGCTCTACTTAATGCTTCTATGACTTGGATTCATGTCCTAGTTGCATGGAATTGATGCTATATGACTAAATGGGGTCTTGTGTGATCAAACCATGATGATAACCAAAATCTCATGCTTTCTTAATTATCAAATCAGACTTTATCTCTATCTAGTATTACTCTTAAATGTGGATGGTTCACTTAAAATCTAGGAATTAATGTTGATTCTTGTGTTATGTTGAATCGATATATGCATGTTTGGAACTTTGGAAATGATGTTTGATCTAATTGAAACCAAGGCCCAAGGAAACATCCAATGAATCTTAAGATGGTTAGGTCATCAAAGCTTTTGATCTAAGACACAATACTATGTATTTTCTTTGCAAGGTTCCCTTGGTTTCGATCATCACTAGGAAACTTACTCAAGAAACATAACTTGTACCCTACTTGCAAGGTACGCTTAATCTCTTGACCATACAATGTTATTGACTTGATTGTATGTATGCTTGTATGAATGCTTCTCTAGATAATTACTTGTTTGAGCTACTTGTTCCCTATGATTAGTACGTTCAATTTTCTTATAATATGTTGCATAAACCTCAAACATAATCGAACTTGTTCATTATACAAACCTTGGGAACCTTCATGTATTCTCGGGGTAAGGGCACAAGGCATGAATGAAACAGGGTTAGCTCATTGACTTAGGTCTTGAGGTCCCTCATGTATATAAAAGAGTTGGCTAATGTTGAGCACCCTTACGGACCCTTCCTTTGAGGAATTTGGTCAATGGCCATAATATGTTGGTAGGTATAATGTAAATGCAATTAAAACATGATTTTTATAGAACAACACCATTAATTTGTTCTCGCCTTATTTTATCTTCTTGATTATTATCATGTTCTAGCCAAGAAACGTTTATTATATGCTTAAATTGCTTACATGCCTTTCATAGCATACTCAATGCACTAGCATTGATATATTTTGTTTATCGATTTTGTAGTTGCCAAAGATCCACTGCATTATGGACTCTAATCTCCATGAAACAAAATACCAATGGGGTTATGCTTGAATATAGAAATGGGTACATGTTACTCTATCTCCTGATAGTATCTTGCTATATCTTGTTGTTACTTCTTTACATATATATTGCCTATGTGAAATATTCGATCCATTCTAGGGACGGATGCCCAAGTACACTCTCCTTTGGTTGTGTAGCCATTAGGAGTGTGGGCTTAGGGTAATAAATGGATCCATGATAGTATGTTTCAAAAGTTGAAATCCCATGAGCATCACTAGTAGTGATAACAATATCTTCAACATATACAGTGAGGATAATGGTTCCAACTTGGGAAGTAGAAAAAAAGAGGTTTTGATCACTAGAAGATCTGGTAAAACCTGGACTAATAAGAACTCAACTGATTTTTGTAAACCAGACATGTGGTGATTTCTTGAGGCCATACAAAGAGTGTTTGAGATGGTAGACTCTTTGTGAAGACTCCCCCTGGGCACAAAATCCTAGAGATTGTTACATATAGACTTCATCCTCTAAATAACCATGGAGGAAGGTACTCTAATATTAATATGGAACACATGCCAGTTCGTGTGAGTGGCAAGTAGGGATGTCTATGTGGAGGGTAAGGCCATACCCTTTTCCTTACCCACCAAGAATGAGAGGTAAGGGTATGAGTGATTCCCCACTCCACTAATATCCCTACATTCCCCTTACCCTTACCCTTACCCTTACCCTTACCCTCTTACCCACTAGGTAAATGGGTTGGGTAAGGGTGAAGTAGGGAATTTACATGTCTTCTACAAACTTGTGTTAACAATAAAATCTTGTTATTATATAGCATAGCCAATCAAATAAGTCCTGAAAGAAGTAGAAAATACCACACATTAGAAGTATAAAATGAACTATTACCTATAAAATCTCATTCTTTGACACATGTATGTCTTACAACTTCAAAATGGTGTTATATACACAACCAAATTAGATACATAAGTAGATAAGAATATCATGCATTGTATTAAATGATGATTTCACAACATTGAATAATCTATATAGTTAGACAACACAATGACTAAATATTTAATATATTACACATAAATATTGTCAGGTAGAGGATTATAGGGTATGGGTAATGGCTTACCCATACCCACTAAGGTAGTGTGTAAGAGGGTGGCGGGTAGGCAGGTAAAGGGTAAGAAAATCTTTTACCCTTACCCTTTCTTTATAGGGTGTTGGTAAAGAGAAAATGGTTTTACCCTTAGCCATTGGCATCCCTACTGGCAAGAGATATCACAATCCTGATTGAATCAATGTGAGTTGTTGGTGAGAAGGTTTCAGAGAAATTTACATCATATATTGGGTGAATTCTTTGGTAACAAGATGAACTTTGAGTTGTTCCACATATCCATACAAATGGAATTTGAAAGAGAATATCAATTAGAAGTTGAAGATATATTTGACTGGGGTGGAACAAGATCCCAAGTCCCATTCTACACAAATACATCATTTTCTTGAGCATCCAGGGTGTTGAAGGGACTCACATTAATTTTTCAAAATATGGATAGAACCAAGTAGTTGAGAAATAGTTTTAGTTGTACAAAAAAGCTCAAATATGCGACAAGTATGAGAAAGTGGATTATGGAGAGTGCAATAATATACCTTTTTGGAGAGCCACGGGGCACGATAGATTCTCATAAGTGTGTTATGGTACCAGGTCTTGTGTCGATGGTGGAGGAATGATAGAGGTGACTTAATCCACAAGAGGATGGGTGTCAAGTGCATAATCATGGATTAGAAAGATCAAGCTCAAGAAACTCAGGTAGAGGTTGAGGTGGGAAGGATTACAAAGTATAATCAAAGAACACATTTGAATCATGGAACAAAACATCACTAGAGACGTACATTCGCCTATGGGTTGGACTATAACAATAGTAACACTTCTATAAGGTAGGATAGCCAAGGAAAAACATTTTAATAGAGCAAGAATCAATTTTATATGCCTTTGGATCAAATTAATGAACAAAAGTATTACACCCAAAAACACAAAGAGGGGGTGTAATGCCTTTTGATTGGAAAAACAACTAAAAGGGTGTTTCTCTTTGTAAAACGAAATATGGTTTTCGACTGATAAGGTAGTGGGAAGTGTTAACAGTTGCTAACCAATAAGACTTGGGTAATTAAGCTTGAAACATAAGAGTATGAGAAATGTCAAGTGAAATGACAACACTTAGGTTCTACATCCCCATTTTGTGGTGGGGTGTGATTGCAAGCACATTGATGTATGGTCCTAGTGATAGAGCAAGATGAGGGTACTTAACCCAAAACATAGTCTAAAGCATTGTCTATCTGAAAGATATTAACAAATTTATTAAACTATGTTGAGATCATTTTACGGAAGGTTTGAAAAACACCAATCATCTCATCATGATATTTCAACAAGTATAACCAAGTCATGCAAAATAAATCATCAACAAAAAAATATATAAAGGATGGCGGAGTGATAAGCGTGGCGATTCACAAACGATATAGCACCGCCAGCCCCGTAGCATCCTAAACTTTGCTAGATTTGGAATGAGAAGCATCTTGGTCTCCATCCTAATATGAACTTCAAATTCCTGAGTTCCTCCTCTTCTCCTAAGATTTGGATAGACCTCTCACTCATTTTAGGGGAGAAGGAGGACATGAGTTTAAAGAAAATAGAAGTGAAGATTGGGGACGGTAAAATCATTTACCCTAGATCTGAAACGAGGGAGAATGTAGCTAGAAGGAAGAATTGTCTGGCGGGTTATGTGGTGAACTTCAATCCACATTGACCAACTCTTCATCAATATCTATACTAGATGTGGGAACCAAAAGGAGACATTGACGTTATTCACTAGTACATTTATGACCTTCAATAACACTTTTCTTGACATTGGTTCCAAAGAACAAATGACACTATAGACCAAACAACGGTGGTTGTTTAGCATAATATTCACTATTGATCAAGTCTTTCTGATTTAAAAAAGACACGAGTACCACTTTTACTATAACGTCGGTTACATTTCTAGAAAATTGACGTCTAAAATAACCTGCAAAATGCAATATTTCAGGGAAAATAGTCGTCTCCAAAAATTTTAAGATAAGCATCAGTTTATAAAGAACCGATGACAAACACCTTCATAAAAAATAAATTTTGCCCCCAAAATACCCCTGGTATCGGTTGAATATCTACAAAATCGGCACCAATGCTAAAAAACCATGAAAAATTATACAATTTGTGTTATTTTTTTATCAACAGAACTGACGTCGGAGGATTCACGCCATGTCCCTGTGAAAAAATATTCCCCCAAATTGCTTTGTAGTGTCGGTTCTAGGTTTTAAAACCGACGACTAAGGTCTTACTCAAGCCGATTTTTTCTGTTGAAAAAGGGGCTCTGGCATCGGTTTCATATAGTAAACCGACATCTAATTCACTAGGTTACGTTTCATTTTGTGGCTTGAAATTGATGACTCATGCCTTACTCATGCCGGGTTTTTTTCTTTTGGATAATGGTCTCTTGCATCAACTTTTTAGACTAAACTGACATCTAAGTCACTAGGCTATGTGTTATTTAGTTGAAAGTACCCAACGTCTAAGTACTTAGTTGTTAGTTTTTTAATAATCAAATACTATGTACCACTTAATACCACGTGCAAAATTTCTTTCCCCTACTCTCTATTTCATCACCCTAAGTTCACTCTACTCTGGTGATCATCATTGTCGCTCCCCTTCTCAAGCTGATGTGTTGTCGTTGTTACTACTTTTCTCATTGCTGCCACCACACATCTTGCCTCCATTGCCATTCTACTCCCGCATGCTCCTTGTTGCCAATGTTGTTGCTTATGTGTGCCTCGTACCATTGCTCCCTCCCACTCCTACTTGCCGGCATCGGTACTCCTGTCGCCTGGTCCTGCTACTACGCCTTCTGCTGGTACCACCGTAGGCACCACCAGCTCCGCCTCCTCTAGCCACATGCACCTACTCCAACTCCACCTCCTCTTGTCGCAGGTGCCTGCTCCAATTGTTGTCTCCATAGTCACCTAAGATTGTTGGTTAATTGCCACCATCTTGCTCTCCCATCATCGTCATTGTTGTGAAAGGTGAGCATCTTGCTCGCCCATCATATTTGTTGTGTGTGTTGATGGTATTTGTTTGAGATTTTTGTTTAAATTGGGAAATGAAATCATTAGATGTAGATTTGGATATCTAATTTCATGACTTGGTGAATCTTAACCTTCCTTGTGCATAATTTTGGATGGAACATAGACATGAACATGAAACTTGGAACAAACTTTCTTAAAAATGCATGTATTATTCTAAGCCTATTTTAATGTATATTTTCTTGAAAATTATGACACCAAGATCATACGTATATAATTTTCATTGACCTAGAAACCCGTCCGAGATTTACTCATTAGGGGTAAATTTTGGATAGTCCCCTATTTGGGACTGTTCTCGAGCACTTAATCTCACTTAGGATGTAAGTGTATAAATATTCAATTTTCATGATGTTTACTTAGCACTTCCTATTTGTTCTCTAGGTACATATGTCAGTGGACATTTGCCCATCTACATAGGTGTACTTGGAGAACTGCAGGGAAATGTCGCTGAAATTTTCTTGAAAACCAAAGACATATTATACACTTACTAGTGAGTTAGGTGTTCGAGAATGGGATAGGTGGTACACACATTCATTATTGAACCCTAAACCCTAAGCCCTAATCTATAAACCATAAACCCTAATCTATAAACCCTTATCCCTAAATCCTAAATGATAAATCTTAATTTGTAATATGTAAACCCTAATCATGTAAATCCTAAACCCTAATACTTATTTTTTTGTTTGATTATAAAATAGATAGATCATGGATGTCCATTCCAAATCGCTGCACCCCAGAGTTTATTAATGATCTTGATCAGTTTATAAGATTTGTAGAGGAACATAGGAAACAACCTAGAGATAGGTTCTATTATCCATGTAGGCATTGCAATAACAACTTGAAAGTCGACACTATTAACGAAATCAAAAGTCATTTCATGTGAAATGGGATTGTACAGGGCTATACATAATGGTACTAGGATGGAGAGATTCCAACTATGAGATCAGTAGATGTCAAGAGCAGTACTTCTGTTGAAGAAAAAATTATCTTCGATGATGTAGATGTGAATGAACTGATTCCGATAGACATGGTTGATGTGTTGCTAGATAGTTGTGTGGTAGGGCACATCGATCAACCTTCCTTGTTTAGAAACATATACATGATGCTAAGAGAGAGTTATACATAGGTTGTACTAAGTTATGAAGATGAGCACTGTGATGAGATTGTATACTCTGAAGGCTAACAATAGATAGACTGACAAAAGCTTCATGTCATTGTTGTCTTTGTTGAAATAAATTCTTCTTGAAGGCAACGAGCTTCCAATCTCAACATACTAATAAAAGAAAATGTTATGCCCAATGAGAATGAAGGCTTAGAAGATACATGCATTCCTGAATGACTGTGTGTTATTTGAAAAGGACTATGTCGACTTTAAATATTGTTTAAAATGTGGGGCGTTAAGGTATAAAATGATGACTTCGAGGAAGTCCAAAAAAACTGGCTCTCCTGTCAAGGTGATGTGGTATCTACCTATAATACCACAGTTTCAACGCTTATTTTTCAGTACCATGGATGCGGACAATTAAAGGTGGCATGCAGAGGTAAAGAAAAATAATGTTAGGATCCTACGACATGTGTATGATTCCCCACAGTGGAAGAAGATTGATTTAGTGTACCCTAAATTTAGTGAAGAATTCAGGAATCTATGACTTGGGATTTGTACCGATGGGATGAATCCATACGACACATTGAGCAGTCAACATAACGCTTGGCATGTTTTCATTGTTATATGCAATCTTCCTCACTGGTTCTGTATGAAAAATATGTCATGTTGTCATTGTTGATATCGGGCCCTAAACAACCTGGCAATGATATCGATGTTTATCTTGAACCTTTGATTGATGACTTAAAGAAACTTTGGGGACAAGGTGTAATGACCTATGATGCTTCGCATAGAGAAACATTTCGTTTCCATGCTATGTTGTTTTGCACTATTGTGACTTTCTAGCATATGGGAATTTTTCTGGATATAGTGTAAAAGGATCCAAAGCATGTCCTATATGTGAAGAGAATGTTGATTCAATACAACCAAAACATGGCGTTGAGACTGTATATCTTGGTCATCGAAGGTTTCTTCCAAAAGTTCATCTTTATAGAAGGTTGCACAAAGCGTTCAATGGATTGAAATAGGAAGGGACTGCCCCTAAACCTATGTCTGGGCAGATTTTAATGAAAGTGTAAAAGACTTTTCCAATGCATTCTGTAAGAGATCATGATGTAACATTCCCATATAGAGTGACAAATCTTTATACGAGAAGAGGTCAATATTCCAAAAATCTTCCTTATTGGAGTTCTTTGGCAGTTAGGCATTGTATCGATGTCATGCATGTTGAGAAAAATGTATGTGATAGCATCATTGGTACTCTATTGAATATATCAGGTAAGACTAAAGATGGAATCAAATCCAGAATGGACCTATGTTAAATGGGAATAAAGAAAATGTTAACAAAAGAAGTTAGTAGTGATTGAAAAATATATTTACCTCCTGCTTGTTACACATTGTCTATAACTGAGAAGGAAACTTTTTGTGAGTGCTTACTTAATGTTAAGGTACCATGGGGATACTCTTCCAATATCTGTAGACTGGTATCAATGAAGGATTTGAAGATGATAGGCCTTAAATCTCATGATTGTCACACTCTAATGCAACAAATATTGCTCATTGCAATTTGATTTATACTGCCAAAGTATATAAGGTTTGCAATCACCAAGCTTTGTTTCTTCTTAAACACTTTATGTGGCAAAGTTATTGATCTTGAGAATCTCGATAAGTTGCAAAGAGAAGTGGTTGTTACCCTATGCCAGCTTGAGATGTATTTTTCTCCTTTATTCTTTGATATCATGGTATATTTTCTTGTCCATTTGACTAGGTAAGTGAAAATGTTAGGACCAGTTTTCTTGCATTGGATGTATCCTTTTAAATGGTACATGAGTGTTTTTAAAGGTAATTTTTGAAACTATTATCAACTTGAAGGAAGTATTATTGAGGATTATGAGGAAAGGAAGGTTATAGACTTTTGCAATGACTTTCTGAGTTGTAATGAAGCTCTTGTAAATGACAAGAATATTAAGGACTATTTTGACAAAGGGAATTTATGAGAATGAGTGAAAGTAATCAGTCGTGAGTTGTGGGAACAAGCACACTTGTATATTTTACACAACATCGATGAAGTGAGTATTTATATCACCAAACATACCAATTTCATCAAGACAAAACATCCTTGAGCCAATTTAATGTGACTTGCTACAGAATATAACAAGACATTTATTAGGTGGTTTGAAGAGAAACTCTTACGTCAACTATCTCAAACACAAAATAATGTTGCTAAAAATATCAAATGCCTCACTTTTAGACCAAAAATGAATGTTATGTCTTATGAAGGATTTGACATAAATGGATTTTCATATTACACAAAGCATCAAGATGATAATTGATAAGAGTGTCGTCCAAAATAGTGGGGTCACCCTTCAAGCGTCTTCATTGTATCTTTGTAGTGCAAAGGATAAGAGTCAATGTGAAGCTATAATGTCATATTATGGTGTCCTTGAAGACAAGTGGGAGCTTGACTACATAGATTTCAGAGTTCTGGTCTTTAGGTGTAGTTGGGTTGATAACACCAAAGGAGTTGTAGTTGATGAATTGGGTTTCACATTAGTGAATTTTGAAAATATTGGCAAGAAGGGCGAACCATTCATAATGGCATCATAGGCGAAGCAAGTATTTTATATTGATGATCCTACAAATGAAAATTGGTTAGTTGTTCTTCATGGTAAAAGACAGTTGATTCAATCCTATAGATGAAGAAGAGTACTATGACAAGAATGATGACTCCAGTTCATTCTCATTTAGCTTGCTAACACCAAACATCGAAGATGACACTAACTTATATATGCATGGAGATCACATTAAGGGAATGTTAATTGATACAAGATCCAAATATTAGAAGCATGCTTTTATTTTTATTTTTAATTTTTAGATAAGCATTTTACATTTTTATCACTTATATTTCATTGTTTGAATATATTTGATATGACATTATTTCAGATGATGTCTGACCATGAGTTTGATGATCATGATGATGATTACCATGAGGATGAGCACCCTGACAATGTGCACCATGAGAATGACACTACATATAAGTTGTATTGTTTTATTACATAGATGTGAATTTTACAATCTCTATCTTGTTGTATTGTTGTATTGTTGTATTATTTTATCACATTTTTAAGTTATATCTTTTTATGACTTATGTGCACTTTTTGTCAATTTTGTCATCAGGATGTGTGCCATGATGATCTTACTGATCTTGATGTGCAACATCGTAAGCGTGAAACAATACAAGGCATCACCATGATGAATAAGTTACTAGAGCAAAGGGGTAGTGGACCGAAGTTGGTCATTGAGTTTGATAATCAAGGAAACCCTCTAGGGAAGAACAATTCTTTTGTGTCACGTCTAGGGGTTCTAACTCATATAAAAATAGGTGTAAATGTAGAATCTTGGCCTAAAGTTGATCCAAGCAAGAAAGTCTTAATATGGAAGGAACTATGTGTGAGATATTATCATTTATAATTCTATTTTTAAAGCTATTTATAAATTTTTTTAAAGAATATTCCATTAAGTATCTAGATCATAAGGGTGACAAAGTAAACAGTGGAGCACACAAATTGAAAAGGGAATTATTGATGTGAGTACATTTTTATATTTATATTCGTTAACATATATTATTACATGACTATTTACTAATGCAATTTAATGTGTTACATTAATGAATAGGGCTATACAAGATTTCAAAAGGGTTGGAGGAAAAGTGGGTAAGAAAAAGAAAGTGATAGTTTGGCAAAATGTTGATGTAGTTTTCTAACTCCAATGCATATTTATGCCAATATGCTTACTTTTATTTATTAACGTTTTGTGTGTTGAAATTTGTAGTGTCATGTATAAGACAATGGTTGGGCATGTGGATACTATGTGATGTGGTATATGGACATGATTGTCAAATATGAGGCACTAGCCATCAATTGCATACAAAATATAATCTATATATATAGTCTTGATCATCTTAAGTATATAGTCTCATTACATAATATGAAAATATCAAACTTTTTAGTTACGTACATCATTCTATTTGCAGTTGTTTAAAATAAAATAACAACTTGCAAATGAGATATAAAATCCCTATATGACATAAGAACTAGATGAGATATGAGAACAATGGGCACAAGCCTTCGTTAAGCATGTCAAATTTTAATTTTATTGGGATTAAAGAATCACTTTCTAAACTTTTATGTCATTATTTATATATACATGTGGTGCTTATGACTTCTTTCAACTTTAGATTTGATGCGAGTAAATTGTTGGTACATATGTGAATGATTAATATATCATGTGTATGAATGTGAAGATGAATGAATATAATGAGAATTGTGTTTCTTCATTTCATGGGAATGAAGTTGGTGCATATGTGAATGAAGTATCATGTGTTTGAATGAATTATCATGTGTGTGAATGAATGTAAAGATGAATGAATAGAATTGTGTTTGAACATGTGTTGAGAATGGAATTGGAGAATGGATCTTGTATGTGAGTGGATTGTGTTTGTTATTACATGTTTTGCAGTTTTGTTGGAGTGTTGTTAAGTTGAACTCATAGGATGTTGTTAACATGTAGTTCAGAACTACAATATTAAATTGTAGTTTCTACATCCTGCTGACCAGTCACATATAGTAGGTCTATAGACCTACTATTTAAAAAAAACTTAGTCATCGATTTTTCCAAAAAAATCGACATGTAAGGTCTTTTTCGTCGATTTTTGGTGTAAAACTAACATCATATGACGAAACCAAAATAGTCGTACCAGACAGTATGACCGTTCTGGGCAGCACGGCCATAGTCGTCAATTTCTGTGAAGAGATGGTCACTTATATCTTAACCATCGGGTTTTATTGGCTTAACCGATGACTATGACATAGAATAGGTGTTGGTTCTATTTGTAAACTAACAAAGAAACCTTTTCCATCTACAAATGTGACCTGGTATGGACAAACGATGTTGGTGTTTTTTCTTAAATCGATGGATAAGACTCTAACCTGTGTCGGTTCCTTTTATTATAGATATTGAGGTTTTCGTCAGTTTATTTGTCCCCGTTGAACTGATGTCTTGGACTTGTGACTCTAGTGTCGCCCACTTAGGTGTCAGTTTGAAACTGATGTTATAGGTTTGTTTTAACCCATGCTAAAGGTAGTTTCTATACTAATAATTAGTAAGAATGATGGTTTCTTTATCATCAGAATCACTAGTCCATATGAATTGGGTTTTATTGTCAAGAATGGTCCATGGTTAGTAAAAAAATCTATGTTCTTCATCAAATGGTCACCTGGAGATGCCCTTGTCAAGCACAAATTCGAGGATGTTCTAGTTTGGGATAGGATTCTTAGCCTTCCACTTGAACTATGGGATATTAAAATGTTTGAGTGTATTGGCTCTGCCTTGGGGACTCTAGTTCATTCAGATGTTCAGACCAAATTCATTACATGAGTTGATTGTGCACATATTCAAGTTCGCATACCTGCTACCTCAAAGTTTCCTACTATTTTAGTACTAAAAAGCAATGAAATAGATATTACTAAAGTGAAAATCTAGTATGAATGGAAGTTTGTTGTGTGTAAGGTTTGTGGTTTTCTTGATCATGATGAAGAAATTTGCAAGGAAGAATTAGCTGAGAAAGGGAAATCTTCATAATAGGTTGTTGATACAAGTCCTCAGAGCAGCATAGGAGCTTCTTGTTTGTCTAGTATGATCGATTCAGCTACTATCAGTGATTTCTCTAGATCAATACCTTCTACTCTGGTTCTTGTTTTTGATAGGGAAGGGACTTAATCTATTCCTAGGAAAATAGTGAGCCAAAGTCATTTAGTTCCTCCTGAAGTCATTCCTAAAGCTATCAATGGTCTATCAAAAAGACTCATTAACTCCATCTTTTCTCCTTCAAACAAAAAGGAGCTTAGTATGGGGTCAAATGGAGATGATGTTGAAACTATGGCCGGAAATTATACAGTCCAAAGTAAACGAACTCTATTCAAGTTACCTCCTAGAACATTAGAGTCATGAGAAATAAAGTTAATAGCATCCAGGAGGAGTTGAGAAGAGTCTCATGCCAGATCTTAGTTCTTATTGAAACTAAAATCAGAAGGAAATGACTAGCTTCTTTCATGTCAAAGTACTTCTCACAATATAACTATATTTATAATCATGATTCCCACCCTTTAGGTGGAATTTTGGTTCTCTGGGACCCAGGTTCTTGTGATATTTGTAAAGTTTCTGAGAATGATCAATTGGTTCATTGCAAGACTCTTTTTTCTATCTATCTTCTATGTATGGTCACAATGATGATAATTAAAGGTCTCATTATGGTCTTCTATTTCTAATCTTTCTAGTACTATTGATGCTCCTTGGTTCATTCTTAGGACTTTAATGATGTCAGGATGAAGGTGAGAAGATTGGTATGCAGCCTCCATTTAACAAATCTATGGATCATTTTAATGAATGTGTTCTCAGTTGTTCCTTATATGATCTAGACATGAGAGGTCCTCTTTATAGTTGGGATAATCATCAAGTTGGTGATAGATTTGTTACTACTAGAATTGATAGGATTCTTTACAATTTGAGGCCTTGAATAATGTCTTAGATTTTTTTAGAAGTGTGAAGTTCAACATTAAAAGTGATCACAAGATTATTGTTCTTCATATTGGTAACCCTCATATTATTAAGTCCCCTTTTAGGTTTATTAACAACTGGGTTGATGAGTGATTTTTTGAACATTGTTAAAGAAGTATGGGAGACTAAAATTGAAGGATTGTCTATGGTTAAATTCTATAGGAAACTTCAAGTTTTGAGGAAGTGACTCGTTGAGTGGAACCATTCTTCAGTTGGTGATTATTTCTCAGATGCAAAAATGAAAAGGAATTTAGCTATACCTGCTCAAGAAATTGCTGATTTGAACCCTATGGGTTCAACTCTTTCTCTTAAAGCTAATCCATTCAGAAAAATTTCTCATGAATCTACTATCAAAGAGTAAAATATTGTGAGACAAAAGTCTCGTATTCAGTGGCTTAAAAGTGGTGATTCTAATTCAAGCTTTTTCTATTCTTTTTTTAGAACTAGAATGCATATACATAACATCAAATGTTTAAATGTCGATGGTGAAATTACTTCTGATCTTTCTACCATAAAGTCCTTTGTTTCAAAGTATTATAAAGATCTATTCAATGATGCTTCTATTGGAGGTGTTTTTCAAGGTGAATGGTCTGGACCAAAGCTCACTTGTCATCACAAAACAATCTTATGAGTCCTATTTTGCCAAGGGAAATTGATGAGATTGTGAGTCTCTTAACTCTGATAAGGCCCATTGGCCCGACGGCTTTAATGCCATCTTCTTCAAAAAGACTTTGAGTATTATTAAAAAATATATTAGTAGTGTTATTGATGATTTCTTTGCTAATGGCAGGTTGCTCAAAGAAGACAATAATTCCTTCGTTTCTCTTATTCATAAGGGTAATGATAGCAGTTTTATCAGAATTTGCCAACCTATTCCTTTGTGTGATATTATATACAAAATCATTTCAAAATTAATGGCTAATAGATTACAAAGGATCCTTCCTAAGATTATCAGCTTAAATCAATGTGCATTCATCAAAGGGCATAGCATTAAAGATGTTGTTTTGCAAACTAATGAACTCATTCATGATTTCAATAGAGATGTTTCAAAAGATAAAATATGTATGAAGATTGATATCTCTAAAGCCTATGAGTTGAGTGATTGGAAATACCTCTATTATGTTCTTCATAAAATAGGCTTTCCATCTAAATGGATTAGATGGATTGAAGAGATATTTATCTCCACTTCCTATCAAAAGCTTATTAATGGCGACCCAGTTCTAAATTTAACCCTTATAATGGGATTAGACAAGGAGACCTTATTGTTCCATACATGTTTGTTATTGTAATATATGGTTTTTCTGAACTGATCAAGAAGGCAGTTCTAAGTAAAAGCATGGTTCCTTTGAAATCTTTAGATAGCTTTGGTATTTCTCATATTATTGTTTATGACAACCTCATGGTTTTCTTGGAAGCTTCTGAATCCAATGTAAGATCTATTAAGGATGTTTTTGAAGAATTTGGTAATATGTCTAGTCACAAGATCAATGCTAGTAAAATCTCTATTCTCTTTAGCAAGAAGGCATCAAAATAGGTAGTTATGAATATCTAATTTTCCTAAATGTTAGCTTTCATCTAAATATATTGGCATTCCTCTATTTGTCAATAAGTTGAGAGGGAAGGATTACGGTCCTCTTATTGATATAATTAAGTCTCAACTCAAAGGATGGAAGACTGGTTCTATCTCTTTGGTAGGTAGATGTGAGTTGGTGAAGTCAACCCTCTCTACTATGCATATCTACTAGATGATCGCATTTCCTATACCTTCCTTAGTGTGTATACAATTGATAAGATCTGTCATGATTTTTTATGGGGCAAAATTGAAAACGATCCAATCTCCATCTTGTGCCTTGGGATAATATTACTCTACCTAAACTTGAAGGTGGTTTAGGGATCAAGAAAATGAGGAAGGTTTCTTTGGCATGTCTATGTTTGAATTCTTGGAACTTAGTGGCAAAGAAAGACATTCTGTGGGTTAAGTGGATTGGTGAAAGATATTTCATGCATTCTTCATTTTGGTCAGTCAAAATCAACCCCAGTTGGTCTTGGTGGCTGGAAAAATTGGTTAGTAGAGGGCCAATTTATCATCTCATACTCATTTTTTTATTGGAGATGGTAGAAGTGCCAAACTTTGGCAGGATCTATGGATAAAGGTTAATGATCTCATTGAAAATATATTAGGTAAAGAAGCTATTTTAAAGTTGGGTCTACCTTCTAACTACTCTGTTAATGAACTTATTTCTTATTATAATTGGCATGTCTCTAAGAATCGTATGAACAATTCCCTTTTCAATCTTATTTTCTATCAGCAGAGATCGTCTATGCAATCTGATTATATTTCTTTTGAAGGGCTCGTCTGTCCTAAATTGGAGATTTTTTGGAATGTTTTTTGATTGAGTGGAACTAAATCTAAGTTCTTTCCTTGGTTGTAGAAGAGTAATGATCCCAGGTTGTGCTTATTTCATGTCTAGAAGGCTTTTTTAAACAAGCTTCCTACTAGTGATTATGCGAGAAGAATATTTTTTTAGTATGCTTCTATTTCTTTCCTCTATTTTGATGTCTATGAGGATGTTAAACACATTTTATTTGATTGTTTTTCTGGTAAAAAAAGTGCACAATTTTGTCATTGTTGATATGAGAATCTATTTTTCATATTCAAATTTGAATGATGCTGAGTTAACCGGAGACAAGATGCTCTTATTTTTTCTCATACAATACAGACTTTGGAGTGAAAGAACTCCATGTACATGAAGATAGATCAAGCTCTGCATAAACTATTTATAATTGTGTTAAAGGAGAATTCCTTTGCTTGAAGACCTCCTAACTCTTAAATTGGAAGATTTTGTTCTTGTTCTTCTTCTTTTTTCTCTTTCTTTTCGATACCTTATGTAAACTTCTGATCTCAAGTATACTTTATACAATTTTCTTTTGATTTGCATTGATCCTCCTTTCGAGCAATGATGTATTGTAACTGAGACTCTTCAAAAAAATACAAAAAAACCCCACGTGTTTTTGCTTACCAATAAGATCCATTAAAGCTAGTGGTTCAAAAAGGACCACAAATGTCATTATGTATAACATCAAAAGTAGTTTTAGAAGATAAACTAGTTTTACGAGGAAAAGAACTCCTGTAATGCTTTTAAAATTTAGAAGAGTCACAAGGAAGACTTTGTAAAGTGGACAAAGAAGGTTCCAAGTGTATAGATTTTCAAGAGAGGGGTGACTGCAACATTGATGAAGTTGGAGAGGTGTGCACATGAGAAGGGTATATGAAGGGATGTCATCACAAAAGTAGTACAAGTAACCAGTTCTAGAACCCGAACCAATAGTCCTCAAAGTCTGTGAATCCTACATCACAAAACCAAGGCTAGCGCAGGTGATGTTACAGGAAAAGGCATCAACTAATTTAGCAACAAACATCAAATTAAAGGGAACATTGGGAATAAAGTTGAAAGAGATTTCTTTAAAAAAAGTTGAGAGATTTCAATTTAAGAGCGGGTGAGATGTTAACATTCAAGACTGTTGAACAATTTTGATTGGCCCACCTATCAGAATGATAGATGAGGTAGGAATATAGGGTTTAGTGGAGGAGTTAAGATGTCTCATACAGTTTTGCTCAATATAGCATGTTGACATGTTGTAAAACATGATCCAGAAAGGAATTATGCCAATAATGGCTTCATATGTTTGAAGAGAAATTCTTATTGTAAGTTGAGATATTTACAGGGAGTCATATATATAGCTTTGTCCCAAGGTATTGCGTATCAAAGACACAATATAGCATAAAGTAGACCAATGCTAATGGGCTTAAGTTATATAGCATCATGGTTGGCTATTACAAAGATAATGACTAACAAAAAATACCACCAACACACCCCCAACAGTTGGAGAGAACACATCAAGTACTCCCAGATTGTTATACATATAGGAGAAGGTTGAAGGTGGAAATGTTTTGGTTAAGATATCAACAGTTTGTTCTCCAGTCTTCACATATGGTGTACTAATCTCTATGGTATGAATTAGATCTAGCACAAAGTGGCAGTCAACTTCAATGTGATAGGTTTGTTCATGAAAAATTGGATTATTAGCTATATGAATAGCTTCCTAATTATCACATCTAAGAGTTCTTGAGGATGAGAGATGGATACCTAATTCTCCAAGTACAGATGTCACCCATTGGATTTTACAACAAGTGTGTGCCATGACATGATATTCTGCCTTAATGCTAGAATGAGCCACAATAGGCTACTTATATTCTTGTCAATTGATGGGATGGCCACCCATAGAACCCAAATGCCAAAAATGGAATGGATCTCCTATCATTCACATATCTGACCCAATCGACATCAACATACCAAGTCAAAGAGATATCTTGAGAAGGTGGCTTCTTGTATGGGACACCCAATCACATGCAATCTTTAGATATTGCAAAATATGTTATAACCAACTCTAGTGGCATACAATGGGTTTGACCATGTGTCGACGAACAATAATAACAGTAAAGGCTACTTATGGGCTATCTACCATAAGATAAATGAATTTCTTCTCATTTGTGCATCTATATTGTTCATGATCGAAAAGGGACTCCCCCCTCAGGCAAAACTTTATTGTGATAGTCCATTAGTCAAGAAACAAGTTTAGAATTAAGAATACATGAATATTCTAAGAGGTCGAGGACGTACTTCCATTTAGATAAATAAGTGCAATTATGAAAGCGGAGCACATCAATTTCCAAGAAGTAGTGAAGTTGTCCCAGGTCCTTGGTATAAAAATGTACATGGAGTGCCTGCTTCAAATTGAAATTCCATGAGCATCATTACTAGTGATAACAATATTATCAACATATATGTGAGGATAGTGGTTCCAACTTGGGAAGTAGAAATAAGAGGTTTTCATCGCTGGAAGATATGGTAAAACCCATTCAAGAAAATACTTCACTTCTTTTTGTAAACCGGGCTCATGGTGATTGCATGGGGCCATACAAAGAGTGTTTGAGATGGTAGAGTCTTTGTGAAGACTCCCACCTGAGAAAAAAATCTTTTGAGAAGACTCCCACCTGAGCACAAAATCCTAGAGGATGCTTCTTGTAAACTTCCTCCTCTAAATCACCACTGAGGAAGGCATTTTAATATCAATATGTAAGTGAGGCCAGTCCATGTGAGTGGCAAGAGATATCACAATCTTATCAGAAGCAATGTGAGTGATCAGTGAGGAGGTTTGAAAGCAAATCTCACTATATGTTTGGGTGAATCATTTGGTAACAAGACAAGCTTTGAGTTGTTCCACAAATCTATATGAACTGAATTTGATAGAGAAGACCCATTCAGAACCAACAAATTTATTTTTTCTGGGGGGTGGAATAAAATCCAGGTCCCATTCTCACACAACATTGTCATTTCCTTGAGCATCTAGGGTGTTGAAGGGCCTCAAGACCATTTTTCAAAATCTAATTAGAATAAATTTGATGGGAGATGATTTTAATTGCATAGAAAAGTTTGAATAGGAAACATGTACAAGAAATTGGATGTTTGATAGTGTAAGAACATACACCTTTTCAGAGAGCCATAAGGCATGATAGATCTTCATAAGTGTATGATGGTACCAGGTCCTACACCAGTGGTGTAGGAATGACATGGATGACTTGAGTTATACAAGGATGGGTGTCATATATATGATCTACTGGGATAGAAAGATCAAGATCAACAAACCCAGGTTGAGGTTGAGGTGGGTAGCATGACAAAATAGAATCAAAGAACACATATGATTTATGGAATATTACATCGACGAATATGTACATTCAACAATTGCTTGGACTATAACATCAGTAACCTTTCTAAAGAGTATAATAGTCAAGGAAAAATATTTTAATAGAGCGGGGATCAAATTTATTTGCCTTTGGATCAAAATTATGAACAAAAGTAGTACACATAAAAACACAAAGAGGGAAGTGAAAAGCCTTTAGAGTACAAAACAACCTAAAAAGATGTTTCATTCTGTGGAATGAAAGATGATTGTCGATTGACAAGGTAGTAGGAAGTGAGAATAGCTTTAGATGGATAGGACTTAGGTAATTTGGATTGAAAGATATGAGTACGAGAAATGTTAAGTAAATGGAAATTCTTATGTGCTATGACCCCATTTTGTTGTGGGGCGAGCGCAAGAATGTTGATGGATGGTTCTAGTGCTAAAGCAAGATTGAGGACACCTGAATTGAAACATATTCTAAAGCATTGTCAGTCCAAAAGATTTTAATGGGTTTATTAAATTGTGTTGAGATCATTTTATGGAAGGAATGAAAAACACCAATCATCTCATCATGGGATTGCAACAGGTATAACCAACTCATGCAAAATAAATCATCAACAAAGCTAATGAAATAACAAAATTTATCAAAGCTATTCGTAACATACTCAAATTTGGGTATATAGTTTAATTTTTCCTGTCCTTAGGCTCGTTTAATATTAAACCATTTTCTCCTTAAATTAGATTAAATAGGGGTAATTGGATTCTAAAAATGATATGAGAAAAAAACCTATTATACAATGTTAATGGCTAACTAATTAATAAGTAATCAATTGTGGGTTTATTATATAAATTCACGAATTAATTATAGTTGACCCTAACTCATCACAAAAAAATCACCATAAGTTATATTGATAAAACATATTCGATAAATGTGAAATAATACATCCAATTGATTAAGAATAACATTAAATACACTAAGTTAGTATTTCACTCACGAATAATAAAATGTATGACCAAACATTTCCTAAAGATGAAATAGATGTTAAAATTTGATTATTCACACCTTAATTAGCTTATGTATTAGTTTTCATATTAATTGGAAGTCATTTACTCCCTCAATTTATTAAAGAAAGGAATTCATTTAGTCTTAATGAGTCCAATATAATAACTTATATAGTCAATTCATTTATCTTGGTAACACTTTCTTCCCTGACTCCCGCGGACGCCCCCCTCCAACCGTCTCTCCTGGTCATGCACCCTAGCACCCAAAACTACGGCTGGGTCGTTTCTTCTCCTCGTCCCATCCTTTCTCTCCCCTCCTATATCTCCTTCCCCCGTTCTTTCCTTTCCTCTCATCCTTCTCACCTAACCCTAGTCACCAACGCACTCTCCTTGATCCAAGGCCCAGTATCTAGGTGATCCTAGATCTACCAACCACGGCCACCACTCACCAGCGATGACGATCAGAAGTCTGCAGATAGCACAACTCCGACACCTACACCTCTATAATTTCTCAGATCTCCCCTGTCCTCGCTCCTCTTAATCACCTAGTGCCCCTCAGACCTTCACTTGCACGCAGAGTCGCACAGCCTTCACGACAAAGCCTACAAACTGAGGCTCGAACTGCAACCAGGAAACTCAGACGCCATAACCTCACCCTGATGTTACCAGTCGCCAGAACACTTACTGCTATATCATACCCTCTCACCGTTGATGCCACCAACAACCTACAAACACCACGGCGCCCCGCCATCCGACCTCCACAGACCTGCAACAGCAGCCACAGTCCAATAGATGATCATGGGGTATGTTCATGGGCATAGCCAGAGGGGGGCTGTCGGGGCTGAAGCCCCCCTCCAAAAAATATTATTATTATTATTATTATTATTATTATTATTATTATTATTATTATTATTATTATTATACCATGTACAGATTTGTATTTTGTAAATAAAATTATTATATCATACAAAATGTGACTTTTAATCTTATGATTTCAATCAATTCTATCATTCTTCTTTGTATGAACTTCTTAATAGCTAAACTTAATATATTTGTAGATTATGCATCTTATATACTCACAAATCATAAAATTTACCGTCTTAACATGCATGCCATCAATTATGAGTTTAAAAAATCATATATTTCATTTTTATCCTACTAAAATTTGTTTAATAGTTTCATATTAATTTTGTTAAGAGTTACACATATTGTCTCCCTATAAGACTAGGGGTATGCACCTATAAAAGATATAAATAATTATACAAAATGAAATTTATAAAAATATATCATTCATCATGTTGACCTATTAACTGAAATTTGATGTAATATAGTTGACTTATTAATTAACATATATTATTAGCTATAAATTGAGTAAGTTCACTCAATTATAATTATACACCATTAGGAAAAATGATAACCATACATGCACAACTATCACCTTCTATTTATATATTTTTCTTTCAAACTTTTATTAGTCAATCACTCTCAAATTAAGAAAAAATCTATATTACTATATAGAAATAAATCTAAATAATATTTATTGTTACATGGTATTTCACAAACTTTTTTAGTTACATAATATTTATATATTATAAGTTTTAAGCCAAGTAATAATTATTACAAATTTACAAGAACTTGAGAAGATAATGATAATATTTCTATCTATAAAAGAAAATAAGACGATTAAATTGCCATAAGGTAAAAAAGTAGAAAGAAATATAAAACATGGGGTAAGAAGGAGAAGAAAATGTGAGAAAATCCATTTAGTAAATAAAATTTTAATCAAATGGAGAGACAAAAATAAGGATGATATGTAAAATGAAAGTCAATAAAAAATATATAATTTTTTCTTTCATATCCTCTCTTCTTCAACTTTTAAATAAAAAATACACACAGATCTTTCCTCTTCATTCTCTTCACTTTTTATTTCCCAATGTGCTTCTCCATCGTATGTTGTTCATACAACCACATTAAATATTTTCTTCTTTTTTTCTGAAGTTTCCTTCAACTGATCATTGTGTCAAGATCTTATAATATACCAAGTACATTATACTTATATCATTTATAGTATAAGATTTGACTACTACAATTTTTTATTCTTCCTGACAACATCCACTAAATGATGTCATATTATATTTTAATACTTATTCTCCACTTAAAAGATGATTTTGTTCCCATTTTTAATATAACTATTATTTTTCTTACACATTGCCAATTGTATGCACATTGTACTGATCAAGTGATCATGAATTATGATTATATTGTTGATATTCTAGTTGTTTAATCTGAAACACATATCAAATAATGTGTTTGTTATGACCTTAGACATATAAATAAATTTATTATTTTGAATAGTGAATTTATCATTTCATTTATGTTAGATTTTTTTACAAATAGCTTATTTTATATGTTGGAGAAAATGAGACACTAATTAGGTGTGTTTTCTTATTTTTTTCTTCTAAATAAGTATTATTTTCCTCATCGTCACTACTCATAGTAATTCAGCCCCCCATGTGGTAGATTTCTGGATCCGCCACTGGGTATGTTGTAATCATCTCCTCCAACTACACCTGATCTGATCTGCAACCACGCCACAATGCAGACCTTGCGTCCAGCTATGATCACCGCCGGCATGTGACCACCAACACCTCCGCTAGACTCCAGAAAGATACAGATTTTCTCCTCCTTTACCACATACAGCCATTGTAGCTCGCTGCCCTTAACCCTTCCCTTACACTAGCTACTATACCCACAATGGTAAAGCACCTGCTCCATCTTCTTTTTCTTCATCCTAATGACCTCGGTCTGCGTTGTTGAGATTGACACCCCTTGGATCAGTAGGTCTGCAATGCCACCACGCTGCCAGGTCTCATCCTATTCCTTTGATCTTCTTCCATAGTGACATCTCTTTTGTGCACCAGGTTTGACTTACAACAGATCTCTATGTGACTTTCTTGATCTCGAACACCTTGAAGTTGATCCAATAGAGCCATCCTAGGTCTGTGCTCATCCAAACATGATACCTCAAGCAAATACTCATATGTAAGTGAGTTTTCCTTATTAGTACAATAGAAATTCAAGGTTATAGATAGTATGATAATGGAAACTGAAAGGGTGTATTAGGTTTTTGTTTCTATACAATTTACAGTTGATTAGATTAGCCTATGATTTATAGCTGTTGGAAGGGTAGTAACACATGTGTAAGCTACACATACATATATAAAAGCATTCCACTTCTAGTAAGGTAATAAACAAGAAATTGAATTCTTTTAACGGTACATTCTTAAATGATCAAAAGGAAGATTAAGACACATAAACACGATGACCTAGTCTAGTTAAGATACTATCCTAGTAATTGTCATGTCATTGTTGATATACATTTAGGTGTATGAGCTAAGAATTGTTATGTGGGAATTCAGATATGTAAGTAAATTTCATAGGAAAACCTAGTAATCTAACCTCATCCTTTCATATACATTATGAACCCTATAAGCACATATAGGTGGTAACTAGTAATGCAATGATTCTTATAAACATATTCAAACCTATCGGACATGAATATATCTAACTCTGGTGGAGTGGATTAAAGTGTAATTTAATAAATCATAAGGAGACCTAAGTTGTGGATGACATACTAATTCTCACCTAGATATATAACTTGGAATGCATGGATCAAATTTTGATGAAGATAGTTATTAGAGAGATAGGATGTTACTTATAAAATATCTAGAAAGAGAGTGTACGTTAGGATGATTTAGGAGAAGGAATGTGGATCAAAGCCCAAAAGGTGAACCTTAATCTAAAATATCGATATGTAACTTTACATGGGAATGTCACGTGTGTATGAAATCTAATCCACCCATGCTATAGTCACTAACTAAATTGTGATATGCATATATATATATATATATATATATATATATATATATATATATATGAGATCATAGTTTAACATACATGCTAGATGTTGTACCCTACTCTAGGGTGGTTATGCACAAACAATAACGATCATCTAGACACTTATATATGTATAACGGGCCATAGTTTCACTTAATAAGATTGAAAACCCTAATATGTCATTAGGTGATCGGGACTAGGAGAAGAGAAATATGAACATCTATAATAAGAATATATACACAAGTTTGCTTCAGTTTGACTAGCATACCTAATATGTTCATAGGATGAAAACTCTACTTCATGGACCAAGTATATAGGATGAGTTAAGCTTTAATTATGAAGATCAGGTATATACTCTTCCATATTTATAACTGGGCATAATATGACTATTTTTTCCCATGATGAGGTAGCCTTTGAAATACTTGCTCTTATTCCATTTTTTGGACAAATCATATACTCGCAATTGGACTTATTGTATTCTTCTGAAATTACTATTATCATGTTGAATTGGGTCATTGACCTCACCTACTACTATACTTAAATCATGACACATATGTTTGTGAAAGGTGTATCTTACCATTCTATTTATGCATGTTAGATAATTCGACTAGTTTAACTATCGTAGATGCTTTTGCGTAACCATTAGGGTATGCTTTTCTATACGGGGTATGCTTTTCTACCCTTATATATACAGAGTCGTGCTTTTCCGCCTAGGGTGTGCTTTTCCACCCATTTTACTTAGGATAATGACCCATTGGTGTCATGGCCCTACTATAGTTACTTTAATCAAATATATCGACATGCAAATATTTATATGATTGGATGGTTGATAATGGCAAGAGTGGTGTTATTTGTTTAATTATACTGCCTCATTCTTTTGGAAGTTCTTTCTCTTGTTACTTCTCTTTGAAACTTACCTAGCTTTAATGGCCCCCTTTTTCATGGGAACATCTTACTTTACTTCTGAATTAATTAATGCCCTAGTTAATCTTCTAATGTACATACTCAGCTTTTATTGATGCGTACTCTTTTGTTTCCTATTTTTTTCTAGGTGTTCCCTCCACCCAGGTGTAAGTGTTTTATAGGGTAGAGACTCAGGATAATTGTGACTCCATTGGTGAACTTAAAGACAGCTTGAGACAGCCTTGTTACCCTCTGCATATGGGCTTATGTGTCTATAGATGAAACCTTTTCATTTTATGTACCACCTGTAGGGTGCGAAAGTTATGTACAATGAAAACATTTTGTAACTTTGTAAATAGTTATGCTTTCTACTGTTTAAATAGTTCATGGCTCATGTTTGTAACATTGAGTGGGCCCACTATTGGGTCCCGCTCCTTACACTAATGGTTTGAAAAGGACTAGAAATGACAGCATGATAATGAAGCAGTTTAAGAACATAAACTAGTTTTTCGAGGGAAAAGACTCCTATGATGCTTCCCAAACTAACAAGATTCACAAAAGAATACTTTGTAAGCAGACAAAGAATGTTCTAGGTGCTTCAACTTTTCAAGAGAAGGGTGACCATAATGTTGATGAAGTTGGAGAGGTGTGTACATGAGAAGGGTAGATGAAGGGACACCATCACCAAAGCGGTACAGATCACTAGTTCTAGAACCCGGACCAGTCATGATCAAAGTTTGAGAATCATGCATCACAAAACCATGGCCACCTAAGGTGACGATGCAAATAAATACATCACCTAATTTAGCAATGGACATCAACTTAAAGAGAAAATTGGGAATAAAGTGACTCATTTAAGTTTAAGATTAGGTGAGATGTTAATACTACCATGTTGTTGAACCATCTTAATGGACCCATTTGTTAGAGTGATAGATGAGGTAGGAATATAGGATTTAATGGAGGAGATAATATGTCTCATACTCATCATATGTTTGGGGCTCTAGAATCGACAATCCAGGGAGAATTAGATGCTAGCATGGAGGCCCTGATATTGCATTTGTTGGAGGCCAGAGGTGCTGAATATGACGTAATAGATTGTATAGTCACAAAATCACTAGATCATATTTGGTGCTTCTTTAGTCTCTATCTCTCCCTTGTTATGTATGTTTTAGTTGCACTCAAAGTTCATACTTTCCATATTATCTTGGAAATACCTTGATGGTCTAATGAATTTTTTAAGTGCTTTTAGCTCTATTTACCCCCCTCTAGAGTCGATCGTCTGATCCAATGCTAACATGTGACAGTTTCCCGACCCTAGAAGATGTCTTCTCTCATATTCATCAATATGACGTCCCACTCATGCATTCAACTCCACTAGATTTTCCAATAAATATTTTAGTTGTTTCTTGTGGATGTGTTCGAAGATGTCCCATGAGGCCAAATGCACTTTCTATAGTTGGGACATCTTGAGGAGAAGTGCTACTAGAAGCACAATCATCCATGTGGGTGCAGTTGTGGGACTTGTAAAGGTACCAAGGGGAGTACCATAGAATAAGGCCATTGGTTGAAACAGTCTAGTTAAGAGGTAAATTCTCATCCAAAAAGCCATTTGGATATTCTATGTATATTGTTGTCATTCGAGTTTTAGGGGTCAAACTTCTCAGTTGGCAACAACTGTTAGATACACCCATTGGTGCTTGTCGATTGAGTTTCTCTCAGGACAAACTCATCTGACAATTGATGTTGTCAAAAAGCATATATATTTTAGAAAAGAATATCTAGAGGCATGATAAAAATATAGAAAATATCTAAACATGTATAAGTAAGTTAGTAATGCACTATAAAAGCATGAGGGGCAATTTTTGAGCAAGAAAGTGATGTGAATCACAATATACCAAAAAAATGACTCAAAAACCATATGTAAAGTGCATAAAAACTTGCCAAGAAGATGATATGATTGGATATGAGCAAGAATATCGTTACCTCTAATCTTACAATTTCTTTCCCACATGTTTCCACCCCATACACATCTCGCCTTTATTCTTTTATGTGGATTAAGAAACGAATTTTCAAATCAATAGCTAAAGTAAATCCATTTACATGTGACCTACAATAAGAAAGATGAAATCGTCCTCAATCATATTTTTGGGTCTGGAGGGGTTATCTTAGCAACCCAAGTCCTATTGCTCTTGGGTGATTTCCTAAAAGGGCAATATGTAGAGTAATGGCCAATTTCATTGCAATGATTCCATGTGCCCATAGCCTAAGAACTAGAGGATTATTCATTGAAAATTGAAGGACCTTTGTCTTTATTGTTCCTTTGGCTACTATTAAGTCCAAAACCATCTCTACCCATTTGTTCAGTAGTATGATCAAGAATTTGATTAAGATTCTTTTTATCATCTAAGAATCTTTGTATAGAGGACATGAAATTATGATTGTCATTCATAAGAGAAGTAATAGTAGATGACAACTTATTTATATCATCTCTAGCATGCAAAAGATCGGTTCCTAAGAAAAGAGCTTTGAACGTATAAGAATCTTTATCAATATGAAGGGCAACAACATTATCCTCTCTACTAATATAACTCGAACAAGATTCAAGGACATTGATTTTAGCAAGCAAGGAAGCATTTTCTTTTTCAAGCAAATTAATCTTATAAAGATAGACACTATTTTCATATTCTATACCTTGCAAAGCAAAGTTTTTGTCTTTATTTTCAATTTTAAGAACATAAACGCCAGCATTCGAGGATTCATAATTTTAGTATGCTCTTCATTAGAACTAGGGTAAGAGGTTGAGCTTCTAGAAATCTAATTTTATCAAGCAATTTAGCATTTTCAAGTTTAAGAGAAACTACTTATCTAAGATAAGCATTGTTTTCAATCTCAAAACTATTGAATTTCAATTTTAATTCTAGATAATACTTTTGAAGATTTCCGACATCATCTTGCAAGCAAATTTTAGCATTTCAATATCATTTTTTTCTACATGAAAGTTATCAACAATTCTAGCAAGCTTTTCCTTTTTGTTTTAGAGGATTTAAGAGAGGCATGAGTAGCATGAATAATTGTAATTTAAGATTCTTTATATAAATTTACCTCATTTGAGTCTTCATTTGCACTTGCCATGAGAGAAAAATGGAATTCTTCATCTTCTCTAGAGCTTGAGCTAGATCCTCCACTAGAATCTTGACTTGAGCTTGAGTGGAGGGTCATGAGAGCTTTTATGCCATTTATCCTTCTTCTTGTTCTTCTCTTACCTTCTCTTGTGATGATGGGTCTTTTTGCCTTGTGGGCAATCTTCCTTGAAGTGACCCTTCTTTCCACATTTGAAGCACCATGTGGATGAGGAAGACTAACCTTTGTGAAGTCTACCTTTGGAGTACATAGCATCTTCTTCAACTTGAGAGGATGACGAAGCTTGACCAAGAATGGCTTCAATTCGGGCTTTGATTTCAGCCTTCTTCATTCTCTTGAGCTCTTTCTCTTGTTCTCTTTCTTCTTAATCTTGCTTGTCAAGTTCTTCATGGGCTTTTAGATTTCCTACGAGTTCTTTAATAGTAATATCACCAAGGAATTTGTTTCTTCAATGGAGGTCACCTTGGATTGCCACCTCTTAGGGAGAGTTCTAAGTATCTTTGAATTTATCTCTCCTTGGTCCATAGGATGACCTAGAACGGGAAGACCATTCACAATGGTGTTGAGCCTTGAGTATATCTTAGCTACCCTCTCCTCCTTTCCCATCTTGAAGTTTTCAAGAATCCCTTTGAGCATAAAGTCCTTGCTTTCTTTCACTTGCTTTGTCCCTTCATAAGTCTTTGTCCATATCTCATAGGAGGTTTCACATGAAGAAATCGGGTTGAACTCGGTGGGAGAAATGGAGGCATAGAGATTGTTGATGCTCTTGCATTCAAGGTTGCTTTCTGCAAAGTAGCATCATCCCATTCTTCTATCTTTGTCTTCGGTAGTTTGTATGAAAGGTCCACCATTCTCCATAGCTCAAGACTTGATCCTTGTATGTATAATTGTAAGCTTCTCTTCTAATAGAGGAAGTTGCTCCCATAAAATATTGGAATGTTGACGAGGTATCTCCCACCTTGATAGTCGTCCATCTTCTCCTACTTGTGGAAGTATTGCTTAGAGAAGACCCACTCTAATACTACTTGTTGAATCGGATGATGAGATGTAGAGGGGGGTGAATAGAGCTAAAAGTACTTAAACAAAATTTATTAGGCCTTCAAGGTATTTCTAATATGATATGGCAAGTATTAACTTTGAGTGAAACTAAAACATACATAGCAAGGGAGAGAGATATTGAACAAGTACCAAATAACACAAGTATTTATAGTGGTTCCAACCTACAAACTAGAAGATGTACATCCATTCCCTAGAGAGGTCAACCTCTGGGATAAATCCACATGTTTCACTCCTTATATTACATTATAATAGATACAACTTAAGACCTCCCTGTTTAAGATCAAGGGTACCTAGCATTCCCTTTATAAAGAAGGGAGTCAACAACCTACCAAAGGGCTTACCCATCCATGACTAAGAGTCTTTCGCCTCACCAAGAACTTACCTACTCTTGCAATGAGTCTTCAGCCTTCTCCAAGGACTTACCCACTCTTACAACGAGTCTTTAGACTCCAAAAACTTACACACTCTTAACTTGGATAATCAGTCTTTGAATTCACCTTCACTGAGGAGAAGCTTTCACCAAGGGACTCCTTCCTTTCTTCTTCTTCACCTCTCTTAACCAAGAGAGAGAATCTTAATATTCAAGGATGAATGAGAGATTGGGAGGTACAGGAAGTGAGAGTCTCACAAGATATACATGTAGGACTATATCTCTTTTAAATCTCCTACTCACTCTAATGGAATAGCAAGTGATTAAGCTTATGAGAGAGGAAGGAGGAAAATCTCTCTTAAATATAGTATAGGGACCTTCATGGTACTTCTTCGACTATGGGATGAAGCCCAAGGGGTCCTATTTATAGTTGAGGATGCCTACTGGCCAGTAGAAGCACTTAGAGACAAATTCTAGCCATTTGGGGTGTTGCAACAGATAATTATTTTTTAATTTTGAAACACTCCAACAGTTAGAAACACTTCTTTTTGTAGATTTCATACAGTGTCGTCATTCGAGTTTACTTTTGGGAAATTTGATCGATGGAACTATGCGACAAGTCAATTTTGAGTTGTCGATCGAGTTTTAACTAGATGAAACCCTGTCAATGGCTTAAAATTGATTTGCATGTGCAGGGGTGTCGGTCGAGTTTATCCTAGAAAATCTCAGCTGACCTTGGTTGTTTTGAAGATCAATCAAGAGTGTTGTTTGAGTTTACCCTAGATGAAACTCAGCCGAAAAAAGTTCATGTGATGAATTTTAAAAAGTGCCATAAAAGTGCTTAAATGTTTGATATAAGTGCTCTTGATTTTTTCAAGCTTAATTACAAGTAATACAATATTACAAGTAATTTACAACATGATTCTAATGGATTTGAAGTCTTTTCCATAAAAGTGCACCTACATTGATTTTGACTTATTTTTCTCCAAGTTAGGATGTGCAAGTTAGGGCATTTGGAGTGTGTTTTACCTAATCTGAAATCACCCAAGTAGAAGCATTAGAAATAAATGAATGGAATGGTTTAGACATCATCAAAATAAGAATTTAGTCTATTGAGACAAGGGTTTCATTTAGACCTTGAGTCAATAGTCATGATGATGTTGTAGATAGGAGCATAGGTCAGATCGAGGCTATTGAGAAATTTGACAGCAATGAGATTGGCATGCTCTTTGGTTTGATCTTTTTAAGAGACATGTTGGAAGTAATCAAGATGTTGAGACATGTTGACAATGGAGCCATAATATTCATAAAGGGTCCTATCTCCCTTATATTCACCAAAGATTTTATCCCTAACTTTATAGAGCCTCAACGCATTCTTTCTTGTGTGTATTCCATAATGAGCATCATCCTGTAATTCTTTTGCAACTTCCTAGAACATATATTTGGAGGCAATATACACATCCATACTATTATAAAGCCAACTTGTGTCTTGGCTATTTTCTCATTTTCATTCATGGAGTATCCTTGTCAAGATATTCTATGGACTTCACCTTGTCTCTAAGTTCAAGAATTTTATCTAAATATAATTCATCCAGACTAGATAATTATCTCCATATATTTTGATGATGGAGATAGGAGCATTGCCATTATAGAAAATGGTCTAGGGTGAATCTTTTCCTTCAGCCTTACCTTCAGACATAATGAGAAATTAGTTACACTGGTAGTACAATGATGGAGATGGATGATGACAAATTAGTCACACCAGTAGAATAATGGTGGAGATGGATGATGACAAACTGGTCACACTACTAGTACCTAGATGGAGATAGACAATCACTATAAGATGCATAGTGAGAGGAGAGTGATAGCTGGAAAGAAGTGTGGCTGAAGCACTAATACACATATAAGACACTATGATAGGAAAAATGTAAATGATAACCTAAGTATTAACAATGCTCGCCCATGTACCTAGTGATAATACATGGGGAGGAAAGTAAAGAAAAGGGAGGCCCAAAGCTTCTTACAAACTTGTTTAGAAAAAGATCTCTATCGTTCCACACTCAAAACACCATTGTTGCATCTGGTGGATTACATAAAATGAGAGGAGTACCATTCAGATTCGTGGAGGTTACTACACTAGAAAGCACCCTATTGGGGGGGACATATGCAACTCATTAGGAGATGATTACTTGTGACTCCCCTTCCGAAAACCAGGCCACATGGAGTAGAGAACGTCCAAAGAAAGAGAAGTAGAGGAGGCGGACTATAGTGGATCAATACTTGACCATAGAGAATGCAACAATTGCCTTCCTTATCACTCGACCAACAACTCGCGATGGCGTGGCAGTGTGCTACCATGCTACTACTGGCTACTCAACCTAGAGGGTAGTAGGCACAGGGCTGCAGTGGGTAGGCACATATGGCAGGTGAGGGGGTAGTAGAAGAAGAAGAGGAAGAGGGGTGGCGACAAAAAGGAGAGAGGGGATGGGGGTTGTTGCTCCTCTTTAAATCATGGGGGTTAGATACTTGTTGTTGATACCACGTGAAGTGGAATTCTTATTATGAATTTGAAGGATTATAAATAGTCATATATATAGCTTTCTCTTAAGGTATGATGTACTAAAGTAGTGGTGGCCCATTTAACTATTACAACGATAATAACTCACATAAAATACCACCAAAAATATGATTGTTTTTATTTATCTACTTTTTGATGAAGAAGAAACTAATTTCCAAAATGAATGGATCACCAACCAAAATCTTATCTTCATCCATCTTAAGTGAAAATGGATAATCATAAGGTTATATTTGATTTTTTTAATGGTAGCATGCCTTAAAATACTCATGCATGAATCATGTCCTGTTTGAAAAATATGTTGCATAAAGTTACATATATCAACAATGAAGCTACCACACAAAGACCAATATTTTTCTTGCTTTTTGACACATGAATGTTTTCGAGATCCATCATATCATCTTTCCAATATGTGAGTTTTAGCTTTTCACAATGAGTAATTATTTGTTCCTCCGTAGAGGTGGGAGGGAGAATATATGATATGTTGAACATAATAATGTGAATGAGAGAGGTGGAGGGGAATGGGAGGTGGCTGAACAAAATGGTTGGATAGGACTCAATATAGGGGTCCAAATGTGTTGTTGTGAAATGTGGTTTTAAGTGTGTTACATTAAACCTTTGTGGTCAAAACACCCAATAATTTTTTTAGGAGTGGGTCTTTCAAACATATTTAGAGTTATTATTATCAGAAAAACATTTAGAGCAACATGTTGTCACAACAGATTTG
The DNA here is from genome assembly GCA_963693085.1 of Alisma plantago-aquatica. Taxonomy (NCBI): domain Eukaryota; kingdom Viridiplantae; phylum Streptophyta; class Magnoliopsida; order Alismatales; family Alismataceae; genus Alisma; species Alisma plantago-aquatica. The sequence continues at coordinate 491,909,881 of OY856411.1, read as the reverse complement.
AGCGCTCAATGGAGGAGGATAGTTTGCATGATGCTAATAATAACATATAAGACTTCCTCATATGCCCATGGTGGATTTTGATACATGACTTATTCTTTCTAAGAACATCCATTTATTTTCTTTGATTTGTTGACCTAAGTGTTACACATTGTCCATATTTTGATAATGACTTAAGCATTCCATTCGTATGTATCTAATATGTTTGTTTGAGATTGATTTCATGCATTAGGTACATGAAAAGGATCAAAATTATCAAGTCCTAGCTTGTTTTAGTTCAAATCAAAAGCAATGCAAATGCGCAATTTGTGAAAACACTCTAAATCACCTTAGATAATTTTTGTAATCATTTGTATCGATGACATGACTTGTAACTAAGATGACAAAAAAAATCTGAGACACTTAATTCAAACGTTTGATCACTTAAATGTCATTTTGTAAAATTCATTACAGGCACTTTATCGATCGAGTTACAAACTCGACCGATCCTTAATGGATTTTGAGAATGATATTGATCAGTTGGGTTGCACACTCATAGAACTCAACTGATCCCTCTATAGACCAAAATCAATTTAAGTGGATCAGTCGAATTATCACCAGGACAAACTCGACCGATGGTTTAAATTAGCTTTTTTGCATAGTGTGATCGGTAGAATTATCTTTATTAAAACTCGATCGAATCCATTGTACAGAAAATACAAAAAAATGAATCTAACCGTTGGAATGTTGAAAAACTCAGAAAAATATCTGTTGCAGCCCTCCAAATAGCTGGAAAACATTCAAAAGTGTTCCCACACTCTAGTGGACATCCCCAACTATAAATAGGACCTCTTGAAGTTCATTCCAAGGTTTCTCATTTATGCTATTCAAGGTCCTTTCCATACTTGAGTGCTTTCTGTCCACTTGATCCCCTTTCTCTCTCTTGATTATACTTCAATTCATCATTATGAGTGAGATAGGTCCTATGTGAGAGAGATATCCCATTGTATGCTTGTAAATCTCTCAAACTTCTCCTTTCCCAACCCCTTTCTTCAAAGTTCTTGATTGGTGAAAGCTTCCTCAAGAGAAGGAGAAGGAGCAATCTTCTTCAGCTGTAGAAGAAGGTACTCAAGGCTTCTCCGAGTGAAGGAGGAGATCAAGGAGGAAGATCTATGGAGTTGAGTGGGTAATGTTGACTCAAGGTCAATTAGGTCAATGTTGACTCACGTATAAATTGACTAAACTTGTGTTTTTATGATGACTAACCATTCCACATATTGGTGTCTAATGTCTCTACTTGAGTGATTTCAGATTAGGTATAGACACACTCCAAATGCCCTAACTTGCGCATCTCAATTTGGAGAAAAGACAAGTCAAAAGTCATACAAGTGCACGTTTTTGTAATATGATGTAAATCCATTAGAATCATGTTGTAAATCACTTGTAATGATTGTATGACTTGTAATTAATCTTAGAAAAAATCAGGAGCACTTAGATCAAACGTTAGATCACTTTAGATGCAACTTTGAAAATTGATTACAGGCACTTTGTCGGTCGAGTTTCCCAGCTTGAAAACTCAACCGATCATCCTTAATCAATTTTCTGCAGATTGCATCGGTCGAGTTGTGTTTACACAGAACTCGACCGATCAAGTAACTGACCATTTCGATTCCTAATGGTCGGTCAAATTTTGTCAGGACAAACTCGACCGATCATTTGAGTATCGGCCTTATCGTTTACTTGATCAGTCGAGTTACCCTTATAGAAACTCGACCGATTGCACTGTACGGAAAAGTATAGAAACGTGCTTCTAGCCGTTGTGGAGTTTCAACAAGTGAAAATATATCTGTTGCAAGCCACAAAACAGATAGTTTTCATTCTCAAGTGTTCCCAAAGGCTAAGAGGCATCCCCAGCTATAAATAGGACCCCTTGGGCTTCATTCCAAGGTTGAGCATTCATTGCAAAACTCTATGTGAGGTTCCTATTCTATAGTTTAGTGCTTCCTACAACCTCCTCTCTCTCTAAGCTTAATCACTTGCTACATCCATTAGAGTGAGTAGGAAATATGTAAGAGAGCTAGCCCTACATGTATATCTTGTGAGGCTCTCACTTCCACCACCTCCCCATCTCTCTTTTCAACCATGAAGATGAAGGTTCTCTCTCTTGTCTAAGAGAGGTGAAGAAGAACAAGGGAAGGAGTCCCTTGGTGAAGATCAAGGTTGAAGACTTGGACATAGAGTGGGTAAGCCCTTGGTGAAGGCAGAAGACTCCTTGCTCAAGTGGGTAATTCCTTGGTGGAAGCTTCTCTGAGTGAAGGTGAAGTCAAAGGCGGAAGATCCAAGAAGAGTGGGTAATTCCTACAAGGCTGAAGACTTGTGCAAGAGTAGGTAAGTCCTTGGAAGAAGGCGGAAGACTCCTTGCAAAGTGGGTAAGTCCTTGGTAAGGTTGAAGACTCTTTGTATTGGATAGGTAAGTCCTTTGTTTGGTCATGTATTGTAAGTCTTATGAATGAATATAAGAATGCAATGGTTAGGAAATCCTAGAGGTTGACCTCTCTAGGTAAGTGGACTGACATACTTCTAGTTTGAAGTGTGGAACCACTCTAAATAGCTTGTCTACTTATGTTTTCTCAATCTCTCTCATCCTTGCTATGCATGTTTTAGTTGCACACAAATTTCCTATTTAGCACCTTATCTTATGATATATCTTGAAGGTCTAATGAATTTTGTGTAAGTGCTTTCAGCTCTATTCACCCCCCCCCTCTAGAGCATCTAATCACCCATCTAGGATCCAACAGGTAAAGCCTTCAAGGCTGAAGACTCATTGCAAGAAGGGTAGGACCTTGGTGAAGGCATCCAATTGATTGCAAGAGTGGGTAAGACCTTGGTGAGGTAGAAGACTAGCTCTTGGATAGGTAAGACCTTGATTGTAAGGTTTTTGGCTCCCTTGGCCTTAAAGGGAAGCTGGGTATCCTTGTCCCCGAAAAGGAAGGTCATTTGTTGTAACTCTTATAAGTGAATATAAGGAGTAGACAAGCTTAAGAAATCCTAGAGCATGACCTCTCTGTGTAGTTGACTGACTCTCTCCTAGTTTGGAGAGTGGAACCACTCTAAAATAGCTAGTTTAATTGGTTGCTTCAGTCTCTCTCATCCTTAGTATGCATGTTTAGATTGCCATCAAATTGACTATTTATAGTTATGCCTATTTGAAGTAAATTGAAGGTCTGAGTATATTTGTGCAAGTTTTGAAGCTTTATTCACCCCCCCCCTAGAGCCCTCCGATTCAACAAGTGGTATTAGAGCTACGGTTTTCTTTGGCACATCTCCCATGAGATGAGAAGATGGGTGACAACATGCTTGGTTCTCTCAACCTAGAGGGAAGCTTCTCCATGAGACCCATGGTTTTTTACGGCACCAACTTCTTCTGTTGGAAATGACAGATGCAGTTCTTCCTTCAAGTGATGAACTATGACATCTGGAAGGCGGTGATTCTTCCATACAAGGAGCTGATGGGTGATGTAGCTACTTGGGATGAAGCTACACTCAAGAAGGTTCAACTCAATGCCAAGGCAATAAGCATCATCTATGTTGTCCTCACTCTCTCTGAGTTCAACTAGATCTCATCTTGGCACACATCCCGTGAGGTTTGGAATAAGTTGTGCATCTCTTATGAAGGCATGCATCAAGTCAAGGAATCAAAGATCTACGTGCTCAATGGACTGCTTGAAAACTTTAAGATGGGTAAGAAGGATAGAGTGTCTTATATGTACTCAAGGCTTAACACTGTCATCAATGGACTTGCAGCCTTGGGAAACACCTTGGATAGAGGGACAATCAACTTCAAGATACTTAGGTCCCTTCCCAAGAGATAGGGACCCAAGATGACTTCGATTGGAGAAGTTAGAAGCCTTGGAGACTTAGCCACCAAGGAGCTCATTGGAAACCTTCAAGATCATGAGCCAAGGCTTTATAAGCAAGAAGAATATGACAAGAAATATGAGAAGAAATCAAAGAAGATGAAAGATAATGCCTTTAAAGCTCAAGTGGAGGCAATGATTCTCCAACAACAACTTGCTTGTCGGTCCTCTCCACCCTCCTCAAGTGAAGATGATGGCCCTAGTGATCATGAAACAAAATACTCCAAGGGCAGACACTTTAAGGGAAAGTTTTCCCCATCCTCGACTCCTAGGTGCTATGAATGTGGACAAAAGGGGCACTACAAGAATGAATGCCCAAAGGCCAAGAAGAGGCACCACAAGAGTAGCCACAAGAAGAAGGATGACTACAAGAAGGAAGGCAAGTACAAGAGGAAGGATAATAAGGAGAAAAGGATCAAGGATGCAACTCATGCAGCTTGGGAGGAATCTTCCTCGAGTAGCTTAAGCTCCAATGAAGGAGAATGCCATCTTGCACTCATGGCCTCCACTAGTGAAGACATTGGTGAGGTAAGTGAGGTAAGTAAGTTAAGCTTGCATGATTTGTCTAAAGAAACTCTTATTGATATGCTTAATGCTACCCGCTCTTCTTATTCCAAATGTAAGTCTAAGAAGAAGAGGTTGGGTAAGATCATTGATGATTTATATGCAAAAATTGACATACTTGGTCAAAATGAATAGTTGCATCTTGATAGCATTGATTCCTTGCAAGGGAAGTTTCTTGATCTTGAGCTCCGATACAATGGGTTGAAGTTGAGAATGGTGCCTACCTTAAGAACATCACTAGTCTTAAGGAATAAAACCAAGCACTAGTAGATAAGTTGCTTTGCTAGAAACTAAAAATGATAATCTTAAGCTTGCTTGTAATGCTACTAAGGATGAAAATGTAATCTATCTTGATCAGCTTATATTGTTTAGAATTGAAAATGCTAGGTTGCTTTCTCAAATTAATGATCTATCTTCTAGACTTGTTTTGCCTAGCAATGAAGTTGCTTCTATTTCTTTGAATAGATATTCCTATTTGACTAAAGCCCTCTACTTAGAGGTCGACATGCTGCATGCTAGTGATGATATTGCTCATTTGTCTTCTACAGTTGTCACTCTTACCAATGATAATCACAAATTTAGAGTTGTTGACTCAAGGTCAATTAGGTCAATGTTGACTCACGTCTAAATTGACTAAACCCGTGTTTTGATGATGACTAACCATTCCACATATTGGTGTCTAATGTCTCTACTTGAGTGATTTCATATTAGGCATAGACACACTCCAATTTCCCTAACTTGCGCATATCAAATTGGAGAAAAGACAAGTCAAAGTCATACAAGTGCACGTTTTTGTAATATGATGTATATCCATTAGAATCATGTTGTAAATCACTTGTAATGATTGTATGACTTGTAATTAAGCTTATAAAAATATCAGGAGCACTTAGATCGAATATTAGAGCACTTTAGATGCAACTTTGAAAATTTATTACAGGCACTTTGTCGGTCGAGTTTCCCAGCCTGAAAACTCGACTGATCATCCTTGATCAATTTTTTGGAGATTGCATCGGTCGAGTTGTGTTTACATAGAACTCGACCGATGGAGTAACTGACCAAATCGATTTTCATTGGTCGGTCGAGTTTCCTCAGGACAAACTCAACCGATGGTCTGAATATTGGCTTTGTCTTTTACTCTATCAGTTGAGTTACCCTTATAGAAACTCGACTGATTGCACTGTATGAAAAAGTGTAGAAAAGTGTTTCTAGCCGTTGTGGAGTTGCAACAAGTGAAAATAGATCTGTTGCAAGCCACAAAACGGCTAGTTTTCATTCTCATGTGTTCCCAAAGGCTAAGAGGCATCCCCAACTATAAATAGGACCCCTTGGGCTTCATTCCAAGGTTGAGCATTCAATGCAAACTCTATGTGAGGCTCTTATTCTATAGTTGAGTGCTTCCTACAGCCTCCTCTCTCTCTCTCAAAGCTTAATCACTTGCTATGTAACATACTCGAACCCTGAATCACGACTCAACCCTTAATCTGCTTAGGCCCCTTTTCAAGTATGTTAGACAATTCACTTATTCCCTAAAGTAGGACTTATTGTTAATAGTTAGTGGTCAAGTAACGTAATGTGAACGAATATCTTTTAATTATGAAATATAATAAGGAATTAATTTCATCACATGGTTAATTATATAACTTTCCTAGTATAAATAATAGTTTTAACTTTCTAGAATCTTCCTATGAGTAAAAGATGAGAGAAATCATATTAATATGTAATATAGTATCATAGATGACTAGTTGAATGAGTAAATGCATTAAATGGGTGTTCAATATTCAAATAATTAAATATAAATTGAACATTTTCAACTAGTCAAGTTAATGCTAAAAATAAAGGTCTACCAAGGTCATAACCAGTCTTCATACCTCACCAAATCTCGCCAAATCAGATGCAAGCTCATCTCCTCCGTGACCTTGACCCAATGTTCTAGCCAGAAGAATCTATGAATCTAAAGACCTATAGATTCAATACATCATGGTGTTTGCCTGGTTCCAAGTGAGAGCTCCTGTTGGATGAGGGCTTCTCACTTCAGCTAGATGAGAAATAACCAAGTGTCGCAATCTTGTGGTAGTTCTACCCACCTCGATGCAATCCATCAGATCCAACACTGATCAACAGTTCTCCAGGATGCACAGGCTAGTAAATGATCTTTTGAACAATAAATTTTATATATAGATCAATGAGAATATACTTAGTGGCATACTAAACCATAATGGTGATTAGAGTATCCTTAGATAACACATAAAATGAGTATCATGACTGCTAAGATGTGTTATTTTAAAGCCATACTTCTAATACACATACATAAACTTAAGATCATTTTATAATGAAAACCAATATAGGTGGTGTAGTTATCTAGATTGGACTATTTTGTGTAAGATGGTATATAAGAGAGAGAATATGTAAAGGAAATTTCTTACATGATCATAAGCATGGATTCTACACTAATATAACATGTTGTTCTAAACTCTCATATCATTAAAATGAGTAAGTAGGCATATATAAAATATCATACATGAAATTGACATGAACTTTGGCATAAAGACGGTAAGTCTTATGAATTATTGTAAGTAGTGGGAGTATGAGTCGATTAATGCGATAATGAACTTGGTGAACCCTAGTGGGGTATAATAACCACCAAATATTAAGTCCTTAATGCATGAATGATAGAATGATAATTCCTTATAATTGGGAACCTAGGAATTGTAACGATGATGGACCTAGTACCCATTGGGAAACTAAAAACCCTATGATTGAAAAGGGGAGATACCGTAGACCACTTTATGAACATAAATGCATCATATGAAACCACATGGACGTCGAGTTTGATCCACCAATGTTATAGTCCCTAGATAAATAGTGATATACACTATAACCTATATCCACTAACTAAACATAAAACCCTAACACACCATTAGAGATGATAATTTGGATAAGAGATATACTTATAGCTATAATAGGGTATAAACACATACATTTTGGTTTGACTAACATACCTAATGTATTTTTAGGGTGAAATTTTACTTTGTGGACCAAGTATATCTATTGAGTTAGCCATTAGTCTTGAAGATCAGGTATGTACATTCTCTATTTTATTTTGGGCATTATTTGACTAAAACCTACTTTCTTTTAATGAGGCATCTTTTGAACTGTTATTCCTTATGAAATCTAAATTCTTGGAACATTTACATTTCCTGATGTTGACTCATTATTCATTCTAATTTTTGGACTACCTTGTTTATAAGGGTACTTGTACCCCACTTGCTATGAATGCCTTTTTATGAAAATTGACTGAAATGCTAGTCTTGCCTCTCTATTTTATGCATGCTACATGTTTGACTAGAATATCTAGAATAGTGGTACTTATGTACAACCATACTTATATAGGGCATGCGTTTCCGCCCGGGGTGTGCGTTTCCACCCTTATTTCTTTTAGGCCATGATCCTATGGTGTTATGGCCCTATTTTAGGTATATTTAGTCTACATTGTTATGCATGCAAAAGTTTATTGTTTTATGTGGTGATTGTTGTAAAGTGCTATGGCAAGCCATGTTATTCTGATGTTTGTAATCTGAACTTTAATATGCCTCATTTCTTTTGTTATATTCCTTTTGAACTTACCTAATTGCAAATAACCCCCTTTTTGTGGGAACATCTCTTTTTGCACTTATAACCATATATAATGCCCAAAGTGTTTATCATATGTTCATACTCAGCTCTTTGCTGACCTCTTTGTTGTTTCCTATGTTTTGGGTGATGTTCCCTTCCACCCAGGTTTAGGTGCATTAGAGATCAAGGTTGCTCGAAGATCGTATAAAGAGAGTTGTACCTAAGGATAGCTTGGAATGGCTAGGTTACCCTATGTTGTAGGGCTTATTTGTAGTTAGTTCAAGTTTTGTAATATCACCTTTTATGGTGAGGAACAATTGTATAAATGAATCATGAAGTGAATTTGTAATAATTTTGATTCCGCTGCTTTATTATCACATGGCTCTTGTATTATATCATTTTGAGTGGATCCCCTTTCGGGTCTCACTATTTACATGCTACATCCATTAGAGTGAGTAAGAAATATGTAAGAGAGCTAATCCTACATGTATATCTTGTGAGGCTCTCACTTCCACCACCTCCCTTTCTATCTTTTCAATCATGAAGATGAAGGTTCTCTCTCTTGGCTAAGAGAGGTGAAGAAGAACAAGGGAAGGAGTCCCTTGGTGAAGATCAAGGCTGAAGACTTGGAGCTAGAGTGGGTAAGCCCTTGGAGAAGGCAGAAGACTCAAGCTCAAGTGGGTAAAACCTTGGTGGAAGCTTCTCTGAGTGAAGGTGAAGTCAAATGCGGAAGATCCAAGAAGAGTGGGTAATTCCTACAAGGCTGAAGACTTGTGCAAGAGTGGGTAAGTCCTCGGAGAAGGTCGAAGACTCTTGCAAAGTGGGTAAGTCCTTGGTAAGGTTGAAGACTCTTTGTATTGGATAGGTAAGTCCTTTGGTTGGTCGTGTATTGTATGTCTTATGAATGAATATAAGAGTGCAATAGTTTGGAAGTCCTAGAGGTTGACCTCTCTAGGCAAGTGGACTGACACACTTCTAGTTTGAAGTGTGGAACCACTCTAAATAGCTTGTCTCTTGGTGTATGTTCAATCTCTCTCATCCTTGTTATGCATGTTTTAGTTGCAATCAAATTACCTATTTAGCAACCTTATCTTGTCATATATCTTGAAGGTTTAATGAGTTTTGTTTAAGTGCTTTCAGCTCTATTCACCCCCCCTCTAGAGCATCTAATCACCCATCTAGGATTCAACAATTGGTATCAGAGCGGGTCTTCTCCAAGCATACTTCAACAAGTAGGAGAAGATGGGTGACTACCTAGGAGGGAGATTCTCGACCAGCCTTCCAATCTTTGATGGGAGAAATTTTCTCTATTGGAGAAGAAGGCTTCAATTCTACATCCAAGGATCAAGTCTTGAGATGTGGCAAATGGTTAACAGCTCATACATGCAACCAAAGACAAAGATTGAAAAATGGGATGAAGCCACCTTGAATAAAGCAACCTTGAATACTAGAGCCATCCACATCCTCTATGTCTCCATGACCCCCACCGAGTTCAACTGAATTTCTTCATGTGAAACAGCCTATGAGGTATGGAGAAAGCTTTTTATCACTTATGAAGGGACAGATCAAGTGAAGGAAAGCAATGTCTACATGCTCAAAGGGCTACTTGAGAACTTCAAGATGGGAAAGGAGGAGAGTATAGCCAACATGTACTCAAGGCTCAACACCATTGTGAATGGTCTTTCTATTCTAGGACATCCTATGTCTAGTGGAGAGATCAACTCAAAGATCCTTAGAACTCTTCCCAAGAGGTGGGAACCCAAGGTGACTTCCATTGAAGAAGCAATGTCTCTTAGGGATATTCCTATTGAAGAGCTCGTTGGAAATCTACAAGCACATAAAGCCACACTTGACAAGAGGGATGAAGTATAAAGACAAGAGGAGAAAGAACTCAAGAGAATGAAGAAGGCTGAAATCAAAGCTCAAATCAAGGCTATTATTGGTCAAGCTTCTCCATCCTCTCAAGTTGAAGAAGATGCCATGTACTCTAAGGGTAAACTCTACAAAGGCAAGTCCTCCTCCATCCGGTGCTTCACATGTGGAAAGAAGGGTTACTACAAGGAAGATTGCCCACAAGGCAAAAAGACCCATCTTCACAAGAAGAAATGGCAATCAAGCTCAAGTGCCTCCTCTAACTCAAGCTCAAGTGAAGATTCAATTGAAGGATCAAGCTCAATCTCTAGTGATGAAGGAGAATGCCATTTTGCTCTTATAGCATCAACAAGTGAAGACTCAAGTGAGGTAAATCTAAACTCTTTAGATAAAGAATCTTTGATTGTTATTATTCATGATATTTGTGCCTCTCTTAAGTCTTCTAAAAGGAAAAAGAAAAATCTTGCTAAAATTGTTAATAATTTGCATGTAGAATTAGATGATTTTGAACATGCTAATTCTTGCTTGCTTGATGATAAAAATGATTGTCTTATCCAAGTAGACTCTCTTAAACTTGAAAATGCTAGTTTGCTTGATAAGATTAGATTTCTAGAAGCTCAACCTCTTATGACTAGTTCTAATGAAGAGCATACCTTAATTGTTGATTCTCTCATGCATGATATTGATGTTCTTAAATCTGAAAACAAGGACAAAGATTTTGTTTTGCAAGAATTAGAAACAGAAAATGCCTCCTTGCTTGCTAAAATCAATGGGCATGTATCTTGTTCTAGTTCTACTAATAGAGAGAATGATGTCGCTTCTCTTCATATTGATAGAGATTCTTATTTAACTAAAGCTCTTTGCTTAGAAAATGATCTTTTGCATACTAGAGATAATATCAATAATTTTTCTTCTACTATTGCTTCTCTTAAGCATGATAATGACAATTTGAGATCATCCTTGCAAAGATTCTTAGTTGGTAAAAAGAGTCTTAATGACATCCTACACCATACTACTAAACAAATTGGTAGACATGGTTTAGGGTATGATAGTAGTCAAGGGAACAACAAAGATAAAGGACCTCCAATATTCCATGGAGAATTCTCTAGTTCCAAGACTATGGGCACATGCAACTATTGCAATGAAATTGGTCATTATTCTACTTGTTGTCCTTTTAGGAAAGCACCCAAGTGCAATAGGACTTGGATTGCTAAACTAACCCCTCTGGACCCAAAAACATGATTGGGGACCATTTCATCTTTCTTATTGTAGGTACTTGCAAATGGATTGACTTGAACTATTGAATTTAAAATTGACTTCTCAATCCACATGAAAGAAGAAAGGTGAGATGTGTAGAGGGTGACAACTAGTGGAAAATGGAATGGTGAGAATAAAGGTAAAGGTTTTACTGCTTATAACCATTTCTAACTTGTTTTTGTCAAGTTAGTGTGCACTATACATATGGTTTTTGAGTCAAAAATGGTATTTTGTGTTTCTCTTCACACTCTTGCTCAAAAAAATGTTTCTAATGCTTCTATAGTGCATTACTAACTTGCTTAGACATGTTTGGATATGGTTTGTATGTTTAGCATGCCTTTAAATATGTTTTCATGAAATATATGTGTTTTTTGACAGCTGGTCTGTCGGTCGAGTTTGTCCTGTTAGAAACTCGACCGATAAGCACCAATGGGTGTTGCCAACAGCTGTCATCGGCCGAGTTGTCAATGCACAGAACTCGACCGATAACACTGTGCATAGAATATACATTTGGCTTATTGAGTGAGAATTTCCCTCTCAACTAGATTTTCTCAACCAATAGCCTTATTCTTTGGCACTCCCTTGGTACTGTTATATATGCATATTGCCATGTTGTAAATTGCCTATCTTGCTTACAACTCTATCTCTCAAATTGCTCTATATTGGTATATCTATATCTTGCAATTACTTACTTTGAGTTGTTTTGCAGGTTTTGATGATGATCTCTTTGGATCTCTTGGTTGTGTCTAAAAATTGCTTCCATTGTGCTCTAACTTGCTACATCTATATAGGTGTATATCTCGTGTTTGATACAACCTTGAGGTTCTTAGGGGTAATCATCTTATGGTAAGGATGCATATCTAGTGAGTTATATCCTTTCATGCTTCTAAAATTGCATATCTCTTTGTTTGGATATATCTCTACATCTACTCATAGCTTTCTTTATCTTTTGTATCTTTTGGTATCTCTTGCTTTGATCTAGATCCTACTAGTAGCCCTAACTTGTGACAACATCTACTAGTAGTTCATATACATGTAGTTCTAGCCTTGTTTAAAATTGGCATCTTTGCTCATCTATATGCTATGCTTATATCTTGTCTCATACATGCTCAAGATTGTTCCTTGAATTGCATATCTACTATCTTGAGTTGCTTGCATAACATTGTGATGTTGGGTACATAGATCTACATTATATGTAGAAATTGGAGCATTTTTGGATTTTATGCAGATTTGCTCCAATTTCAGTTTTTGGTGCAAGACTAGTGTTTTTCATGCAGAAACTACCTTCTAAGCAAGACTCATTGCTTTGCAATGATCTCTGATGATTTTTGGTCAAATTCCGTCATCTTGAGGGTCAAAATTGCGATTTATTATTTTTCTGCAGCACTTTATCTTGCTTTTTGGGATGTTCAAGTATATGCTTTAACTTGCTTTTCTTTCTATGCTTGGACAAGCCCATATCTGTGCTCTTCTACTCTCCTTATATATATTTGTGTTATCTCCTTTCTCTTTAACAAGTGATGTTTCTTATTTCTTCATAACCCCACTTTTTGAAATGACAAAGGGGGAGAAAGGTATGTCTTCTTTTAAAAGAGGAAGAAGGCATGTCTTACATGAAGAAGAGAAGTATGTCCATGTAAGGGGGAGAAGGTAAAAAGGGAGAAGACATATATGTGTAGAACATATATGTGTAGAACATATATGAGTAGAAGACATAGTATTCTATAAATGTTATGAAAGCTAACCATGCAGGAGAAATAGCATCAATTGAGGGGGAGTATGAAAACTCCATGTGCATCAATTGAGGGGGAGCATATGAACTCAATTCTATTGAAACCCCTAGGTTTCTCCAAAGGTATGACTTTACTTAAAATCTTTCAATACATTTATGGAATGGTTTGTCATCTTCAAAAAGGGGGAGATTGTTGACTCAAGGTCAATTAGGTCAATGTTGACTCACGTCTAAATTGACTAAACCCGTGTTTTGATGATGACTAACCATTCCACATATTGGTGTCTAATGTATCTACTTGAGTGATTTCATATTAGGTATAGACACACTCCAATTTCCCTAACTTGCACATATCAAATTGGAGAAAAGACAAGTCAAAGTCATACAAGTGCTTAATATGATGTATATCCATTAGAATCATGTTGTAAATCACTTGTAATGATTGTATGACTTGTAATTAAGCTTAGAAAAATATCAGGAGCACTTAGATCGAATATTAGAGCACTTTAGATGCAACTTTGAAAATTTATTACAGGCACTTTGTTGGTCGAGTTTCCCAGCCTGAAAACTCGACCGATCATCCTTGATCAATTTTCTGGAGATTGCATCGGTCGAGTTGTGTTTACACAGAACTCGACCGATGGAGTAACTGACCAAATCGATTTTCATTGGTCAGTCGAGTTTCCTCAGGACAAACTCGACTGATGGTCTGAATATCGGCTTTGTCTTTTACTTTATCGGTCGAGTTACCCTTATAGAAACTCGACCAATTGCACTGTACGAAAAAGTGCAGAAAAGTGTTTCTAGCCGTTGTGAAGTTGCAACAAGTGAAAATAGATCTGTTGCAAGCTACAAAATGGCTAGTTTTAATTCTCAAGTGTTCCCAAAGGCTAAGAGGCATCCCCAACTATAAATAGGACCCCTTGGGCTTCATTCCAAGGTTGAGCATTCAATGCAAACTCTATGTGAGGCTCCTATTCTATAGTTGAATGCTTCCTACAGCCTCCTCTCTCTCTCCAAGCTTAATCACTTGCTACATCCATTAGAGTGAGTAGGAAATCTGTAAGAGAGCTAGTCCTACATGTATATCTTGTGAGGCTCTCACTTCCACCACCTCCCTTTCTATCTTTTCAATCATGAAGATGAAGGTTCTCTCTCTTGGCTAAGAGAGGTGAAGAAGAACAAGGGAAGGCGTCCCTTAGTGAAGATCAAGGCTGAAGACTTGGAGCTAGAGTGGGTAAGCCCTTGGAGAAGGCAGAAGACTCAAGCTCAAGTGGGTAAGACCTTGGTGGAAGCTTCTCCGAGTGAAGGTGAAGTCAAAGGCGGAAGATCCAAGAAGAGTGGGTAATTTCTGCAAGGTTGAAGACTTGTGCAAGAGTGGGTAAGTCCTTGGAGAAGGCCGAAGACTCTTGCAAAGTGGGTAAGTCCTTGGTAAGGTTGAATACTCTTTGTATTGGATAGGTAAGTCCTTTGGTTGGTCGTGTATTGTATGTCTTATGAATGAATATAAGAGTGCAATAGTTTGGAAGTCCTAGAGGTTGACCTCTCTGGGCAAGTGGACTGGCACACTTCTAGTTTGAAGTGTGGAACCACTCTAAATATCTTGTCTCTTGGTGTATGTTCAATCTCTCTCATCCTTGCTATGCATGTTTTAGTTGCAATCAAATTACCTATTTAGCAACCTTATCTTGTCATATATCTTGAAGGTTTAATGAGTTTTGTATAAGTGCTTTCAGCTCTATTCACCCCCCCTCTAGAGCATCTAATCACCCACTAGGATCCAACAAGAGTCACTTTTCAAACCTTCCTTTAAGCGAAGAAGTCCCTCGATGAAGTCTTGGATCACTCCACCAAACATAGTGGTACGAGTGGTTTAGTATATGAGGGTGCTCCAAAAGGTAAAGGCAAAGGTAAGAAGAAGAGAAAGAGACCTCCAATATTCCATGGAGAGTCTTCAGGCTCTAAGAACCCTATCGTTTTTGTTCATTGTAAGAGTGATGACCACTATTCTACTTATTGTCCTTACATGAAGAAGGGACCAACCCAAAGATGAAGTGAGTCCCCAAGCTAACCCCGGATCCCAAAGTTTAAACTGGGCACTGATTATCTTTCTTTCTTATAGGTTAAAGGCAAATGAATTTTTGATAGTGGATGTTCAAAACACATGACCGGTGAAATTAGCCATTTCAACCAATTCACTAAGAAGAAAGGAGGATCATTGACATTTGGGGACAACAACAAGGGTAAGGTAATAGGTGAGGGTGATGTAGGTGATTCACTATGCATCAAGAATGTACTTCTTGTGGATAGACTACATCACAATTTAATAAGTATTAGTCAATTTTGTGATAATGGTTATCTTGTTCTATTTACTTCTTTAGAATGCTTACTTCTAGATTTCCTCTCCTACAATGTCATATATAAGGGAACTAGAAATGGTAATATTTACATTATTGTTTTTGACTCTATTCAGCCTATTGTTGATAGATGTCTTATTTCCAATTCAAATGATATTTCTTTATGGCACCGTAGACTTGGTCATGTAAATATGCATCAAATGAAGAAGTTGAGAAAAAAAGGATTTGGTGAAGGGACTTCCTAAATTGGATTTTGAAAAGAATGAGGAATGTCAACCTTAAACCCAAGAAAATCAAACCAAGTCCTCCTTTAAATTCAAAGGAGTCCTTAGCACTAAAAGAGTTCTTGAGTCTCTTCACATTGATCTATTTGGACCAATGCCTACACAATCGCTTTGTGGTAGCAAGTTTAGTCTTGTGATTGTTGATGATTTTTTTATATATACTTGGACCTTCTTTCTTGTTTCAAAAAGTGATACTCTCAATGTTTTCTAGGCCTTTTGCAAATGAGTTGAAAATGAAGCTTCTTGCCAGATTGTTCTATCCACAATGATCATGGGGGAGTTTGAAAATGATTTGTTTGAACTATTTTGTGAGGAATCTGGGTATGCACATAACTTCTCTTCACCTCGAATGCCTCAACAAAATGAGGTTCACTACAACAAAACAGGACAATATTCAAGGATAAATAGTCAAGGACGAAAGTCCTCACTAAATTAGACTTTTACCCAAGGATCCGCTCACGACACCCTAACCAAAACTTTTGCTCGCTTTCAATATTTATCCACCGTAGACGCTTTTCCTTAGCCCTCAAAATTAAATTGTGTTCCTTTTTTACAAGATCCCCGTGCACCTGATAACCTAGCACCACAGCCATCCCACATTGCGTAACCCATCTTCCCTAGCCCATTTGATGCCACCGATTAGATATCGGCAAGCATCTAAGTATGAGGCAACAAGCATTCTTCTCATTGTCTTTATTCAAGCCAAAAAGCAGTTCACAAGACATCATCCTCGCATCCTCTCTATTCAAGTCGGAAGATAGTTCTTCCTCAGTTTTTTTTAATCTGTTGTCAATCTATTATTTCTAAACGCATGAACTTTTTATGGACATTGTCAAAGTTGTATGGAATGATGGAGATAATCAATTCCTTTCTAATCGTGCAAATGGGAAATGGCAATAAGAAATCTATCAAGTATATTATCATCACATGGCATCTAACATTGTCACCCATCTAATTTAGTTTCCCATGTTCGATCAGGAGTACCTACACTCCACGAACACCCACATCAACCTCAAAATGTCACTGGTCTTGACATAAGACCATTACTCTAGAGGAACTCCTATGACTATTGATTGGATCTTATTGTCAACCAGGTCAGCTAGGAGGTGAAGGAGTAGGATCTACTTCAAGCTCCATAGAGTCCTATCCCCTTCTTCTCATTTCTTTTATCTTTTCTTTGAGCATGTCTAGTTAAGCCCCTAGTTGTGGGTTGTTTGTGGTTAAAATGTGACTTTGATACCAATTGAGGGAAAATAATTTGTAATGAACATGATTTCATTCTATGATGATTGCCTTTGCTTCTATCTCATTTCCCATTATATTGCATGTGGTTTGTACTTTTAACATAGATTGCTTGCTTTGTGATGCTTGATGACTCTTAGCTTCTAGGGGAAATTGGAATGTATGTGGTAATCTTAGGAATGGCTCCTAGATCCAATTAGTGGATCCCTAGATAACCCCCTTTGTTCCTACATACATCTCCCTTCTCCTACAAGTGAGTGTGAGATCTAAGTAGCTAGTGTAAGTGTGATTGGTGCAATTGCCTAGAGCTTCCTAAAGGCTAGATGGCAAGTAACATGAGGTGAAATACCCTCATCTCTACTCCCATTCCTACCATTGGCTCTCAATTTCCCCAATACCGATTACCCTAGAAACCTAGACTTGCCAAGTCTTACTAGAATTACACCTAACCCCAGTTCTCCAACTAGTAGCATAGGGTATATTCTAATAACACTTGCCTTGTTGTTTGGTTAGGTAATCTAGATTGAAATGTGTGATTTGCATGTCATGTTGACCTTCCCCCAACTAATATCAAAGTGTATTCCCAAACGTCTCACCTAACCAGTCCATTGCTTAAAACCTAAGTTGTCATTTTAGCTTGTGTTTAGCTTAATTGCCTTCATTGCCACTAGCTAATTGCTTAGTCTTGTTACTTAGGGCTAACCTAGAGTCTTGCTTGCTCTAGTTTTTAGCTTAGTTCTTAGTTTCTAATTGTCTTGCTAGAGTAGTGTAGATCATCTTTGTGAGAACCCGTTACACTAAACAAGATTACTCAAAACATAAAACACAATCAATAACTAATTAATCACATACCCAAAAATATGGGTAAATTAAAACCAATTTCAACGTCAGCACCTGCTCAGAAACATTTGCGTAAGAGCCCAACATCTTTATCATATCCATACTATGCCAAGAATTTGATACAAATTGTTCTATCGTCTTAGCCACCACATATATACACAGGATAACAATATTTGTATATGCCACACAAACAAGCATTAATATGCTAAGTTTGATTCATTTGAAACACCATATACAAACTTTTTCTCACCCAGACTTGAGAGTACAGGGATGACTCTAGGACACACTAGACATCTAATCGACTTTCTCAAAGATTCATTACTATAGCTCCTCTTTGTTGCCACATGTTTTCTTTTGTTACTTCTGATTACCTAAAAAAATGTGGTGAACCACAAGGGTGAGACCCATGTCCCAACAAGAGATATGACCTCCAACAATGCTTATTGATTACAACATTTTAGGTAATGAGACATTTTAAGCAGTTTAATCATATATAACAAATAGGCTCAGCAACACTGATGATTAACAAAATACATAAAGGAGCTAATAACAATTACCATCATCAAGCTGAGTATCATCATTTTCCTTATTAATCGTATAAGAGATTCAATAGCATATGCATAACTAGCATAAGCAAGTCTAGTAGCATATTATCTCTATTAACATAAATAAGTCTAGCATCATAAATATATCTAACAACATTAGCATGTCTAACAATTTGAACAGATCAATATCATAAGCAGAGCTATCAACATAAGCACGAGTATTTGCATAAGCATGATTAGCAGTATAGGAATTTCTAATTATAGAGGCATGACTAGCATGCTAAACATAACTAACAACATGATATAGCTAGCATCCTAATTATAATCATCAATAGCAATATATATATATCAACATAAGCATGACTACTGTATGTACACATTTACAATCTTATGCATATCCACAACATAAGTATAATTAATATCTCTTAATTGCACTAAGCATCATCTTTATGTAAAGAGAACAAACAAGGGTTATCATCCAATGTGAAGCGTCATGTATAACCCTAAACAGAGATGTTATACGGCTGTATTACATCTTTTATTATGCCCTGAGGAATTTGAGGATACCACTCAAAATCCAACTGACCACTTCTAAGTTGAAATCAGTGCCATATAAGATCTAGGAAGAGTTGGACTCCTAATATCTTCTCCACCCCCGGTCAGTACGGGTCCGCCACAGCGACACATAAGGTCAAGCTGCTAACAACCTAGTCTGTCCTTGGTACAGGTCACGGTACTAGTGAAATGAGGTGGGTACTCATACCCTACCATCCGAGGTACAACCACAGTTGTCCTCCAATCTTGCCACATATATAATCACCGAGACGCGACCGTAGATGTTCTCAATTACATCATATGTATGAGGCATGACCATAGTCAACCTCCACAATCTGCATTGTGGATGACAATGATATATCCTCAACTTGCCACCCCCCACATACTCAACAGTATGCACTCCAAGTTTCCCTTAATAATACTTGTTTCACCATCTGAAAAATTCTGACACTCAGATGGATCTATGGCACAGGGCACTACATGATTAGAGTTTCACTTGATTAGTTATGCCAATTGGGTGAATTAAGGTTGTATCAAACAAGTGGACATACAAACCCTAATTCACTTCTAACAAGCACATAAATATCACAACTTCAAAAGATATAAAATGTGTGAAACATAATTTCTCATATCATCATCACATGGTACTATTCACTTTCCATTCATGAGACCACACTAGTCATCATACTATCACAATATATAAATTATTTTCACAATATCACAGGGTATCAACCCTTATCAACATAAGAGGATTACACCTCATTCAGGGCTCAACCATGCCCAAAGGTCATTAAGACCATCATAATATCACAGGATATAAATCCTTTTCACAATATCACAGGGTATTAACCCTTATCAACACAAGAGGATTACACCTCATTCAGGTCTCAACCATGCCCAAAGGTCATTAAGACCATCATACTATTCCCTACAAGATCATCATTATCTTTGCATGCCTTATAACAAGGCTCAACAACATCACTTACATATAATACACTAGATCAACACAATATTACATTAATGAGCTAAAAGATATTCATAGAAAATCATAGTAGGGTTATATTAGCATTAAGAACATTCCTTTATTACATCAACATGCAAGGAATCTAGATATGATTAACACTCATCATATTCATAATGCACATGTTTAGCATAAGAAAGTATCAACCATGTGGCTATGATAACCACCAATTAACACATTAAGGTTATGATCATGTTAAGGATGTTATTTCACCATCATGCCATCATATACGAAGGTTAAACATGAATACTCATCTTTATCTATTTGCATTAGAGTTAGGTTCAACAAGATAAATTATATTAATGTTATGAATCAACAGTTATACCCAAACCCTAACTCACGGCATCCCCATTGGATCATGGATGCATAAGGTGAAGCATCACCATCACATTCCATACTATTCTCAAGTATGAACCCACACATAAATCAAGGTGTAACCATCGGGTTATAGCATACTAGGGTTTCAACAACAATAAGAGAGTACTCCATGATTGTATAATCATTCAAGGACTATTCATACCCAATTACCATCATTTAGTTATATTAAAGCTAGGTATAACAAGCTATACCTCATTAGGGTTACATATCAACACAATATGGTTATCATCCCTTCTATTCATATGAGTGAATAGGTAAGACTACCTTATTAAGGGTAACCCTCCATTTGTTCCATCATCATTCAACCCATATCACTATACCACAATGTCACCCAGAACCATTGGATGTTTAAAAGGTAAAACCATTGGTTGTTTACATAAGTAAACACCTTGGATAAACCACCTATTAATTCCTTGATTTGTTCTCTAGAAAGAGTCACCATCTAACCCTAGACATCCTTTGATCAACAACCCAAAAAGTTCCATTAAGAGTAGGGTGAAACCCACAATCGATTGTTCATTTAAAACAAGCCATACATTGTCAACAAGTAAGCTCCTTAAGCTGATCATATAAAGGAAACCATCTAAATCCCATTATTAGGACCAAAATATTACATTAGCCATCATTCCACTTTATTGGAGGAATAAACATTAGATCTTGACCGTTGGGTCAAGTTCATATGTTAAAACCATCAATTACAGTATAGGTCCGACCATTGCATCAAGTGACCCAAAAAACCATTGGTCTAAGGCTTAATTGATGCTACAACTATATGATTAAGTCACCATAGGTTTTGGAGACCTGATACACCATCATTAGTGACCATTAAGTCACCATATATTGTTAGATCAGCACTATATTCAATAATCAGCATCAAATATCAAACTAATATCACCATTGATTGATAGCATCATTAGGGTACTTAGTTGTTAATCACTAGGCTTATAATTAGGCCAAAACATGACCTAAGGGGTGAACGTCAGTCAACATCCTTGGTTACCACCATCAATTGTCATGAATACAACACCATAGGGTTGTTGCAATGGTACCATCATCAGGTCATGGGTTTATAAAAGAAATCAGCTTAAAATCCTAAAATTGACTGTTGGTTGATATGTGCTTAGCACCATAGGTTGTCAAAACAACCTGATCAAAGTCATATTATACCTTAGGAATAATGTACATATGATCACAGGTTCATCTAGAACTGAAATCAGAACATGGAACATTATAAAAATCGAAATCCAAGTCAAGCATAGTTTTTTAGTGCATGGATCATCATTTTCAAGCAAGAACATGAGCTAGCAAGCTTATGGTAAGCAATAAACGTGGAGCAAGTTATAAAACTTGCCTTTAATGAGAAGATGAAATCCCAAACAGAATAAAACTCGAGCAGATAGGGTAGGAAATCCAATCATAAGTTGTAAACTCGTCCATCTAGCACCTTTCTTCATCAAATGAGCAAACCCTAAGCATAAGGAGCAAGAAAGGTACAGTTTTAGAGCTTTACAGTAATTTATACCATAGAACAGCAAGGTTCCGACCTGGAAGAAGGTAGGAGGAAGGATAACAAAGAAATAAACTGAGGAAATAAGGGGATTCTTACTCTTTTAGGTCAAGATCACTAGAAGGAAGCTTTTCAAACCCTGAAAGGAAGTCAATTGCAACCCTAGATTCTTTTTCCAAGAAGGTCCCCTCTTTCTTCTTCCTTGGATAGGAAATTCACAGAAGCACAGAGGGAAAACAAGGTTTGTAGAAGGATGGAAGTGGTGGAGAGAAAATGGCTAGTTTTGGTGCTTAGGGATAAGCATATGAAACTTTAAGATAAAGAAAAAGAAAAAGTTGAAGTTCTAGTATCTTTCCAAGTGTCCATAGCCTTAAACGCTTAAGAATATACAAGCACACACACAAGCATCTCCCCCACCATCAATACAGACATGATTATCCCTAATTTCTTGAATTTCCAAGCAAAACAAATAACTCATTCGTTGATAGCTACTAAAGGTAGCTCATCCATGAAGGGGTAAACTCTAAAATACCCTTGGAGAAAACACCTTCAAACCAAGGATTAAATAGCTTCCCCATGGATAAACAAGCTCAAGAATGATGATATAATATCCAAGGAACATAATGCAAGTGATAAATTGCAAAGAAAACCTCTCAATTGGGTAAATTGCATAAAAGTCCAAAATGTGCATAAAATTGCATAACTTGCTCAAACAGTGTCCAAATTGGACCAAATTTGAAACTTAAGCTTGCCTTATGATTTCAAAGCATATCACAAGGTTATATTATGGTTATAAGAATTAAATTATGATAATTAAGTTTATTCAACTCATTAAGCAAGTTTAGGGGCCTTACAATCTTGCTCTTATTTAGTTGATTGTTTATCTAGTCTCTTAGATCTAACTTGCATTGTATAATCTAGTTTTTTGGGTAACTTAGTTTTCATATTGCATTTACTTTCCTGCTTGCTTATTTTAATCAAACCAAACCCCTTTTAAACCATTCAACCCTAATCTCTGCTTTAGGAACGTAGCCAACACAAGCCTAGCTCTAGTGCCCCCTCTGTCCATGTGGATTGACCCCCATTGCTTGCCTCTCATATATACTATAACATGACCATGTGCACTTATGGGAGCATATTTTATTGTTTTGAGTGAACCTAGTTTGGGGACCTATAAATTCAAAAGATCACACGTGAGTGCAATATCACACCCCAAATGCATGATTAAATCAGGTTTGTTTCTTTTTTTACTATTCATATTGACTTTATGCTTTAGTTGTTTCTTGTTTAAATGAATTTCGAATTAGGTGTTGATGAGGAGTAAGGATATAGTTGTTCTTCACAGAGAAGGATGAGGTGTAGCCTGTAACATGTATCTCAGACACTCCTTTTGTTGTCCGGCTTGAGTTTACCTATGACTACTCCTTTGGTCTAATGCTTTGCACCAATGTGGAGAGTTTTCTTAATGAGCTAGGATATAGTGACTAGCTCATGGCATTGATAGAGATTTAGCATCTATGCAGTTAATGTGTTTGACCGATGATCAATCAATGGATGTGTATATTCTCATATAAATTTTATCTAATGGACACATTGGTTTGTTTATAATTTCACTAATCCAAAATTATATTTTTAGTAATACACTTGTGAAATATGCTAGATATCAGGACATATCGGTGTTCTTTTATGGAGGTCCTTAAGGGGTGAACATTAATAATAATAAATGAATAAATTTAGCTTTTGGTTTCTTTACCAACTAGTAAAAATTTTCAATGTTAGATAGTATGTATGCTTTTTTGCATATACAAGACACATTGTCTAGTATTATAATTGATTGTTTGGACAACCTTGTTCGTCATTTAGAGAAGAAAAAAATCATATTTTGATGTACAAAATGAAATGATATAACTTTTGTCCATTATGTAGGTAGTTTGAGATCCATGTGGACGTTGTTCATGTTGGTTCTTAATTAAATTGGAAATAAACACTTGTTAGATCATCCAATCACTATTGTTTATACTATAATATAAAATACTTTTTTAATATAGTTTAGATTAGCTATTGTTTAAAACTTTTGGCTTATAATGATATTATCTTGTGGCACGTCTGACTTTTTGTTTTTGACAGTTGGTTGAGTTGGTTGAGATATATTTCCATTGAATATCTAAGAAGAGATTTGGTCTTTGTTTCATTCAAGTTTTAATTTGAATCATCATTTCTACAAAACGGATGAAGTTCCAAGTCTTAGCAATTGATCATAAGATGAAGATGGGATAATAATATTTGATGAACTTATTTGTACTTCAATTTGTTATATATGTTAGTTTGAATTAGACCATTAGTTATATTATATATTCACAACTCAATTTTAGTTTTATTTAGTAAAATTAATACTTATTATATCTCTATTCATATAGGATAATCAAGATAGTGCTCCAAATGCAAGAAATGATGGCAACTGAGACAATTGTCACGGTGGAAACAGTGAAAGAAAGAACAAACAAAGTGAACCATAAACTCCAAGACACGAAAACTACTAGAGGTTGTTGTAAACTTAATATTTTGATCTTTATTGCAATCTTTGTCAATCAAAAAAATATTGAAATGGTGGGATACAATTTTAGCATGGATGTTCTTCCAATTTGTGTTTGAAGAAACAACAATCATTTGTATAGGTTTTGAGTTGTGTGTGAAAGACAATGTATGTGTTAGGAAAATAAAATGTAAATATATGACATTTTTTGGCAATCAATGGGTACTTTTCTCTAGTAAATTTGTAAATTTTATATTCATTATATGAATTCATTATTTAAAAGGATATATGTTAAATATACACTTTATCTCGAAGATCTCAACCTTGAGTAAAGATTGATCCCAAAGGTCAAACTCATGTATCTTTAGGGTGAAAGGCTCAAGGCTACAATATCTTTCTTGTAAGGGATGGCCCTGACCAAAACCTTCTACTCATCAAGCCTCAAATCAGGGAATATCGTCAGGGTCAGGCCCTGACCAACTAGTTGTCTTTAGGGATTCAGATGTTTGTGGTCAGAGATTAAGCCTTGATCCTTACCATGTTTTGTTGTAGTGGTTGTAGAGATAAAGAATAGGTCACTACATGTAATGTATAGGACCATGCTTCTAGAGTATGAGACTCCAAAGAAGTTTTGGGTCGAAGCCATTAGTACTTCATGTTTTGTGCAAAATTGGGTTCTTACTCATCCTTCTTTGAAGAAAACCCACTATGAGCTATGGCGTGGTAGAAAGCCTTCCTTTCTTTCATTTTTTGGTTATCCTTGTTGGGGGTCCACTCCTTACAAAAAAAAAAGTTTGAAGAATAAAACATACATTCCAAACACACTCAAAGGCATGCTGGAATAGGTGTAAAATTTTCAAATTTTAATAAATAGTATTCAAAACAACCAAAGTGTAGCAGCAGAATTAAACAAATGACTATATTCAATTTCACAAAAGATTACAAAAGTATATCATAATCTCCCATATGGGTTTACATATGTGAAACAACATAAGGATCTAAGTAGAGGGAAGTCTAAACTACTTCAAATATGTCTCCAAGTAACATCTCCAAGTGCTAGGTCCATGTTGGAAACTTTCTCCTTGATCATGTTCAACACCTCAATCTAAACCTGGGTGGTTGGGAAATCACCCAGCAAGAGAGAGAGAGAAACAAGGTATGTGTCAAATAATGAACAAGAACAAAACATATGGAAATAACATGAAAGTAAAGGCTAAGATTTCATCATAAGATGAAGAGAACAAGAGTATGAGGCATAATCAAAATAGATGCTTGTCGTAAACAAAATATAATAAAATGGATGCATGTATGATAATTATGACAACCTTAACTAAGTAGGGTTGAGACACCTACCAGACCTCAACCTATAGGCGAGGAGAGAATTAATACATTCCCAGTCACCTACACATATTTTTATGGGGAAGAATAAGACATTCCTCAAGGCAAATAATACACGCCCTATCTATGGGTTGTTGTACATAAGTACCACTACTATAGATAAATAGTTCATAAATTCAACATGCTATAAAAGAAATCATGGCAAGTAAAATCATCATATCAATTAGAACATGGCAGTGGGGTACAAGACCCAAACAAAAGAGAAACAATACTGATTTAGAGGCATATATAACAAAGGATTCAATAATAGAAGATTTAGGGTTCATTTAAGCCTCATTAGGGAAACTAGTGTTATGGATGCAAATATCCCAACTTAGGGTGAAATATGCACATACCTCCTCTTTAGATCCCTATTAACCACTTTCCAATACTTTAGTTGAGTTCAGGGTCCACCTCCTATTTTCAATACATAACCATGTATTAGGGTTGTACATATGTATTAAAATAAAGAAGCTCTAACTTTTGGATTTTTTGCACAAAACTCAATTCAGATCTTGAAAACATCACCACTGATCTAGTTAGGTTTTTCTAATTAATAAAATATATTTTTATGTTAACTTTAGAGTTATGATCATTAAGATGTAATTTTTATGGATTTTATGCATTAAATTCATTTTGATCACCCTTCATCAAACCTTGAAATCAGACCTTGAAAATAGTTATATTAGATATAGATTAATTTTCAATTCCAAAACATATTTATTTGTCAAATTTGGATAAGCGGATTAAAAGATATGAAAATTTGAATTTGACCAATCAGGAAATGACAAGTCAGAAATCTTCGAGAGAGAGAGAGAGAGAGAGAGTGAGAGAGAGAGGGAAAAAACACCATTTAACCAAATATCATGTTTGGAGCTGCATGGGTGACCAAACTAGAGCTGCTAGAGAAGGTAAAATAGTAAGAAACCAAAACCCTAGAAGAACATGGTAAATAAAGATGGAGATCATCGATTTTAAACATAGAAGCATGAGTTTTGAGCATGTAGTAAGCAATATGTGAGAAGGGGTTATAAAACTCACCTTTGGGAAGGTGGAAAGGTTCAAGCAGCAAGGTTCCCAAACTAGAGAGGTCGGTTTCTCCAACAAAGTTCCAATCTCCAGCAAGAAGCACCTTCTCCACTTTAGAGGTGAAAAATCTGAGCAAAAGAACATAAAGATGAGGTGTTTAAGGGCTCTAGGTGGGGTTTCATCATGGAAGGTCATGGTTCTGACCTGGAAGAAGGTGGGAGGAATATGAAAAGCATGAAAATAGGGAAGGAAAGGAGGAAACTTACTAGTTTTGATCGAAAGCACCAAGAAGGAGCTTTAAAAACCCTAAATAGAGCAAATTCAAAACCGTAGGAGTTTTCTTCACCAAGGTAAGCACCCTCTTTTACCTTGGGACACCACCTCCGTGGCCAAATAGAGTAGGAATGATGCTCTAAGCTGGAGGAAAGATAAGGAGAGTAAGAATTTTCAAATTGGGAGATGGGAAGGGGTAGATATGGCTTTATAAAGAAGGGGGCAAGCATGAGGTGTCTATGGGACTTTTCATGTGTCTTTAGCCTAGAGCTTCATGGCTATGCAAGAGGACAGCTCATAGAGGTTTCTTGAATATCAAATGTCAGTTATAAAATCCCATGCAGACTTCTATGATGTCCCCACTATCCTCCAATCAAATAAATAATCCCATTGGTTGATAGCTTTTAAAGATAAGCTCATTTATAAAGAGGGTAATCCCTAAAATGCCCTTGGAGAGAAACACCTTCAAACCAAGGTGCAACTAGGTGCCCCATGGTTCAAAATATCGATAATGGTGAGGGAATATCTAAGGATTATAATGCATGTGATAATTTGCAAATAAGCCTCCCAATTGGGTAAATTGCATAGAAGTCCAAAATGTACCTAAAATTGTATAACTTGCACAAACAACATCCAAATTGAACCAAATTTGAAACTTAAGATCATGTTATGATTTAAAAACACATAAAAAGTTAGATTAAGATTTAGAGCACTTAATTATGGTAATTAAGATTTTTCAATACATTAAGTAAGGTTTGTGGCATTACATTTCTGGCACAAATTTATTTACCATTGTTCCACTTAAGTGGTGCTTTTGCATTTTAGATCCTTAAATAAGCTTTCATTGAGATATTTGTGCATAAACCCTTACATTAGTATAATTATTGAACAAATATTCACCAAACCACTATAAATTCTACAATTTAAACATCAAGGCCAAAAAAGGATAGAAAGGAAAGGAAAAGCTTGGAAAATGGCCAAAAAGAGACTATGTCCATGTTTCGGTATGTTACAGCACTCCACCCCTTAAAGAAGATTTCATCCTCGAAATAACAAGCAAAGAAAGGAGGGTGAGTATGCAACATCTTATCTTCAACTCTGAGGTTATTTCCTCCAAACCATAAAACTTACACTAAAACTTTCACTAACTCAAACTCCTTGTTTTTTTTAACTTGGGAGTTCAGATTCTTCAAAAGAAACTCCTCATAGGTCAAGTTGTCATGGATCATTAAGGGTTCCACTTTTACGATTTCTTTTTAACATTTTTGGCTTATTAGCAGTATATTCATTATGATATTATATCATCCTTATTATTATTTTAATTGTGTCATGTTATATTTACTTTGTTGCCAAAAGAGTTATATTTTATTATTATACACAAAGTCCTATATATTTCTTATTTATCTTATTAAGAGTTTTAGCGCAATTAGGGTTTACTCATTTATCTCAACATACTTGATTATTATCCTTAATAATTTGGATTTAGTCTCCATTATCAACATATTGTATTGTAACATATTGTTTTGCGTGAACTAAGACATTTATCCAGTTTGTTACAATTAATCCAAATAATGTCACATTAATTAATTATATCTATATTAAAAATTTGTCACATTACCTTTTTTACATTTTTGTCATCATTAATCATTTTCTCATATTTATTCACTTCTTATTATTGATTATGCACATTTATGTGAATCTAATTACTTCTTATCCATATTGAATTCATTATATGTATTTTAGTGATCAAGGTGGTACATATTGATTTGATTCACATACCAAGTAATAATTAGGTGATTAATTAGGTGTGTCTTAGAGAACGAGGTGATATGCATTTCATATCGATGACCTTATGAATTTATGATTAGGTGATTATATATCATTAATGTGTATTAAAGTATGCTATTTGATTATGACACCTAATGTCACTAATGTATCAAGAATGTCATCAAGGATGTATAGGTTAAGATTAGATTATTACAACTTAGGGTTTAGGTCAATATGATCATTATTCTTCACCTATACATTCTAGGTATGAAATAAATGCAAGATTAGGTTACAAATATCTTTCTCATCATATCATTAGCATTTATCAGTTTATGACATGGTCACATCATGCATATCCACTATTGGTTGAGTATATTATGTATATTAAATATTCATTAGGGTTCAAACATATGAATTATTCATTATATGACCATTATATGTTCATTAGTATATAAACAAGCATGTCGTGTTATAACTATGACTTGTTTGGTCAATAATAAGGATCCAAGCAAACAATCCTCCTAATCATGGAGTTAGTGTTTCTAGAGTCAGTGTAGCTAGATTTTGGTATGTTACATGACTCCATTTCCTTAAAAAGGATTTCATCCTTGAAATCTAACTATCCAAACATCATCAACCCAACAATCTCCACCCCTTAAAAGGTTTGACCTACC
This sequence comes from Alisma plantago-aquatica, assembly GCA_963693085.1. Taxonomy (NCBI): domain Eukaryota; kingdom Viridiplantae; phylum Streptophyta; class Magnoliopsida; order Alismatales; family Alismataceae; genus Alisma; species Alisma plantago-aquatica. Next base: position 491,880,569 of record OY856411.1, on the reverse strand, counting down.
AATCCAAACTAATCTAGAGGTAAAAGGGTGAGTCTAACTAAGCCATGTACAAGATCCATCACGCTTCCACTATGCACTATGATTGCTTACTAAACACCAAGCTTCAAAGTCTAGGTTATTAGGGATAGACTATCTAAACATGTGGTTCAAGGGTACATAAGGGAACTATATTGGGTATCCATCCTCAAACAAGTCATTACACCTGAAAGACAAGGTCAACATATTAGGTTCTCAAGAGTATCTAACTTAGGTGCTTAAGGCTACTACTATCTATTGGCATGATATTTTAGATAGTTAGTATCAGATCAGGCCAGGAAGGTATCATATGGATCCGAGAGGCCTCGTAAACCAAGATAGTAGTGCGGAGGAAAATCTTATCAGCCCCTGAGCCCTGATCCTTTCTAGACACCTTTGCTTTCAACTTATATCCTAATAGCTACCTAACATGCTCATCACATTATGGTTAACTAAACATGTTTCTAATGTGAAACTCTTATGATCCTAAATCAATCTTTCGTCATCTCAAGTGTAGCATAGATCAATTCTAGGGCAAACATGTCACTTAAAGAGGAACTATATGAGGTAAGGGTTCTAATTAGGGAGACAAAATTGAAATAGTAAGATTCTGACTACCATGGGATCTGATACCATGTTGTAAGGAGTGGGACCTGAGGCGGGATCCATTCTCTACTAAAAAGTTTGAAGAATAAAACATCCATTCCAGACACACTCAAAGGCATGCTTGAATAGGTGTAAAATTTTCAAATTTCAATCAATGGTATTCAAAACAACCAAAGCGTAGCAGCGGAATTAAACAAATGACTATATTCAATTTTCATAAAAGATTACAAAAGTACATCATAATCTCCATATGGATATACATGTGTGAAACAACATAAGGATTTAAGTAGAGGGAAGTCGAAACTACTTCAAATATGTCTCCAAGAAACATCTCCAAGAGCTAGGTCCATGTTGGAAGCTATGTTCTCCTTGATCATGTTCAACACGTCAATCTAAACCTAGTGGTTGGTAAATCACCCAACAAGAGAGAGAGAAATAAGGTATGTGTCAAATAATGAACAAGGACAAAAGATAAGGAAATAACATGAAAGTAAAGGCTAAGATTTCATCATAAGATGAAGAGAACAAGAGTATGAAGCATAATTAAAATAAATGTTTACCATAAAAAAAATATGTGAAATATGCACATACCTCCTCTTTAGATATCTATTAACCACTATCTAATACTTTAGTTGAGTCCAGGGTCCACTTCTCCTATTTTCAATACATAACCATGTATTAGGGTTGTACATATGTATTAAAGTAAAGAAACCCTAACTTTTGGATTTTTCAGCACAAAACTCCATTCGGACCTTGAAAACATCACCACTGATCTAGTTAGGTTCTTCTGATTAAGAAAATATATTTTTATGTTAACTTTGGAGTTATGATGATTAAGATGTAATTTTTATGGATTTTATGCATTAAATTCATTTTACAAAAATCACCCTTCATAAAACCTCGAAATCAGACTTTGAAAATAGTTTTATTAGATAGAGATTAATTTTTCAATTCCAAAACATATTTATTTGTCAAATTTGGATAAGCGGACTAAAAGATATGATTTTTTTAATTTGAACCAATTGAGAAATGACAAGCAAAAAATCTTCGAGAGAGAGAGAGGGAGAAAACACCATTTGACCAAAGATCGGGTTTGGAGTTGCATAGGTGGCCAAACTAGAGCTGCTAGAGAAGGTAAAATAGCAAGAAACTAAAACCCTAGAAGAACATGGTAAATAGAGATGGAGATCATCGATTTTAAACATAGAAGCATGAGTTTCAAGCATGTAGTAAGTAATATATGAGAAGGGGGTTATAAAACTCACCTCTAGGAAGGTGGAAAAGTTCAAGCAGTAAGGTTCCCAAACTAGAGAGGTTGGTTTCTCCAACAAAGGTCCTATCTCCAGCAAGAAGCACCTTCTCCACTTTAGAGGTGAAAAACCCTAGCAAAAGAACATGGAGATGAGGTGTTTAAGGGCTCTAGGTGGGGTTTTACAATGGAAGTCCATGGTTACGACCTGGAAGAAGGTGGGAGGAAGACGAACATCATGAAAATAGGGAAGGAAAGGAGGAAACTTACAAGTTTTGGTCAAAATCACCAAGAAGGAGCTTTAGAAACCCTAAATAGAGTAAATTCGGAACCCTAAGAGTTTTCTTCACCAAGGGAAGCACCCTCTTTTACCTTGGGACAACACCTTTGTGGAAAAATAGAGTAGGAACCATGCTCTAAGTTGGAGGAAAGAGAAGGAGAGCAAGATTCTTGAATTGGGAGTGGGAAGGGGTAGATACGGCTTTATAAAGAAGGGGGCAAGCATGAGGTGTCTATGGGACTTTCCATGTTTCCTTAGCCTAGGGCTTCATGGCCATGTAAGAGGATAGCTCATAGAGGCTTCTTGAATATCAAATGTCAGATCTAAAAGCCCATGAAGACTTTGATGTGGTGCGTCCTCTAGAGGCGTGCACACTAACAGATTTGATTCGACTAGATGTGCCCCACGAGATCGGAACACGCGGTGGATTTAATTTCAAAATTTACAAACCTAGACCAACACACCTACGTATACTAAAACATTATCCCGCAAGCGCATGGGGTCGTGTCATAGTATAGGAGGGTGGTAAGTATAGGGACAATCCATATGGAGAAAAGGGGGCACTAGAGCTAGGTTAGTTTTTGCTAGGTTCCTACTGTGGAGACTAGGGTTAAGGGTTTGAAGGTTTTTTTGATTGTTAAACTAAGGTGAGCTAGAAAGTAATTAAAGGCAATAATGAAATCTAAGTTAACCCTAGACTAGATTAAGACTAATTAAGCAAGAAAAGACTAAGCTAGGTATGAAAAGGAAATTTACGCTAAGGCATGCAAGAAAAACAAGAGAGCAATTAAAGAGCTAAACTAGCAAGAACAAAGCAAGAACAAGGCAAGAATCTAACTAAGCAGGAAAAGAGCTAACTAAGCTAACACTAGCTAAGCAAGATGGAAACTAGGGTTTTAAAGCAATTAAGGGAGATGTGGGCTGTTTAGGGGATGCACTTATCACGCAAGTTGGGGGATGATATATGAACATTATGATTCCATTTAGATTATCCAAACCAAACAACAAGTTAGAGTCTAATGAATTAACCTAAGCTACTAACTGGACATGGATATGCTAGGTTGTGTATAGGGGAACTAGTCCCTAACACTCGCCACTACCCTTGCAAGGCTCAATTGGGATTAGGGCATAGGTGTAATTCAATTAGAGTCTAAACAAACCTATATTTCTAAGTTAGATGATCTTAGGATGATTAGGGGCTGAGATTAGTAATGGGGGTGCAAGTGAGGTTTTAGGCCTCCCATCACCCACATTCTAGCCTTGAGAAAGCTCCATGATAAACACACCAATTTCATCTAAACTGGCTACTTAGATCTATCAACTAGGGTTAGGAGAATTGATTATGATGTAGGAAGATGGGTAGCTAGCTAGGGATCCAAGAATTGGGCCTAGGAGCAAATCCCAAAATTCACACATGTAAGCAATTTTCCTAAATTCCCAATTGATTTCAAGCACAAACCAACAAGCAATTCATGGATAATGAGATAGAAATAGAACATAATCATTAGCAAATGAAATTACAAAGTTTACATATCATTTTCCCCCAACATGGTTTCAAAGTAACATTTTACACCCCAAACAACCCACCCAAGGGGCCTAGCTACTCATAACAATGCAAAATACAAAAAGAGAAGAGAAAGTGGAGGAAGTGGCCATGGAGCTCAGTCTAGATGAGTGAATCCTCCCCTCCAGCTGCTGCAAGGTCGACCACCTCCTTCTTCTTGGATGGAATGTTGTGGAATGATGGTGGGAAGTGGATGGAAGGCTTGGAAATGAGGGTTTTGGTTGTGGAAATGGTGAAATGGAGGTGGAAAGGGAGTGGAATGGCTAAGGGAAAAAAATGGGGAGCTAGGATGTGGTGGAAGGTAGCTCTCCTCAACCTACAACTGCCACCCCCTATATATAGGTGTGGGGGAAGCAATAGGTCAAGTAGGGGTAGATTGGGTAGTACAGTGGCAAAAATAGCCAAGTATTGTGAGTAGCACGGCCGTGGTGGATCACCATGGTTGTGGTGGGTAGAGGTGAGCATAGTTGTGATGGGGTAGAATGATTATGGAGATTAAAATGTGGAGATCACATGTTGAAGTGGTGAAATGGAGGTTGGTAGCACGGTCGTGCTGCCCAGCACGTCCGTGTTGGAGGCTAGGTAGAACGGTCATGCTGGGTAGCACGGTTATGGTGGGTGAGGTAGATGGTGGACGTGGTGTAATGCCACACCTGTTCTTCAGTGTTGTGGCACGGTCGTGCTAGGTGGCATGGTTGTAATGTTTGTCCCTTGCACGTCCATTCCTGTGGCACAGCCGTGGCACTGTCTGCATATGCACTTGGGCTTGATTCTTTGGATTTCCTTGGACATCTTTGCTTCTATGAATATTTGGCCACTAGGGGTAGGTTGAGGGAGCATCAGACTTCACTTTGAGCCTCTCCAAGGGTAGAGAAACCCTAGGATCACTCCTTCTCTCTCTTTTCCATCAAGCATGGTCCAAACGCCTGAAAAACATACAAATAATGTCCATAAGTGCATTTTACACAAATATGCATGTTGAGGGAAATAACATGTAATCTAACAGGTATAGATGTTATTGAAATGCACTATGACATAAGATGAAGCCCTAAAATAGGGCTGAATCACCACCGCAAACTTGAAACATACTTGTCCTCAAGTATGCTCCAACTCAATCTCTCTGCAATTTTTCCACGATCAAGAAATGACAAATGTAATGTAAAATATTATTATTGACTAAGTGAGATCAATGTTGACTAAGTACGTGTATCCCACTTCTCTCCTCTCCTGCTTTCACAAACCAATCATGAAAAGAGCACAAAGCATATGAACTTCAAATATAGTGCATAAAACACACAAGCTATCCATATTTCTTTCATGTGGTTTCGGGTAGACCGTTTCATGATGGTGTTAATTAAAGATAACTATGAGTGATGTTTCACCTTCATGAATTCAACCTTATGTTTCAAATCACACCAAATGACCCACATGGCTGCGGAAAGGGAAAAATGAGCTAGGTTTGATGTTTCCTAGCTCAATGGGTATGAAAATGGAAGAAAGGATTGTGGTAAGATTTTGGAGTGTTGTTACATAGAGCACTCATCTTTTCTTTATTTAGATGCTCTTAAACATGAGCATCTTTTATTTTTTTATTTTTTTTTTATTTTTTCTTTTCCCTTGGAGTAGATAGGGCATATGGTGATGAGAGTGAAGCGGTGAGATGTACATGTGTCCACCCCAAACTTTTGGAGGTGGTCACGGCTGATATGTGCACTTTAGCATCCTTTCATGAGGCGGAGGGGTAAGAAGATGGTGAGTGAAGATTCGGGTCAAAGATGGGTCATTGGCGTGATTCTCAACATAAGGTTTCATGCATGAAAGTTAATCCAACACTTCATCCAACAATTTCACACCACATGAATGAACAACCTAAAATTGATACTTCAATCAAGTAATTTCATAGGCACTAAGCGTTCATAGCTTGCTCAAGTCACAATTCAACCAAATCATTCACAAACACAAGAGATGTGATGCACATGTAAAAAGTCAAGAATTGATACCATTTAGCAATAAATAATGATAATTCACTTGCATTTGTCAAAGGTCATCATTTTTAATCTAAAAAGTAGAGATTGGGTTGAAACACACTTTCAGACAAGAAATCTCAAATTTGGGCAAAATTGTCCAAAATAGTGCCAAATTGCCTTCAATCACATCTAAGCCTATATTATTGAACTTAAAATAGTAAACAAGCAAACCCTAGCTAAAACATGCAAAAATTACCAAAAATCTACATGATATGCAATGTTCGGAAAAAAAGAGATTTTTTTTTTGAAAATTATGCAAAAATGATAAGAAAGCAAACTACATGGCATGCAAAGATGCAAAGTAGTAAATATGACTAGACTAGATAGCAAGGATAAGGAAGAAAAAGTCAATGTAGTAGGTGAATTGCAAAGCGAAACTAGGGCATACATGCCCTACCACCCCAAACTTTTGAATCATGTTATCCTTAACATGATCCTAGAGTTTAGGATGATAGGGTAGACAATCATGTCTCTCTCGGGGGCTCTAGTGGTGATCCTCCATGTGGTGGAGGGTAGGCACAGTAGTTGCCCCAATAATCTGCCTGTAGTGGGGGATAAGTCTCCTGATATCCTGAAATGGATCCCCACTAGTCTTCCCCCCATTGGGGGTTTCTCTGCACATGGGCATTTTGAAACTGATACAAATGGTTGATCTGATGGTGCATCTGTTGATGATCTAACCATAATGCATCATGTATCCTCTGAAAACCCTCATGTGCCTGCAGTATCCTATCATGTGTTGCCTGAATGCCCTCCAGTTGTGCATGAATTGTGGCCATGTCACATGCATTCACTGAGAGTCATTGTGGCTATGACGCTCTTGTCCTTTCCTCTCATTATCTCACTCATCATGCTACTCTATCTTTCGCTGCCTGTCTCTGCTCAGCTGCCTGTGAGGGCTCTCCTAGACCCTCTGTCAATATCACCTCTGGGATGCCATCCCCTCTGGGATGCTCCTCCTCATATCTCCTCAATCTGTCTAGAAAATCCTGAGTGGGTCCAAATTGTTCCATATGGGGTGGAATATGGTAGGGAAACTCCAAGGAGACTCCTAGGTATGGAGGGTTGACTTGGTAAATGATCCTCTACTCCATAATGTTGATCATGGAAGAACGGACTAAGTGGTGTAAGTCAACCAGTTTTCCTCCATTTTCCTCTGTGTATCCTGTCATATCATGTCCCAGGGCAGTAGTTATAGATGTCACAATCCCTCCCTTTACAAATAGATTTGTGCTCTTGGAAGGGATTGTCCTCAAATGCTCAATCAGTGACGCTCCAAGGTTTGCATGCTTCCCCTTAATCAACCAACCAAGTACAAATAGATCCTACTTTGTACAGATACCTTGGTTTTCATACCTGCCAAAGATGGTGTTTGCCAACACCTTCTGAACATAGAAGAGGAATAGATTGTGAATGCCACTAGTCTTTGATTTCCCCGCTATAATTGTGCTCTGGCCGGTGAAGTGTTTCAACATTACAGGATATGTGGAACTAGAGTCGTTCTCTATCTTCCCTCTGTCTAGGAGGTCCTCGATCTCTTCATTGGGGGCAAAAATATGATTCACAATCCTTGAGGTTATCATCCACCTCTTGTACCCAATCATCACTCTAATAGCATTTTTGCCATCATCAGTCACTTTCTCTAATGTGGTGAAAAACTGTCGTATCAGCTCAACATATGAATCATGCGGCAGCGTTAGAATCTCAAATAGTCCCATCGTCTCCATCACGCCCTAGAAAAAGGTGTAGAATCCCATGGCTTCCATCGTCACTTGGCACACATAGTGAGTTGCTATCACTTTGCGTGTCAAACACTCTAGGTGCTTGGTTTCCTTTACCCTATCGGTAGTGACCTCGAGCTGTGGGCAGGGTCACTGTTGTGGTATCTCAGTCTGTTGTGCATCTGGCATCTCTTCATTCTCTTCCTCATCTAGTAAGAGCTGCCTACGTGCTCATGGTTGCGGATCTAGTTGCGGCTGTGATGCCAAAGAAATGGACGGTCGGGATGCTGAAACCAATGGTCGTGTAGCTGAAACTAAGGGTCTCACAGGTGAGATGGAGGGCCGGGCAGAAGACAGGGGTGGTTGTGATGCTCTAGACGATGACGGTGTCCCCCGTTGTGGCTGTGTGGAGGCTTCTTCCACAATTGGATCTACCAAAGCATCCAATTCGGCCTCTGTCAACTGGGGGTTCCTGTTTTTTGACTTCCTTTGGTAGGAGATGACATCCCTAGTCTTCTCCACCACTTTCTTTGTAAATTGCTTCATCTTTTCTTGGAATTGGAGGAGAAATCACCAAATTTGAATTTCTCTGAAGAATGGGGCTGTTGGGGCAGAATGGAGAGAAATGTGGGATTTCGTGGATGAAAAAGAGTGGAATATGGAGATTAAGGTAGTAGAAATGGTAGGGAATGTATTTGGTATGGTTTAGGGGTGATTTGGTGGAGATTTGAGGGTTGGAGAGGGGGTCCGAAGGGCTGCACAGTCTCTAGGGCACGGGGTACGACCATTCTATTCTTTAGAGAAGTGAGCAATGATTTGCAATTTTTGCACATTCTACCTTATGTTGTAGAAATCAGGCCGCAACACGGCCGTGGTGGCCTCAAGTTGCACGGCCATGGTGCATCCCTTGTCAATTTTCTCAAACTTTGGCCATGCTCTCTGTGATTACTTATTGATTTAATTCACATGGCCGTGGTGGTCGCTGTAGCTACTATTCTCAACTTGAAGAACATTAAACACTCAAGATCTTGATCCAAAGTGATTTTTTTTCTTTAAAAGTTTCCCTCAATTGTACTCAAATTTCCTTCATTTCACTCTATTTTCACCTGCAAATCTTAAAACTAAACAAAAACTATTAAAAACAAGTGTGTGTGTGTGTTTGTTTGCTTGGAAAAGTGTAAAAACAAAGCAAAAGTATCAAAAATGGAAGGATGGGTGAAAAATTCTCAAACCTAGGTGGGTTGCCTCCCACAAGCGCCGAGTTTCTTACCTTTAGCTTGGCATCTTGGAAATTATTCAATAATTCATCCATTTGGCATCCTCATGTGCTCATTCTTGCAATAGATACATCTCTCATTTGCACTCAATTTATGTCCCTCATCCCTTATCACCAGGGCTGTCCTCAAATCCTTTATCTTGATCTCCTCTTCTTGAATGATCAATAGGACTCTTGAAGTGACCATATCCAATATCCTCATCTCGAACTCGCCAGTTTGAAGACTTGTATATGTTGATCTTTATCTTCATGTTCATAAAAGGGACACTGCGAACATGTATCTCAACATCACTTGTAGATAATAATGGTCTCCCTAAGATTATGGGGATCTTCCTATCATCTGGATCCATGTCAAGAACAATGAAATCAGCTGGGAACACAGATCCACTTTCCTTATCAATCATCACCAAGACATCATCCACTCGCCCTCTAGGCACTTTGATGGAGCGGTCTTCCAATTAGAGAGTACAATGTGCTGGTTTCAACTTGCCTAGACCCAGCTCAACATAGACACTATATGGAATCAAATTCACAATGGATCCCAAATCAAGTAGGGATTGTCTTATGCGATGTCCCCCCAATGTAGCTATGTATGATTGGGGCTCCTGGGTCTTTCCTCTTCATGGGGAGTGAATGCTGGAGAATGGAGCTCACTCATTCAGTCAACTTCACTTTCTTCGGTATCCTCCCCATTGACCTTCTATTCACAGTGCATAGGTTCTTGAGGAACTTGGCATATGATGGAATTTGCTTGATAGCATCTAAGAGTGGGATGTTCACCTTCACTTGGTGAAACACCTCAAGAATATCCTCATTGTGCTTTTGCATCCTCTTCATTTTTTGTGGCTCATCTAATGCTTCAATGAAGGGAGGATCATTGGCTTTTGCCTTACTTACATCAATGTGAGGTGGAACACTAGGGATGGCAGGACTTGCAAATGGAGCATGAAGTGGAGCACATGGTATCCTAGAATCAACAAGATGTATCATTGAATCATCTTCGGCAATTTCAATCACAGTATCACCACTTGGCTGCCTTTGCTTTGCTTTGTCAACCTTTATTTGACTTGCGGGCTGCTCAAGAGATTTCCCACTCCTTAGAACTGTCACAATACTTCCTTTCTCATGGTAGAGAGGGGGGCTAGTTGTGGTTGTAGAGGAGGTGGAGGTGACACTTGGTGTTGAAATTGAGGTGGAGGGGAGAGTTGAGGTTGGAAGGTGAATTGTTGGGAAAATCGTGGTGATGGAGGTGGTGGGGGTGGAGTATAAGGCTTGGAATCACCTTAAAAATGGTAGATGGGTTGCACTTGCATGGGAGGTGGACTATAGAAAACTTGAGAAGAGGGCATGGGTACACTTGCTTCATGATAGCTCATGATGGGTTTTGATGACAACTTTTCTTCTTGGAGAGCAATTATGGAAGATAGCTTCTCTACTTTCTCTTCTAGCCTTGCAACATCTTTTTTAACATCATCAAATATTTTCAATCTAGAGAGAATCTCTTCCTCAAACCTTTAGCTATATTTTAGACTTTGTGGCTCTTGGTAGCTATAGGAGTGAGGTGTCTTCTTTTCTCCACCATAGAACTCAATAGAATTGACCGGGTGGCAAGGAACATTCATCACCTAGTTCTTTATGAAGCTCACCATGTCACCAAGAATCTTCATCACTTGCGGGCTTGAGTCATTATGAGTAGGAGGTGTGAAACCAAAGGCATAGCCCCCATCATTCATCATGCTAGAAGCTTGAATTCTTGACCCTTCAGCCAACTGCTCAAACAAAGGCCATATCTCCTTAGGTGGTCTGGCCATGAAAACTCTTCCATAAGAAGAATCCACTGTGTCTTGGTCCTTTAGAGATAAACCGGAGTAGGATGATTGAACTAGTTTCCACAAAGGGATCTCATGGTGCGGGAAATCTCTCCCATGCATTATGGAACTGCTCGTTGCCCATTTGATTAAAACTTGTCATGTCACACTGCATTTGTGTTAACCTTGCTATATAGTAGAATTGTCTCAAGAAGGCATTCTTCATTGTTTCCCAACTCATGATGTCCCTTCTTGAGTCATGCCAATCTTTGGCTCTATCTTTGAGGGAGAAAGATAACAAGGTCAAACAGATTGTATCATCACTAGTTGTCGGTGTCCTAAAGGTTGAGCATACTTCAAGAAAGGAGTCCAAGTGGTTATAGGGGTTCTCAATCTCTAAGCCGTAGAAGATGGGCAGGAGCCCAAGAAGACCTGGAGGGATAGAGTATTGCTCCCTTGGCATTTGATCAACCCTGCTAGCAATTGGAGATTTGTGGTTGCTAGGCATGAAGTAGTCTTGAAGCGGCTTGTGGGGTGCATTTTGGCCTTTCATCTTGTCTCCTCCCGAGTGGCTTGTCACATGCACAAAGCACAACTAAACAAAAGAGAACAAGTTAGTAAACCAATATACACAAAGAATGCAAAGAATAATGAATAAAGAATAGCAATGGTGAGGGCAGTAGGAAAAGTCAAAGCACAACTAACTAGCTAGGTTGAGCGCCTTTCTCCCTGACAACAGTGCCAGAAAGCTTGGTGTGTCCACCAGAGGCACGCACACTAATCGATTGGATTCGACTAGATGTGCCCCACGAGATCAGAACACATGATGGATTTACTTCTAAAATTTATAAACCTAGACCAACACACCTACGTCTACTAAAACACTATCCCGCAAGTGTACGGGGTCCTGTCATAGTATAGGAGGGCAGTAAGTATAGGGTCGATCCACAGGGAGAAAAGGGGGTACTGGAGCTAGGTTAGTTTTTGCTAGGTTCCTACTGTGGAGACTAGGGTTAAGGTGAGCAAGAAAGTAATTAAAGGCGAGAATGAAATCTAAGTTAACCCTAGACTAGATTAAGACTAATTAAGCAAGAAAAGACTAAGCTAGGCATGAAAAGGCAATTTACTCTAAGGCATGCAAGAAAAATAAGAGAGCAGTTAAAGAGCTAAACTAGCAAGAACAAAGCAAGAATAGGGTATCTAGGAAGGAAAATAGCTAACTAAGCTAACACTAGCTAAGCAAGATGGAAACTAGGGTTTTAAAGCAATTAAGGGAGATGTGGGCTATTTAGGGGATGCACTTATCACTCAAGTTGGGGGGTGACATATGAATATTATGATTCCATTTAGATTATCCAAACCAAACAACAAGTTAGAGTCTAATGAATTAAGCTAAGCTACTAAGTGGACATGGATATGCTAGGTTGTGTATAGGAGAACTAGTTCCTAACACTCCCCACTACCCTTGCGAGGCTCAATTGGGTTAGGTCTTGGGTGTAATTCAATTAGAGTCTAAACAAGCCTAGGTTTCTAGGTTAGATGGTCTTAGGATGATTAGGGGCTGAGATTAGTAATGGGGGTGCAAGTGAGGTTTTAGGACTCCCATTACCCACATTCTAGTCTTGAGAAAGCTCCATGCTAAGCACACCAATTTCATCTAAATTAGCTACTTAGATATCTCAAGTAGGGTTAGGAGAATTGATTATGATGTAGGAATATGGGTAGCTAGCTAGGGATTCAAGAATTGGACCTAGGAGCAAATCCCAAAATTCACACATATAAGCAATTTCCCTAAATTCCCAATTGATTTCAAGCACAAACCAACAAGCAATTCATGGAGAATGAGATAGAAATAGAGAATAATCTTTAGCAAATGAAATTTAAAAAGTTTACATATCAGTTTCCTCCAACATGGTATCAAAATAACATTTTACACCCCAAACAGCCCACCCAAGGGGCCTAGTTACTCATAACAATGCAAAGTATAAAAAGAGAAGAGAAAGAGGAAGAAGCGGCCATGGAGCTCGGTGTAGATGAGTGAATCCTCCCCTTTAGCTGTTGCAAGGTCGACCTCCTCCTTCTTGGATGGAATGGTGTGGAATGATGGTGGGAAGTGGATGGAAAGCTTGGAAATGAGGGTTTTTGTGGTGGAAATGGTGAAATGGAGTGAAATGGAGGTGGAAATGGAGTGGAATGGCTAAGGGGCGAAAATGGGGAGCTAGGAGGTGGTGGAAGGTATCTCTCCTCAACCTACATCCGCCACCCCCCTATATATAGGTGTGGGGGAAGTAATAGGTCAAGTAGGGGTAGCCAAGTTTTGTGAGTAGCATGGTCGTGGTGGGTAGAGGTGAGAACTGACAAGTCTGAGATCGACTCGGTACTATTGACAGCTTTGTCAGTGGTATCGATAATTGAAGAAGAAGAATAGGCATGCGTCAAAGAAGCTCAGTGGTACCGACAAAGGAATCAGTACTACTGCACCAAATAATGTCAAAATGAGCAATTATGCATGAACACATAAACTAGCCCGTGAAAAGCGAATAATATTCAGTGCATAAAATCCCTAGGCTTAAATGTTGCTCACCATTGAGCAACACTACCCTCGGATATGTTTGAGGAAAGTCAACAAAAGGAAAATTAACATGAACTTCCATTCTCAAATATCCCCACTTGGCGGTCCCAGCCAGCCCTTACCGACCACTGAATAAATAACTACTCTCAAATGATAAAAAAAATCATCAAAGAAGTCCACCCCAAAGTTAGTGAAACACCATCAAAAGAACATTTAATATCATAGTCAATAAGGTATTCACGGTGGGTTAGAATGATCGTGGGAACTAAAATGTGGAGATCACAGGTTGAGGTGGTGAAATGGAGGCTAGTAGTACGGTCGTGCTGGAGGCTAGGTAGAACGGTCGTGCTGGGTAGCACGGTCGTGGTGGGTGAGGTAGATGGTGTCCGAGTGCAATGCCACACCCGTTCTTCAGTGTTGTAGCATGGTCGTGATGGCTGTCCCTTGCACGGCCATTCATGTGGCACGGTTGTGGCACTGTCAGCATCTGCACTTGGACTTGATTCTTTGGATTTCCTTGGACATCTTTGCTTCTATGGATATTTGGCCACTAGGGGTAGGTTGAGGGAGCATCGAACTTCACTTTGGGCCTCTACAAGGGTATATAAACCCTAGAATCACTCCTTCTCTCTCTCTTCCATAAAGCATGGTCCAAATGCCTGAAAAACATGCAAATAATGTCCATAAGTACATTTTACACAAATATGCATATTGAGGGAAATAACATGTAATCTAACAGGTATAGATGTGATTGAAATGCACTATGACACAAGATGAAGCCCTAAAATAGGGCTGAATCACTATGTTGTTCCCACCGTCCTCCAATAAAAGAAATAACCTCATTGGTTGATAGCTTTTAAAGATAAGCTCATTTATAAATAGGGTAATCCCTAAATTGCCCTTGCAAAGAAACACCTTCAAACCAAGGTGCAACTAGGTGCCCCATGGTTAAAAATATCTATAATGGTAAGGGAATATCTAAGGATTATAATGCATGTGATAATTTGCAAATGAAACCTCCCAATCAGGTAAATTGCATAAAAGTCTAAAATGTACCTAAAATTGTATAACTTGTGCAAATAACATCCAAATTGAACCAAATTTGAAAATTAGGCTCATTTTATGACTTCAAAACACATCACAAAGTTAGATTAAGGTTTAGAGCACTTAATTATGGTAATTAAGCATGTTCAATACATTAAGCAAGGTTTGTGGCCTTACACTTCTGGCACAAATTTATTTACCATGTTTCCACTTGAGTGGTGATTTTGCATTTTAGATCCTTAAATAAGATTTTATTGAGGTATCTGTGCATAAACCCTTCCATTGGCATATTTATTGAATAAATATTCACTAAGCCACTATAGATTCCACAATTTAAACATCAAGGCCAAAAAAGGATAGAAACGAAAGGAAAAGCTTGAAAAAGGGCCAAAAAGAGAATATGTCCATGTTTCGGTATGTTACAAAGGATTCCCTCGACAATTTTGATCCAAAATCATATAAGGCTTTCTTTCTTGGATATAGCACTACTAGCAAAGGCTTATAGAGTATTTAACATTGAATTGTGTAAAGTTGAAGAATATATCAATGTTAGATTTGTTGATACTAACCCCTTTATTTCCAAGAATGTTGTTGATGATGATATTGGTGATGAGGTGATCCCTCACTTAAAAGAAATCAACATTGGTGAAAAAGGAAATGAGGTGTTAGGTGATGAAGAAGAGAAAGAATAAGAAAAGAAGGATCCAACCCCCCGCTTTGCAAAGCATCATCCTAAAGAGATCATCATAGGTAATCCTTTTGAAAGGGTGAAGATGTGTGTTGCCTACAATAAAGAATAAGTAGACAATGCCTTCATCTCTCATCTTGAGCTTAAATATGTCAAAGAATCCCTCAAGGATGATGAATGGATACTCACCATGTAAGAAGAGTTGGAACATTTTGATAAGAACAAGATGTGGACTCTTGTACCAAGACTAAGTGATAGAAAGAGAAACTAAATGGGTCTACCGCAACAAGCTTGATGAAAGCAGAAAAGTGGTAAGAAACAAAGCAAGGTCAGTTGCTCAGGGCTACAATCAACATGAAGGTATATATTTTAATGAAACATATGCAACTCGACTGATAGGTAGCTTGTCCAAAAAACATGAAATTTTAATTCCTAGCCTCTAGGGTGCTAATTAATTTTTTCTTTAGCCTACTATGCATTTTAGACATATTGAGGCACATTTGACTCATCATAGGGTATTGTTTTGTGATAAGAGTGCATATGGTTGGGCTGGACCAAACTTAAAATGGGTTTCAACTGACATTTATCCATCTCAACTAGAGAAAAGTTGACCGATCCTGACTCCTATCCCTCTTAACCTCCAATCATAGGTTTGCACACCCTCTCCCTTGCCTAGCTTAGCCTTCCTTGCCTCTACCCACACCCAAATAGGTGGTTACATGACCTCTTACTGAGGATCACTCTCTCTTTTGGTTGTAGTTGCTTCTCCATTTCATATCCATGCCATCCAACCGTAGGAAAAGAGTTGTCCAAGGTGTAATACCTTCCTCTTCATCTAATCCTCACCTCTTAACCTTTGATGTTACCTCTTTTATCAACTCTAAAACTCTAAATTGCAACACAGAACTCCTTCCTACAAACCCCTTCCTTTTAGAGCTTTGTTTGAGCCTCGTCTCACCACGACAAAGGTTATCACTGAGGTTGTGGAGTTATTTTCTTCCAATGACCTTGGCGCATTGTGTGTAGAACGTCGGTGCTTTCACAGTTCCATCACTAGTACCAAGGTGGTCCATGAGTTCTATGCCAACATTCAATGGAACTATGACACAATTGTATCACCACCCAATAGCCAGGCAATTCTCACTTTCATGATTGTCGGGACAAAACTTACCATCTCTAAAGATTCCTTGAATATTTATTTCAATGAAACTGAGATCATCGACACATGGAGGAAGGACTACCTTGACTATTTGGACCTGCTTGACCCTGAGGCTTTCTACAAACACTTTGAGCTTACTCTCCCTGATTTCCACAAGTTTTTAAAGAAACCTTAGGTACCCTAAATGAAGAAGTCGACCCTATCATCCTCTCCCCTAGATCTCAAGAACTGTATGATCACATTAGTTGTTAATTGTAATGTCCACCCAAATAAAAACCAAATGGAAATTGCAAAAAACACTGGTGTGATCATGTATCGTCTCTTGAAGATTGTCAGAGTCAAGTGATCACGGTACATTCTACTCCACATGACCTGCTTTGACTCCGGCAAGAACACATGTGGTACCCACCCCTCTACCCTACCTTGATTTACAGTCTTTTCACTTTTGCTACTCATAAATCTCTTTTCTATGATCTCCATTATAATAGTCAGAAAGGAGTCTGCATTAGTGAAACCACAATGAAGAAGATATTCCTCCCTACCTCCTATACCACACTTGGAGCCTCCACCTCTACCTCCACCCAGGCCACTCAACCTCCACCACCACCTCGACCTGACCGCGCCTCTTTCTCACTGTCAAATGAAGCCCTCATGGGTTATATGATATACCAGTAGGCATACAACCTTCAGGTTCAGGATCATCTCCACCAAGATCTCTGCCAGATCATGTCTACCATGAACATGTCATGTAGCTATCTGCACCCCTCCTACCAGCCATATCCAAGTGATGACTATGCTTCCTATGCTTATAATCACTTCTACCCAGCCCCACCACCTGGTGCTTCTGCTGTCACCTTTGTTACTGATGGTTGAACTGCCCCTGGTGTGCTTCCTCCTCTAACACTGTCTAGTGGTCCTACTGCCACCCTGCTTGCTAGACTTGGGACTTCTACTCCTACCTTCCCGCAAGTATA
Organism: Alisma plantago-aquatica; assembly: GCA_963693085.1. Lineage (NCBI taxonomy): Eukaryota > Viridiplantae > Streptophyta > Magnoliopsida > Alismatales > Alismataceae > Alisma > Alisma plantago-aquatica. The sequence continues at coordinate 491,863,586 of OY856411.1, read as the reverse complement.
AGAGTTACATGCTCTTAGCATGTGTCTTGGACTGAGCAGAATGCCAGATGGCCCAGTCGTGGTTTTGGTCCTCCTGTAGATGAGGAGATGTCTGACCAGGCTACTGATGAGGATGTTGTTGATGATGATGAGGATACTGAGGATGATGGCTTCGAGAATCATTTTTATGATGGCTTCACTGGTCCCTCTAGAGATTTAGGTGATGTTGTTGTCTATGTTGCACCTTCAGATGGTGATAAGGACTAAGAGCCTGAGGCTGGCGATGATGATGTTGATGATGACCCAATTGTCATACATAGCATAAATGTTGTGTATATGTTTTAGTTCTTTAGTCTTTAGGTGTTGATCATTTTTATCTTTTTAGACTTTTATGTACGAAGATATTTGGGCACTGTATGTGAGGCTTACTGTTTTTATCATCTTGTTATTTTATTGTTGATTTATGGCTAATTCTGTGAGAACATGCTTAGTGTTGTAATCTTAATCTTATGTACCATAACTCTTTGGTTAACTATATCTTATGAGTTTGTGGTATGATATCCCATATTTTGAATATGACATTAGATTGATTGTTTCTCTATGCTCCGTCTCTATTTGATATGTGATATATGTGGTTGATTGCTTTGGCTTGTGCTTGTAGAGAAGACTTGTGCTTTTAGCTCTTCTACCTCCCTGCCTTTTTGCAATGACAAAAGGGGATAAGTGCTCTCAACCATATTGTTGTAACACTTATATGATCCTTTTCTTGTCTATTATCTGCATATCATGTGACTTGCTAAAGGACCATATAGTATATATATGTGCTATAGTTATTTATGGAAAGACTAACCATACATGCTTAGGTAAGCATGAATTGAGGGGGAGAAATTCACAATGTTCATTTATGTATCCCCTTGCAATTCACATGGTAAACGTTTAACTATCACATCCTTTCTCAAAGGCAAAGGTTTAAATTTCATATCCTTTTCAATATGTTGAGGAATATCTTGTCATTGTCAAAAAGGGGGAGAAGTTGAGCTAAGTGTTACACATTGTCCATATTTTGATAATGAATTAACCATTCCATTTATATGTATCTAATATGTTTGTTTTAGATTGATTTTAGGAATTAGGTACATGAAAAGGATCAAATCAATCAAGCCCTAGCTTGTTTTAGTTCAAGTCAAAATCAATGCAAATGCGCAATTTGGGAAAACACTCCAAATCACCTTAGATAATTTTTGTAATTATTTGTATTGATGATATGACTTATAACTAAGATGAGAAAAAATAAGGGATACTTAATTCGACCGTTTGATTACTTAAATGTCATTTTCTAAAATTCATTAAAGGCATTTTATCGGTCGAGTTACAAACTGGACCGATCCTTAATGGATTTTGATAATGATATTGATCGATCAAGTTTCACACTCACAAAACTTAGACCGATCCCTCTACAGACCAAAATAGCTTTAAGTGGATCAGTCGAGTTGCCACAAGGACAAACTCGACTGATGGTTTAAATTGGCTTTGTCACATAGTGTGATAGATGGAGTTATCTTTATTGAAACTCGACTGAATGCCCTATACGGAAAACACAGAAAAAGTGAATCTAACCATTCGTGTGTTATAAAAATTTAAAAAAAAATCTGTTTCAACCCTCCAAATGGCTAAAAAACATTCATAAGTGTTCCCACACTCTAGTAGACACCCTCAACTATAAATAGGACCTCTTGGAGTTCATTCTAAGGTTTCTCATTCATGTTATTCAAGGTCCTTGCCATACTTGAGTTCTTTCTGTCCACTTGAGCCCCTTTCTCTCTCTTGATTACACTTCAATTCATCATTATGAGTGAGATAGGTCATGTGTGAGAGAGTTACCCATTGTATGCTCATAAAGCTCTCAAGCTTCTCCTTTTCCAACCCCTTCTTCAAAGTTCTTGATTGGTGAAAGCTTCTCTAAGAGAAGGAGAAGGAGCAAGCTTCTTCAGCTGTAGAAGAAGGTTCTCAAGGCTTCTCTGAGTAAAGGAGGAGATCAAGGTAGAAGATCCAAGGAATTGAGTGGGTAAATACTTCAAGGCCGAATACTCATTGCAAGAAGGGGAAGACCTTGGTGAAGGCATCTAGCTGATTGCAAGAGTGGGTAAGACCTTGGTGAGGTAGAAGACTAGCTCTTGGATAGGTAAGACCTTGATTGTAAGGTTGTTGGATCCCTTGGCCTTAAAGGTAAGTTGGGTATCCTTGTCCTAGAAAAGGAAGGTCATTTGTTATAACTCTTATAAGTGAATATAAGGAGACAAGCTTAAGAAATCCTAGAGCTTGACCTCTCTAGGTAGTGGACTGACTCTCTCCTAGTTTGGAGAGTGGAACCACTCTAAAACAACTTGTTCAATTGGTTGTTTCAGTTTCTCTCATCCTTGGTATGCATGTTTAGATTGCCGTCAAATTTACTATTTGCAATGATGCCTAGTTGAAGTAAATTGAAAGTCTAACTATTTTTGTGCAAGTTTTGAAGCTCTATTCACCCCTCTCTCTAGAGCCCTCCGATCCAACATGATTATCATCGAATGTTTGTTGAGGATAGTGTATGAGGGTACTATAGTGTTGTACATCATTTCTTTTGCAAAATAGGAGGCTAAATTGCAACAAGTTTATGTTTTATGGAATCTCTCGTAATTTCTTATTGAAGAAGCAATCAACCATGTGACTTCTATTTTTCCATTTACACGTAGTTGTTCATAGCAGAATTCATTGTTCATTGATTAGAATGATGACATGGAGTTGTATAATACAGCTACAAAAATGACAACAGTTAGCAAGAAGAGCCTTTTTAATATGACTGCAATCTATGCAAAGCTATTGGTGTTTTTTTTTTCTCAAGCTATTGGCGTTTATAATTCTATATATCCTTGTCATTTTTAGGCGAAAACCATGTAAGTAAAGTGTCATATACAATGATGTAAAGTAAATAGTTAGATCTCTTCCTACATAAGCATTGGGGGTATGCAAGAGGAACTATAATAAGTAGTAGTACTCTGGTGCCATATTCTTGAGATCTTCACTTTTTTTATTTCCAAGACGTACATTGTATATACAATAACTATATAAAATGATTGAGACTATACATTAGTTTGCAATGGACTTAGCACATATACATTTATTTGGTGTACAATTTTTTTTCTCCCTTTCACAACACAAGTTTGGTGGTAAAAGAAAATTAATATTGATTATACTAAATGTCTCAATGAACTAAACCTTCTGGTCCCATGTTTCCTCTTAGTTAAATCCTATGTATGAGTACTTTTCAACACAATCTGAGAAGTGATTTATTTGTTGTGCCAATAAAGAGATCCCATTCTATCCTCCCGATGAAGACAACTTATACATAAGTATTTATATAATTGTTTAATTTATGGAACAAAAAAAACATCTACAATCTTGACTTCTCATTTTTCCTAGATGGAAAGTCTTATTAATGCCCATATTGTTGGATCCTAGTTGGGTGATTGGATGCTCTAGAGGGGGGGTGAATAGAGATGAATGCACTTAAACAAAATTCATTAGACCTTCAAGTTATATCATAAGATAAGGTTGGTAAATAGGAAATTTGAGTGCAACTAAAACATACATACCAAGGGAGAGAGAGATTGAACATACACCAAATGACAAACTATGTAGAGTGGTTCCACACTCCAAACTAGGTGTATTTTAGTCCACTACCTAGAGAGGTCAACATCTAGGACTTCTTAACCATTCCACTCTTATATTCATTCATAAGACTTACAATACATGACCAACCAAAGGACTTACCTATCCAATACAAAGACTCTTCAACCTTACCAAGGACTTACCCACTTTGCAACGAGTCTTCAGCCTTCTCCAAGGACTTACCTACTCTTACACAAATGTTCAACCTTCAAGGAATTACCCACTCTTCTTGGATCTTCAGCATTTGACTTCACCTTCACTCGGAGAAGCTTTCACCAAGGACTTACCCACTTGAGCAAGGAGTCTTCTACCTTCACCAAGGGATTACCCACTCTTGCTCCAAGTCTTCGACGTTGATCTTCACCAAGGGACTCATTCCCTTATTCTTCTTCACCTCTCTTTACAAGAGAGAGAACCTTCATCTTCATGGTTGAAATGAGAGATAGGGAGGTGGTGGAAGTGAGAGCCTCATAAGATATATATGTAGGACTAGCTCTCTTATAAATCTCCTACTCACTCTAATGGATGTAGCAAGTGATTAAGCTTAGAGAGAGAGGAGGCTGTAGGAGACACTCAACTATAGACTAGGAACCTCATATAGAGTTTTGCATTGAATGCTCAACCTTGGAATGAAGCCCAAGGGGTCCTATTTATAGCTGGGGATGCCTCTTAGCCTTTGGGAACACTTAAGAATTAAAACTAGCTGTTTTGTGGCTTGCAACATATATATTTTCACTTGTTGCAACTCCACAATGGCTAGAAATACTTTTCTTCACTTTTCCATACAATGCAATCGGTTGAGTTTCTATAAAGGTAAGTCGACCGATCCCGCTAAGAGACAAGACCAATTTAGGCCATCGGTCGAGTTTGTCCTGGGGTAATCAATCGATTCACTTAAATTAGTTTTGGTCTGTAGAGGGATTGGTCAAGTTCTGTGAAATATAAACTCGACCGATCAAAAGTCATTTTCAAGATCCAATTAGGATCAGTCGAGTTTGCAACTCGACCGGTGAACAACCTGATGTGAATTTTAGAAAATGGCTTTTGAGAGATTAAATATTCGATCTAAGTGCTCCTGATTTTTTCTAAGTTTAATTACAAGTCATACAATCATTACAAGTAATTTACAACATGATTCTAATGGATTTACATCATATTCCAAAAATGTGCACTTGTATTGACTTTGACTTGTCTTTTCTTCAAGTTGAGATGCGCAAGTTAGGCCATTTGGAGTGTGTCTATACCTAATCTGGAATCACTCAAGTAGAGACATTAGACACAAATAAGTGGAATGGTTAGTCATCATCAAAACAAAGGTTTAGTAAATTTAGACCTTGAGTCAACATTCTCCCCCTTTTTTAAGATGACAAACCATTTCATAAGCGTATTGAAATCATTGAAGTAAAATCATACTTTTGAAGAAACCTAGGGGTTTCAATAGAATTGAGTTCATATGCTCCCACTCAATTGATACTAGTGGAGTTCTCATACTCCCCCTCAATTGATGTTATTCCACCTGCATGGTTAGCTTTCATAACATTTATAGAATACTATGTCTTCTACTCATATATGTTCTACACATATATGTCTTTTCCCCGTTACGTTGTCCCTTTTATATGGACATGCTTCTCCTCTTCAAGTAAGACATGCCTTCTCCCTCTTTTGTCAAAAGAAGACATACCTTTCTCCCCCTTTGTCATTTCAAAAAGTGAGGATATGAAGAAATAAGAAACACCACTTGTTAAAGTAAAGGAGATAACAAAAAGTTATATAAGGAGAGTAGAAGAGCACAACTAGGGGCTTGTCCAAGCATAGAATAAAAGCAAGTTAAAGCATGCACTTGAACAACCCAAAATGCAATATAAAGTGATACAAGAAAATAATAAACTGCAATTTTGACCCTCAAGAAGACCAAATTTGCCCAAAAAGTATCAGGGCTCATGGCATAGCGATGAGTCTTGCTTAGAAGGCCGTTTCTACATAAAAAACACTATTCTTGCACCAAAAACTGAAACTGGAGTAAAATCTGCATAAAATCCAAAAATACTCTAATTTCTATATATAATGTAGCTCTATGTATCTTACATCACAATGTCATGTAATCATCTCAAGATAGTAGATATGCACTTCAAGGAACAAGTTTGAGCAAGTATGAAACAAGATACAAGCATAGCATATAGTCGAATACCACTTGATGAACAAGGCTAGAACTACATGTATATGAACTACTAATAGATGATATCACAAGTTAGGACAACTAGTAGGATCTAGATCATAGCAAGAGATACCAAAAGATGCACAGGATAAAGCAAGCTATGAGTAGATGTAGGGATATATCCAAACAAAGAGATATGCAATTTCAGAAGCATGAAAAGATATAACTCACTAACAAGTATGAATCATTACTGAAAGATGACTACCACTAAGAACCTCAAGGTTGTATCAAAACAAGATATACAACTACATAGATGTAGCAAGTTAGAGAACAACGGAAGCATTTTAGACACAACCAAGAGATCCAAAGAGATCGTCATCAAAACCTGCAAAACAACTCAAAGCAAGTAATTACAAGATATAGATATGCCAATTTATAGCAATTAGAAATATAGAGTTGTAACCAAGATAGTCAATTTAAAGCATGGAAATATTCACACGAAGGTACCAAGGGATTGCCAAAGAATAAGGCTATTGGTTGAGAAAATCTAGTTGAGAGGAAAATTCTCATTCAATAAGCCAACTGTGTATTCTGTGCACAGTGTTGTCGGTCGATTCTGTGTATTGACAACTCAACTGATGATAGCTATTGGAAACACCCATTGGTGCCTATCAGTCAAGTTTCAAGCAGGACAAACTCGACCGACAAAGCTACTGTAAAAAAGCACATATATTCATAAAACATATTTCGAGGCATGCTAAAATTATAATCCATATCCAAACATATGTAAGCAAGTTAGTAATAAACTATGAAAGCATTAGAAATAGTTTTTGAGCAAGAGTGTGAAGAGAAATACAAAATACCACCTTTGACTCAAAAACCACATGTATAGTGCACACTATCTTGGCAAAAACACATTATGATCGGATATGAGCAAGCATAGCATTACCTATGTGCTTACCATTGCTTTTCCACTTATTTTCACCTCATACACATCTCACCTTTCTTCTTTCATGTGGATTGAGAAGTCAATTTGCAATTCAATAGCTCAAGTCAATCCATTTGTAAGTACCTACAAGAAGAAAGATGAAATGGTCCCCAATCATGTTTTTGGGTCCGGAGGAGTTAGCTTAGCAACCCAAGTCCTAGTGATCTTGGGTGCTTTCCTAAAAGGGCAACAAGTAGAATAATGAACAATTTCATTGCAATAGTTGCATGTGCCCATAGTCTTGGAACTAGAGGATTCTCCATGGAAGATTGGAGGTCCTTTACCTTTGTTGTTCCTTTGACTACTATCATACCCTATACCATGTCTACTAATTAAGATTCTTTGCAAAGAAGATTTCAAACTATGATTATCATGCATAAGAGAAGTAATAGTAGAAGACAAATGATTTATATTATCTCTAGCATGCAAAAGATCATTTTCTAAGCAAAAAGCTTTGGTTAAATAAGAATCTTTATCAATATGAAGAGAAGCAACATTATTCTCTCTACTAGTAGAACTAGAACAAGATTCAACCACATTGATTTTAGCAAGCAAGGAGGTATTTTCTATTTCAAGCAAAGCAATCTTAGAAAGATAAACCCCATTTTCAGATTCTAATCCTTGCAAAACAAAATGTTTGTCCTTGTTTTTAGATTTAAGAACATCAATATCGTGCATGAGATAATCAACAATTAAAGTATGCTATTCGTTAGAACTAGGCATAAGAGGTTGAGCTTCTAGAAATATAATCTTATCAAGCAAACTAGCATTTTCAAGTTTAAGAGAGTTTACTTGGCTAAGACAAGCATTTTTGTCATCAAGCAAGCAAGAATTTGCATGTTCAAGATCATCTAATTCTACATGCATATTATCAACAATTCTAGCAAGCTTTTTCTTTTTCTTTTTAAAAGACTTAAGAGAGGCACGAGTAGCATTAATGATAGCAATTAAATGTTCTTTATCTAAAGAGTTTAGATTTACCTCATTTGAGTCTTCACGTTTTGTAGAAGCCATAAGAGCAAAATGACATTCTCCTTCTTTACTAGAGCTTGAGCTAGATCCTCCACTTTAATCTTCACTTGAGCTTGAGTTGGAGGAGAGGAGTCACTTGAGCTTGAGTGCCAATTCTCCTTCATCTTGTACTTCTCTTCTCTTTCCTTGTGATGATGGGTCTTCTTGCCTTGTAGACAGTCTATCTTGAAGTGAACCTTCTTTCCACACTTGAGGCACTGGATGGAGGAGGAATTCTTGCCTTTATAGAATCTACCCTTGGAGTACATGACATCTTCTTCAACATGAGAGGATGGATAGGCTTGTCCCATAATAGCTTCAATTTGAGCCTTCATTTCAACCTCCTTCATTCTATTTAGCTCTTTCTCCTCTTGTCTTTCAACTTCTTCTCTCTTGTCAAGTGTGACTTCATGGTCTTGTAGATTTCTAATGAGCTCTTCAATGTGGATATCATTAAGAGACCTTAATTCTTTAATGGAAGTCACTTTGGGTTCCCATCTCTTGGGGAGAGTTCTAAGGATCTTTGAGTTGATCTCTCCTCTACTCATAGGATGTCCTAGAACAGTAAGACCATTCACAATGGTGTTGAGCCTTGAGTACATGTTCTTCTCCTCCTTTCCCATATTGAATTTCTCAAGCAATACATTGAGCATGTAGACTTTTCTTTCCTTCACTTGTTGAGTCCCCTCATAAGTGATGTATAGCTTTCTCCATACCTCATAGGCCGTCTCACAAGAAGAAATTTGGTTGAACTCGATGGAGGTCATGGTGGCATAGAGGATGTTAATTTCTCTTGCATTCAAGGTGACTTTCTTCATGGTAACTTCATCCCATTCTTCTATCTTTATCATCGGTAGCTTGTATGGATGGTCCACCATTTGCCATAGCTCAAGACTTGATCCTTGGATGTAGAATTGTAGCCTCCTTTTCCAATAGAGGAAGTTACTCCCATCAAAGATTGGAAGGTTGATGAAGTATCTTCCACCTTGGTAGTCACCCATCTTCTCCTACTTGTTGAAGTATGCTTGGAGAAGACCCCCTTTGATACCAATTGTTGGGTCCTAGATGGGTGATTGGATGCTCTAGAGGGGGGGGGGGTGAATAGATCTGAATGCACTTAGACAAAATTCATTAGACCTTCAAGTAATATCATAAGATAAGGTTGCTAAATAGGAAATTTGAGTGCCACTAAAACATACATAGCAAGGGAGAGAGAGATTGAACATACACCAAGTGACAAGCTATGTAGAGTGGTTCCACACTCCAAACTAAGAGTATGTCAGTCCACTACCTAGAGAGGTCAACCTCTAGGATCTCTTAACCATTGCACTCTTATATTCATTCATAAGACTTACAACACATGACCAACCAAAGGACTTACCTATCCAATACAAAGAGTCTTCAACCTTACCAAGGACTTACCCACTTTGCAATGAGTCTTCAACCTTCTCCAAGGACTTACCCACTCTTGCACAAATCTTCAACTTTCTAGGAATTATCCACTCTTCTTGGATCTTCAGCCTTTGACTTCACCTTCACTCGGAGAAGCTTTCACCAAGGACTTACCCACTTGAGCAAGGAGTCTTCTGCCTTCACCAAGGGCTTACCCACTCTTGTTCCAAGTCTTCAGCCTTGATCTTCACCAAGGGACTCCTTCCCTTGTTCTTCTTCACCTCTCTTAACCAAGAGAGAGAACCTTCATCTTCATGGTTGAAATGAGAGATAGGGAGGTGGTGGAAGTGAGAGCCTCACAAAATATACTTGTAGAACTAGCTCTCTTACAAATCCCCTACTCACTCTAATGGATGTAGTAAGTGATTAAGCTTAGAGAGAGAGGAGGTTGTAGGAGTCACTCAACTATAAACAAGGAACCTCATATATAGTTTTGAATTGAATGCTCAACCTTAGAATGAAGCCCAAGGGGTCCTATTTATAGTTGGGGATGCCTGTTAGCCTTTGGGAACACTTAAGACACTACTACAGAAATGGCTTATAACAACACTTTTAAAGGTGTTGGTTGTATAAATACACCGACGCCTAAAACATAAAGCGTCGGTTAAATAAAAAAACCGACATCTATATGGTGAAGGGTGACCAGATACATGTATCACTTTTATTTAGTGTCGGTTCCTTAATAAGCACCCGACGCCTAAAATTAACCGCCAAATCCAAATTTTCCAATGAAAAAAATTACTCCAAAATTTAACATACAACGTCGGTTGTTAAAAAAGAAACTGACGACTAAAGGTTTTCTACGAGATAGAAATTTGACCAATTTTTATCGTCGGTTGTCTTACAATAACCGACGTCGTTGTGTTTTCACACACTTAACAACAAAAATTTTCATCTCCCTTTAGCGTCATTTTTATACGGAAACCGACGACTATGGTCTTAATTCGAGAATATTTATTTTTGTCAGCATCATATAAAGATAGACGTCGGTTTTTCTAGTTGAAACTAACAACTATAAATGAACAATAGTGTCAATTTTTTGTTGGTAATCGATGCCTATAGTTTTTAGGGTCAGTTGTTTTTAATAACCAACGCCTATTGTTAACTTAACAATACCCACACGAGCCAGATTCTTCCTCTTCTATTTGATTCATTCCGCAATTGAGGGTTTTAGATCTGATGATTCCTCTGCTCCACCGCCACTCGCTTCTCCTCTGCCTCTGCCTCAGCCGCCGTGCGCCTGGTCACCATAGCCATCGCCTGGTGCTCTGGTCACCGTCGCTGCCGCCACTTGTCGCGCACCTCTGCCGCCACCGCTTGCTGTGGTTCTCTGGCCGCTGCTCTCCAGGCCAGCCGCGGCTCCTAGGCCTGCTCCCTGCTCTCCAGGTCGCTGCTCCGACCACAACTCCTGCACGCCTATTTGCCACTGGTGCCGCCACGAAGGTACCCTGCTCCTGCTCTTCTTCCTCCACCCTCAAGCAGGTACCCTGCTCCTGGTGCTCGACCACCATTGGTTGGTCATGCAGATTCACATTAATATTGCCAATAATGTAGGAAATGAATGCTAGCTCCAATTATAGACATATTGTATATGGGTTTGATCAGAAAAATGCGTAGATTGTGAATAAAATATACTTAAAGCTCTATTATTCTTCTTGTTACAAAGGTATAGTTAGTACACGAATATTAGATGATATTCAAGAAAACCCTAGTTTGATGAGCATGTTGTTAATCATGTTAATTATGATTCTTTTATATATTCTGATGTTAGTATATAATTATGCGATCCCAACATCTTAAATTAAATTAGAATGATTTCAATGAATTATAGGGTTTTAAAGTTGATAATCATGTACATGCAAAAATAGGGTTATTGAACCAATGGTTATAACATAATATGATCTTAATCTGATCTGGATGTTCATAATAACATAGTATGTTAAATATGATGATTAGGGCTACATATAATGTCTAGTAAAGATTCTTAGCCCTTTTGTCATTAGGGTAATTTTTATACATGTTTGAGTAAATTAGGGTTCTAATCTACCCTTTTGTCCTATATTTGATGCTAATTGTGCATATATGTTGAGTTTGGGACTTTAGTGATGGACTTTATCCTAAGTTGTTATTTTTTCATCTAATATGAACTCTAGTCTCATCTATCCTATCTTGGAAATCAGTAGTACATTGATGTAATATCAACTAAGGGCCCAAGGTCAGCCCCCCTCTCCCCCTTTTTCTATATTATCAATGAGCTTCATCTTACTCTTACATAAGAATTTTTTTTTCTTAATCTCTTATACATCACTATATTTAAGGTTAGTATGTCTACTAGAGTGTGGGGATTAACCATGTTGCCTGTAGTTTATAACATTGCATTGTGAATTATTGCATGTTTGAAACTATTGATTTCTTGATTTATTATTTAATAATGCTCTATAGATTAGGATTAACCATGTTTCCTGTAGTTTATACACATTTATTATATATAAGAATGACAACACATATATTTGTTGGCCTAGAAACCCGTCCAAGATTTACTCATTAGGAGTAAATCTTGGATAGTCCCCAGTTTGGGACTGTTCTTGAACACCTAATCTCACTTAGGATGTAAGTGTATAATGTGTATTGGGTTTAAGTCTTATTTATACATCCATATACCTTGTTTTATATATGGTGATCTGGTTTCTTATATATTAATGCATACGTAATACATATTTTGCAGCCACTTACACAAGCTTTGTAGAGATTTTGGGTTTTCCCATGTGGGATTTTTGGTTCCATCTTTGATTAGTCTTGTAGATACAGACCCTTCTTCAGTTACTTCATACTGCTGTGATGCTTTTGAATATTTTGGTAAAAATAAGAAGACGGTGATAATAGCTCCATTCAATGTCGAGTAAGTTTACTTTGTTTATAATTTGGACTTAAGAAAATTACATTTTTATTGTGGATTTTGAGTTATTAATTTTTAACTTTCTTACCTATAGTGGTAGGCATCGGGAGTTACTAGTTATTGTCCCCAAGACATTCACTGTCTATTATCTAGATCCTGCGGGGAATGAGTTGGAATTATATGGACATACAATTAAAAGGCCATTATTCTCGTGAGAAATATTTCATATTTTTATATCTATTAACATATGTTACTACATTACTATTTAATTATGCAATTTAATGGGTTACATTAACATATGTAGGGCTTTACAAGAGTACAAAAAAGCTAGAGGAAAGGTCTCCAGGAAAAAGGATCTGTCACTAATTTGGGAGAATGTGAAAGTAATTTCCTGACTCCAATGTATATATTATTTATGTGAACTGTGCTTATTTGTATTTTTGAATATTTTGTATGTTTCAATTTATAGTGTGTTACACAAGATAATGGCTGGGCATGTGCCTACTATGTGATGCTATTTATGGACCTAATCATCAAACATGCCGTAATGGAAATCGATAAGATACAACAGATATTATACATAGTCTCATTAGATAATATGAAATATATCAATCTTATTATATATTATTAATTATATATATACGTCATTCTCTTTGCAGGTCTTTAAAACTGCTGACTTCAACATAGGTGGAAAGCGTTTCGATGTACATGCTCCCTATACGAGGGATAAATTAGATGTTGTAAGAGAAGAATGGGCAAAAGCCCTACAAAGAGTGGAAATTTTTAGATATAATTTTATTGACAATGATGAATAAAGAATAACTTTGTTCTCATAATTATTTTTGTGTGAATGTGAATGAATTTTTATGAATTGCCATATGTGTGTGAAGATGATCAATACATAAATGTTTCTACATGTGTCTGAATGTGAAAAGAGATGAAATGAATGGAACTGCAGGTTGCTACTAGTTTTTATATGTGTGTGATGAAAAAATAATATGAATGAAATGTGCTTATACATGTGTGTGAATCACATATATATAATATTGTCCATCTTGTTAATTTTGCAGGTTTGTGACATGTTGTTGGCTGATATCAATGGATGTCATAAACTTGCAGTTCAGAACTGAACCGTAGGTTCTCATCTTGCTGACCAGCCATACAGCAAGCCTGCAAACTGATAAGAAAAAAAAATCTTAACATAGGCGTCGGTTATTTGAACAAAACCAACACCAAAGACATACAGTGGTGATTTTTGATAAAAACCCGACGTCTATATGGCCAGGAACCACGGCCGTGCTAGAAGTACGGACGTGGTGGCAGACAGGGGATATGGCGTCAGTTATTTACACAAAACTGACGTCGATTCATCTGATATGGCCAGGAAGCACGACCGTGGTGGCAGGGGAGATGGTGTCGGTTATCTTACAAAACCGACGCCTATAGGCCATTTGCTGGCGCATTTTCGTTGGCGGGAAGTGTTGTGACATCGGTTCTTTTAATAATCGATGTTTGTAACCATTCTATAGTGTCAGTTTTCTTAAAAAACTGACGCCTATAGTCCCTTTGTTGGCACGTTTTCGGTGGCGGGAAACTTTTTGGCGTCGGTTGGGAACCGATGCCGAAGGGGTCCACCTTTAGCGGCGCCCACTTGGGTGTCGCTTGGAAACCGACACGAAAGCCCTTAATTAACTGATGCTAAAGGCATGTTCTGTAGTAGTGAGAATAAAAACTAGCCATTTTGTGGCTTGCAACAGATATATTTTCACTTGTTGCAACTCCACAACGGCTAGAAACATTTTTCTGTACTTTTCCGTACAGTGTAATTTGTCGAGTTTCTATAAAGGTAACTCGACCGATCCCACTAAGAGACGACCAATTTAGGTCATCAGTTGAGTTTGTCCTGGGGTAACTCGATCGATTCACTTAAATCAGTTTTGGTATGCAGAGGGATCGTTCAAGTTCTGTGAAATATAAACTCAACCGATCAAAAGTTATTTTTAAGATCCAATCAGGATCAATCGAGTTTGCAACTCGACCGATGAACAACCTGATGTGAATTTTGGAAAATAGCTTTTGAGTGCTTAAATATTCGATCTAAGTGCTCCAGATCTTTTTTAAACTTAATTACAAGTCATACAATCATTACAAGTAACATGATTCTAATGGATTTACGTCATATTCCAAAAATGTGGACTTGTATTGGCTTTAACTTGTCTTTTCTCCAAGTTGAGATGCGCAAGTTAGGACATTTGGAGTGTGTCTATACCTAATCTGAAATCACTCAAGTAGAGACATTAGACACAAATAAGTAGAATGATTAATCATCATCAAAATAAGGGTTTAGTCAATTTAGACCTTGAACCAACACATACATCATTATCGTGAACTACCCATTCATAATTTTACTGACAATATAAACTCTCATAGCACTTAAATGTACCACTTTATTTAGTATTTCTAACCTAGTACACCATCTTTTAGATAAAATAATTAAATACCATTTGAAATGTGGACATCACATAATTCACTTAGTTATTTTTAGTGATAAGATGTCATTTATTAATGTTTTCCTTTAATTTCTTATACAATAAACTCTTACCATCTATTAATAAAAATGTGTCAAATATAGTCGTCACTTTTTTTCCAAACCATGAGATCATATTATTACTCCTGCTCTTGGGTTGCAGGCATAACGACAGGGTCGATTACATCAGTTCTTGTCCTAATATAGTCGTCACTTTAGTAATGCATATATTACCTAAATACAATTTTTAATTCAAATATCGTGGTTAGTAATATACCCTTACATTTTACTATATATATCATACTTTAATGTTCCATTCAACTAATTTAGTAATTCTTACCACTTCTCATGGTTCTTTAAGGGCAAAATTTGAAAGAAACCTCAATCCATATACATGTTGTCTTCTAGGTGCAATAAATAAACATACACATACACGTAGACGAGTGTGCACACATAAAAATAACGAACAATAGTTTCCACCTAATTTTGTTAAAATATTGTTTTTATAAGACGGAACTATCATACAAAGAAAATGAGACAAGGCATATATTTAGTTTAGTTTATTACGCTTACAACATCAAACCATCATCCAAATTTGTGTTAGAAGTTCATAAAATGAAAGTGAATGATCTATTACATTTTATGCCGTCAATTTGCGAGAATTAGGAATCTTTTTCATCCCATTACATGGCATTGAACCGGACTCATCACCATTTGGTGATAGTTTTAATCAACTAGAATTTCACCGTTTGACAAAGAGTAAATATTAGATTACAAATGGATAGAGGGCACGTGAGGGCTATTAGACATGTATTGACTCCAGTGGCAGAGCCAACCCTCTTATGAGGGAGGGTACAAATAACAATTGAATTAAGTATCTATATTGTGTATTACTACTTTTAGTTTACATCAAAGAATCTGTAATTATTTATGTGAGACAAATAGAGTGTTCACTTGTCTCACATACATGTTATTCACCCTTTCACTCAGATCGCAAATAAGAAAATAAATAAATTTGCATTAACCAAAAAAATATTAGGAATGTGTCTGCCTACATTTAGGGGTGAGCATTGTTAATTCGGTCGATTACGGTTAATTCGGTTCAGTTAAATGGTTAATTTATGGTTTGAGATTTTAACCATTAACCTAACCAAATTGAATCGGCTAATTCGGTTATTATGCAATCGATTAATGGTTAATTCGGTCGGTTAATTTGGTTAACCAAATAACACTCGCGTAATAATATTATTTGAAAGTCATAGAATTTGAGACAATATTGTTATATTATAGTAGTATTTTTGTAAATTTAATTTTGTATGGCTCGTAAAAACTTGATTACTATATATATATGGAGAAGTATTCTGAAATAAAAGTACAACTATATATGTATATATGCATGTGTAGGATATTATTTATGAATAAATTCTAACTATTCAGTTAATTCGGTTAACCAAACTAAAAATATCTTTAACCGTCAAATTAACTATTTAACCGATTAACCGAAATAAATTAACCAAATTAACTGAATTAACCGAATTGACCCAAAAAATTAACCATTCAGAATTAACCGTTCGGTTGATCAATTATTAACCAAATTCTTCTCATCCTTACCTACATTATGGACTATTCAATTTTTGAATCCAATTAAAATACTACTATATATGTATTATTTCCTAGGATTATGTATCCCATAACATGTTACACATATTTAAGATGTGTATGAGATGGCACCCACTGACATGAAGAAGACATAACTTTCTTGTACCTAATTATCTCCTTCTTAAATTGGTTCTCAAAGGATGAAAGTTGTATTGATAAAATCATATAAATTTTATCTTCAACATTGATTATGTGGGTTATTATTTATTTTTCAAGATAACGCAAGTAATTTTTGATATGGTAAGCTTGAGAAGTCTAGTAACAAAGAATAACAAAATAAAAAATTTAATTTTTAGCGGTATAATGTGATAAGTTATTATAATATACAAGTTGAGAGAATAAAATTACAATAATTAAATTTAAATAATATAGAGTTAATTTTTCCATTTATACATGATAAATAAATAAACAATTATAATGATATTTTATAGTGGTTAAAATATAAATATAATGATTTCTGTATAAAGTTGGAAGCAAAAAAAAATCAAAATTCATGCATTTGATGTTATAGAAAAAATAATATTATACCTTTAAAAATCAATATTTACATAACATTTGAGTGAAAACATGACTCTACAATTGATTCGTTAAGGCTCCGATTGGTTTGTCATAACTGGTCCGGAAAATTTATGAATTGGACTTCCTTAAACAGTATTTTATGATTGGTTTAAAGTAAGTGTTGAAACTTGAGTTCCATGACTTTCGGTGAGTTAAAGACTTATATACAAAACACACTTCCTGGGTTTCCTCTTAAAAAGAGTGGAAAATGAGTTTCACGACAACTAATAATATTTTTTTATACAATTATATTATTCATTCGTCATAAGTAACATGAAAAATACTTATGACTGAAAATATTAGCGGTGTGAATATAGTTCATTGCTATAACTATAACATAATCTGACAAAATATCATACACTATAATCACAAAATGTAAAATATTTTATACTATAACTACCATTATCAGTGTCATCTACAAAATAAAAAAATACAAACATCATGAAAAATAAACAGACCACACCTTGTGAAAATAATGTGATTTACCTAATATATTTTTTTATTCTTCATGTTTAAATAATATGATGTGAAAATTAATAACTAGCTATAACCATGTTCGAATAATATAGTAAAAATTCCCTACAAAAATAATGTAAAAATTAATATCATACATTGTGTTAAATAATGGAACCAAAATTTATATTTACAAGCACACGAAATGTGGATATTATTACCATACTTTATATACGCAAAGTGAAACAAAAATATTATAATGTGATTTTAATCATAATATTTTTTATCAAGATTATAATCGTACCATAATAAAATTTTTTGATGGAACAACATCTGCACCACAATCATTTGTTGAGGATATTATGATTTAAGAAAATGATGATTTTTTACGGATATGATTTTTTTGTCTTTGTGATCCTTACATATTTATATGATATAATAAAAGTTAGTATTTTTTTAGTAATTTCTATATTTACATTTACAACAAACTAATCACATGGAAGTGAATGAAACTTAAGTTCCAAAAATTGAACCAGAGTTCCCAGAAAATGAGTTCCACAGAACTCATGACTTACGCCAAACCAATAGGAGCCTAAGGAAAATTCAAGTTTTTGCATAAATAAGATATTGATGACTAATTTGGAATACGTGTTCACTTTGATAAACTAACATCATGAAACAAGTAATATGACATTACATTAGTTGCATTAAAAATAATAAATAATATGATTAATTTCACAAATATACATAATTTTTCCTTATTTTATCAAATATCACGAAGATTAAAAATTACAAAAGTGCACATTAAAAAATATATTAATAAATACATCTTGAAATCATGTTCTATTAAAAATCATAATTATTTACTAAGACTTACTTATCCTAGCATTCAGCACATCGCAATACAGAACAAATCAACGTACATAACTAACACATGCAAAAAATACACATATGAAACAATGTATTTTTTGTATTTTTTATACATATAGCTATTTATACATGATATAAAAATATTTATTTTATTCATACAATATATCATTAATTATTTATATTAGATACATATCATTAGATGTACCAATTATTAAGTTCACATCAGTGTATGTGTTTCTTATATATTTATTAATATGTTTAAGAAACATAGTATAAATTTGTTTTTTTCTAAAACATCGAGACATATTTATGGAAACAAGGTTATATCATTTAGTTATTAAATTTTTTTCTTGAATAATGTGTGATGCTTCTCTAAATTTTATTGTATACTTTCATATTCTTTGTCCTGTTTTTATTTTGTACCACTTGTGATTTCTTGCCATAAATCATATTGATAACTACATTATTCTAAACAATAGAGTTGTATACTTTCAAATAATATGTATGAGCATGTAATAACGCAAATATATAAAAATATATACTAACTATGATACCATGTTAAATGTATAATACATATATATATGTTAATAAAAAACTAAAATTCAAGGGGGGCACGTGCCCCTTCTTTCCCCCCCTTGGCTCGGCCACTGATTTACTCTTTCTAAAAGATTTACTGAGTAGAAAGGAAATTCTTCTAATCGTCTATACAGTTAACCTATCACATGGATAAGGCACTATGATATAAAATCATAATTGATAACCTAGCCATTAACAATGCTTACCCATGTACATAGGGATTATACATGGGGAGGAAAGTAAAGAAAAGAGATGCTCAAAGTTTGTCACATACTTGTCTAAAAAAATATCTTTGTTGTTCCACACTTAACACACCACCATCACATATGAAAGACTGCATAAAATGGGAGGGGTACTAGTCAAATTTTTGTGGAGGTTGCTACACTAGAAAGCACCTTGTCAAGGTGGGCAACATATGCAACTCATAAGAGGATAGTAACATGTGACTCTTCTTCTAAAAGACCAGATCAGACAAAGTAGAGAACCCCCAAAGAGAGAGTAGCAGAGGATGTTAACCACATTGGATCAATGCCTAACCATAGGAAAGGTAATAATGGCTCGCCTTGTTACTCGACCAATGGCCAACAATGGTGTGGCAATGCACTACCGCACTATTGCCAGCTACTCGGCCCGTTGGTGACAGAGGGCGATATACGTGGGGATGTGACAAGTGGGTGAGGGTGGGGGAGAAGAAGAAGAAGAGGAATGGTGTGGTGACACAAAGGAGAGAGAGGATGGGGGCTGCTGCTCCTCTTGAAACCTTGAGGGTTAGTGAGTTGTTGTTGATACCACGTGAAGAGAAAATTTTATTATTAGTTGAGAGGATTATAGAGAGTCATATATATAATTTTTCCTCGAGGTATGGTGTACTGAAGATACAACATATCATAAGCTAAACAAATGCTAATGGGCTTAAGCAGTTGTGACCCATTTAATAATTAAAAAGATAATAACTAACATAAATTACCACCAACTCTGTGATTGTTCTTATTTTTCTACTTTCCCATGAAGAAGAAACCAAATTTTAAAATTACATGGATCACCAACCAAAGTTCTATGTTTATCCATCCTAAGTGAAAAATGGACGACATAAGGTTATATTTGATTTGTTTAATGGTACCATGCCTTAAAATAGCCATGCAAGAATCATGTACTATATGAATATGTGTTGTTTAAAGCTATGTATATCAACAACGAAGCTACCACATGGAGACCAATATTTTTCTTACTTTTTGATACACGGATGTTTTCGAGATCCATTGGACCATCTTCCCAATATGTGACTTTGAGCTTTTCACAATGAGTAATTATCTCCTCCACATAATTGGCTGAGAGAATATATAATATGTCAAATAGAATAATGTGAATGGGAGAGGTGGAGGGGAATGTGGGGTGAGGGAACATAATGGACGACTAGGACTCAATAGAGGAGGACAATTTGCATGATGCTGATAAAAACATATACAACTTCATCATACACCCAGGGTGGATTTCGATGCATGACTCTTTTCCTTAGAAGATCCATTTATTTTGTCTGGTTATCATCAAATGTTTGTTGAGGGTAGTGTTTGAGGGTGTGATAGTGTTCTAAATATTTTCTTTTACAAAAACATGAGGTTAAAAATGCAACACATCTATGTTTTGTGGAACCTCTCACAGTTGTTCTTGTT
Organism: Alisma plantago-aquatica; assembly: GCA_963693085.1. Taxonomy (NCBI): domain Eukaryota; kingdom Viridiplantae; phylum Streptophyta; class Magnoliopsida; order Alismatales; family Alismataceae; genus Alisma; species Alisma plantago-aquatica. The sequence continues at coordinate 491,843,084 of OY856411.1, read as the reverse complement.
TACAAGGACTCTAGGCAGTGGCGGAGCCAGCTAAGTTTTGAAGGGGGGTCACAAAATTTATATTAATAAAAAAAATGTTGCAAATTCAATATTTATAAAATTCATAAAAGGTGTATAACTAATTTTTTTCATAAAAGGTGTATAAAGCCAAGTTTTGAAGGGGGATCTGGCTACATTTCTTTTAAATTATATTCAATTCTAATTCTTTTTTGATATAGGTCAATAATATCACCCCAAGTGATGCTATGCATATTTTGTTGTTCAACATTAGAAGCACATGTTTCTGGTAAAGAAGTAAATGTAGACTCTTGTGATGGTATTGTATGGTAATATCTCTTCATATCTGGTACAAAATATATTGATATTACATTGCATTACTAAATGCAATTATAAAATACTCCTTTTAAATGATAAATAAACAATTATTACCAAGAATCTAGTAGTCCAGTTTATAAGTTATGTGATGAAAAAAAAGTATGTAAGCATAACATTGATGTGTATATTTTCAAACTTCGAGCGAAATTTTTTTATTGTAGGCTATTAGTTAGTAAAAATTTATTCAAAGTATGTTTTCATTAAAATATGGTACTTAACAAAGTGAAAGAATAGACGAAGAAGATGTTGTTTTTCCCTTTACCATGACACTAGTAAAAAAGAGAAAAATTGAACAATATGTTGCGGATGAAAATTTTGATTCCTTTATTTTTAATGGAGTATTATTGTATGAAGAAGTATATATATATATATATATAAAAGTTGTCACAGGTAGTCCACCCTCAGCTGGCTATCCGGATCAGTCAGGTTCCTATCTTCCATGGAAAGAAAGATATTCCCGGCAGCTGGATCCTAAAGGCATTTTCTCAACCAAGTCGGAACTATTGCAGACAAAAGCACAACATCATTATGTCATTGCAGCAGATTTGGAAGCCTTATATTCCTAAGATGTTTTCCTTCCTCAGCTGGAGAGTGTTGCAGGATCTGATTCCGTTTTGCAAAGGAGAAAGATTCAGTTGGCATCAAAATGCCAATGTTGCCAACATATTGAGGACACTAATCACTTATTCTTTAAAGGTCCTGTTGCTCAACAAGTTTGGGCATATTTCTATAGGAGTTTTGGACTGCCACCATGTCAAGCAGATTGCGCAGCTGTTATTTTGAATTACTGGACCTTGTCCTCTCCAACTGGCAACAGCCATCATATAAGATCAGCCTGACCAGTTTTTATAGTTTGCTTTCTTTGGTTAGGGAGAAATGCAGCTAAACATGAAGCTAAAGCCTTCTCTGCTCATAAAGTAATCCAGGACATCAAGGGTTTTCTTATTCTTTTCTTTTTCTCTATTCTATTGCCAGCCAATAGCCTATATCGGAAGGAAGGCGAGAAGCACGAAGCAAATTGATAGAAAGTCCCCGCCGAGCCATGCAGACTGACTTGACCGAGATGCTGCATTGGAGAAAGGGTGGAGTTGCAGCTAAAGCGAGACATGTTTGATTTGATTTTATATAGAATACGAGGTCCACCTTCTACATAGTCAAAATAGTCAAAAGAAGTCAACGAGAAAGCAGTCACGGAAATCTATTTAGCAAGAAGAAATGCCTATAGAAAAGGGCCCGAAGGGATAATCCCTGAAAGAAATTCAAAGAATTTATGGTTGGCTTGGTTAGACTCAAAAATGAAGTATCCCGACCGATACCTTCTTAAGCTACAGGTCCCATGCAAAGAGTCAAGAGTCAAGAAGTGCACATTAGGAAAAGGGGGATCCGGGTCTCCCAGGGGTTTACCGAGTTGAGATCGTCCACCGGCTCGTCAACCCGAAAGACAAAACCGCTTAGTGGCTTTCTTTATAAGCTTTATAAGTCAGTACTGCTTGAATCATAATCATGACACCACCAACTTTTCCTTTTCCCGAACCTTCCAGTTACGAAAAAAGAGACCGACATCAAAGCGGAGTCATGCTGCTCAAGTCTCCGATGAATCAATTTGGATTTTCCCTACAAATGGGTCTTTTAGCATGTTTTTCTCTTACAAATGAATTTTCATGAGCCATGAACCCGCCCAGTTCTCCCTTTTCGGTTTCCCCTTCCGAGAAGCAAGAAAGAGCAAGAAAGACTTAACATTACCTTCGTGAGAGTGAGAACCTGGCAAATAGTCATTTTTGCATTCGAAATTCAAACCCAAAAACATAATCAAAGACTGGTGCTCACTTGAGTAGATCCCGACTTTCTTCCACTTACTTCTACTATTCCCTATTTGTCTTCTAAAGCTATGAGCTCTTCCTATGACTAGGTTATGAAATAATAGAAGAAATCAGCCCTAGCGACTCACCCTTTCTGTTGAAAGAGAGCCAGGTTTCGTCTCTCTGTTTCGTAACTCGTTCAAGTAAAGGCACGGAATCATGTTATTATCATTTACTGTGTAACCGCCCCGTGGGTTACTTTTTGACTCTTTCGGCATCTGGCGCTTATCTTGCTTTGTTCCTTGTTACTTTAAAGGTCAGCTTATTTATTTGAAAGAGTAATGGCTCATCGCTTCAGCCGCTGGCAGATGCTTATTTCTTTTACCTGTTGGTCCTTTAACTCCGGCTTCTCCTTGTCACAGATGGGACTGATCTTGGCTTCGCGGTGATGGTTATATTATTGTATAAGAATAAGAAGAAATCCAAAAATCAAAACATGAGTGATAGGATAATAATGAGAAATTGATGTTTGTTCCTGAAGTAGGAATAGTTCCATCTGTTCTTGAATAGCTTCCTTCCAAATCTGCCTCTTGGTGTTTTTGTAGAAGATCTAATTTCTTGGAACTGAGGCTTATTCTTTTTGGAGTTGGAGTAAGTACGTAACTGAACAAGAAATTTCCTTACCTGTCCAATTTCTAACGAATCAAGATATCCATTCGTTCCGGTATAAATAGTCAGTCTTTGTTCATCGACCTACAGAGGGATTGGGATTGTTTGAGCAACTCGCGTAATCGTTGACCTCTTGCCAATTGATTCTGAGTAGCTTTATCAAGATCAGAAGCAAATTGCGCAAAAGCTTCGGACTCTGCAAATTGATCCCGTTCCAATTGGAATTTGCCAGCTACCTGTTTCATGGCTTTAATTTGCGGATCCTACTCTGGAAACAGAAAGACCCACTTGGATAGCAGGTCGTATCCCAGCATTGAATAAATCGGCGGATCAAAATCTTTGTCCATCTGTAATGGAAATCACAGGGGTAGGAATATAAGCTGAAACATCCCCAGATTGCAACTATTGGTAAAGCGGTCATACTTCCTTCACCTAAACGAGAAGAGAATTTCTCTTTCTAAAAGGCGTGAATGCAAATAAAAAACATCTCCTGGATACACGACCAGGGGGTCTTCTTAATATTAATAGAAGATACATTTGACGATAAGCTTGTGCCTGCTTGGATGGATCATCATAAATTCTTTCAGTATGTCGTTCACAGTACATCAAATATTCAGCCAGAGACGCTCCTGTATAAGGAGCTCAATATTGTCACTTTGCTGGGTATGATGAGATTATTGTCAAATATGAAATAGCTACTATGAGAGATGGCTAAGAAAGATGAAGAGATTCCCGTATTCCAATATCAAATTCCATGAGAAACCTGCCCAGTCACCTGTGAGTGATTCCACTACGGGGATTATTGATTCACCCACAGAGGTCAAACAACCTACTCTCTACAAGAACAATCCGGGGGTAACAAAGAAAGAGAAGGCAGAGAAGAATAAATCAACGAAGAAGACAGCGAATAAGGCGAACGAGAAGAAGGTCAGAAAGGAAAGAAGGCTCAGGGCAAAGGGCATAATCTATCGACTCCTGCTACCTTTTCTAGTGAATCCCCTGCCTCCGCAGCTGTTCTATTATCCGGTCTTGGTGGAGTAAGGGCATTCTCGAACAGCGAACAGAAAGAAGTCTGAGTGAAGAATAAGAATGACACTGTCGGCATGCTCTTAGATTCATAACTACTCTTTTCTCTTTCGACTCTCATTTATCTCCCCCAGCTCGAAAAGGAGAAATAGGCTGAGGTTCTGGTATTGCTTTTAGGATGAGTTAGAGGGGGTAGCTGTGAACTCTTCTTTCATGTTCATGGTAGCAAGGGGCAATGGGATTCTATTCCAATTAAATAAATCAAGAAATTTCTTTGGTTTGGCTAGAAGGTAATGAGTGCACTACTAGGTCCCGGCTTGATTTTTGAGAACATGAGACTGAGAGTTTTGAGTCTTCTTCGGCTGTTCACAAGTCTGCTTTCAGAAGCCGAGAGTGAAAGAGATGAGGGAACGACTTAGCGAATGAAATGGAAAGTGAGAGTAGAGGGAGAGTCCGAAGGTCAGTCGAAATATAAAGATAGGCTGCCGGTGGATTTCTATTCTCCTCCTTGAATTCCATTAAGGGAGTGGAGCCGAGGGATAGTTCTTGCTTGAGTTTAATCAGTGGAGTTTTGGGAGGTGGGGAAGTAGTTAATCTAAATGGCTGCTTTTAGCCAAGGCAGTAGCCTGTCCTTCTTCTCTCCGTTTGAATTGGCTATGGGTTGGGTCACAAACGGCAGAACAAGAACGGAGGCCCGAAGCGAAGCTAAAGCGCTTTCTAGTTATAGAGAGGGGAAAGCTCCATTAAGAAAATCGAGTGGCCGAGCCACAAGGGAGGACTTCTTGAAATTCAAAGACATCCATGCCAAGGTTGAAGGAAGAAGGGTTCAAGATTTCATCAGGTCCAGTTCTTGCTGTCGGGCTAGACTAATTCATCCGCATCTGTTGGAGGAAGGACTGCTATTGCATCTTTTATCGGACGGGCTACTTCTGTTGATTGATAGATGGGAATGCCTAGTCAAGATGTGCCCGTGGGATTTCCCTTCTTAGATGGAGGTCCTGTTCCCAAGGATTGTATCAGAACAGAGTGACTTGTTGAAAGAAGGGTTTAAGCGCGAGTGACAGAGATGAGGAGGGAGAGAGTGATTGCCCTCCGATTATTGGGTGTTGGATTCAGAGGTCGGCTTTACTGAAGAAAAGAAGAGTCGGCGAATCCGCCGTTTTCTCCTTGCCTTTGACAGGTGGATCCTTGACTGGCCACTATCATGGTGGTTAGGTCGACAAACACTATATATATATATAAGACAACAATTTACCAGAATGACAGAGACAAAACTAATTTATCTCCAGTGAAAGACGAGAGATGACTATGGTGGTGGGCAACGGCCGTAGATACAAACACAAACTGATTTCTCAACTCTCAAGGCTTAGTTGATGAACCACAGTGATGAGACAAATGACGGGTTGCAATCACGAATGCCCCGTTATTTTTTCAGGCAAAAGTCGAGCAATATTCGTAGTGCCAAACTGCCCATCTGACCGGAGAAGAGCAAACACCACAAATACAATGACTGGATGAAGAACTTGAAATTTGGATCTTGCAACTGAGAAGTTCGAATTTTTTAGAAAAGTAGACGATCCTTGCACAACTTTTAGTATGAACGGGTGTTCGCCACTGCCAAAATATCCATTATGTTATGCACAACATTTAGTATGAACAAATTGGGCATCTACCAGTGTGTATGAACGAGATCTGTCTGATGTAAAATGAGTTCTTGAGACGAAAGAAAAACGGAGAAAGGAAGAAGAGACGCAGCGGCAGCGTCTTCGGGCTTCAACAGTTAGGGTCTGGGTCTGGGGAACGATAGGTTGGCAGCCAAGTTGGAGCGTTTATTTACGGATTGTTCGGGAAGCAGTTAATGCTGGCTGCGCTTTGACGCTTCAGGAGTCCTGACGTGAGGCCCTTCTTCAAATAACCTGATTGGCTTAGATATCATGTAAACAAATTTTGGGAAGTCGGGGGGGGGGGGACTTGCCCCGGCTTGCCCCCCTCCCGCCGCCACTGACTCTAGGAATGAAGAAGTAATCAAAAATAACCATGTGACTTCCATTTTTGCCTTTTACACATAATAATTCCCAATGAAATTCATTGTTCATTGATTAGGATGAAGACATGGAGCTAGTGCCCATGTCTAGTTTTTGGAGAAGAGCATTGAATCTATTAACCATTTCTCTGTGTCATTGTGGAAGCTTGCAAGATTCACCAAGCATATATGCTTTAAACTAAGTAATACGAAGATGTATAATATGGTTGCAAAGATGATAACAACTAGCTAGAAGAGTCTTCTTCATACGACTACAAACTATGCAAAGCTATTGGTGTTTATAAGTCTATATACCCTTGTCATTTTTTAGACCAAAACCATGTAAGTAAATTGTCATGCACAATGATGTAAATGTTGATAGTTGGATCTCTTTCTACATAAGCATTGGATGGGGGTATGCAAGAGGAACTATAACAAGGAGTATGTGCTATGATGCCATATTCTTGAGATTTTCATAAGCTTGATTACCAAGACATACATTGTATATTCAACAACTATATTAAATGATTGTGCAATGGGCTTAACACACACACACACACACACACACACACACACACACACACACACACACACACATATATATATATATATATATATATATATATATTTCATTGGTGTTATAGTCTTTTTTTGCTTGCAAAAGTTGGAAACACAAATTTGGTGGTAAAATAAAATTAACAGTGGCTATGTGAAGCGTTTGAATGAACTAAACCTTCAAGTCATGTGTTTTCTCTTAGTTAAATCCTAAACAAGAGTAATTTTACAACAACTCGAGAAGTGATTTATTTGTTGTGCCAATAAAAGAGACCCCTTTCTCTCCTCCTGAAAAAGACAACTTATATAAGTACTTATGGCGTTGTTTAATACATTGCATAAAGCAAATAGATAGAATCTCTGACTTTTCATTTTTCCTTGATGGAAAGTCTTATTAATACCCATACATGACTGACGTGAATTACCAATTCATAATTTTACCGACGATAGAAACTCTCATAGGACTTAAATGTATCACTGAATTTAATATTTCTAACCAATTTACCATCTCGTGGATAAAATCTTTATACACAATTCAAAATATGGACATCGCATGAATTTGAATGAGGATAATTCACTTCGTTAATCTTTCCCTCCTAGTTTAGACGCAACCAACTCTTACCACTTATAATCAAATGTGTCAAATATAGTCGTCAATTTGGTAATGCATATATTAACTTAACACCTTTCTAAATTCAAATATCATGGTTAGAAATATATCCTTGCATGTAGTTTCTCTTATCATACTTCAATATTCTATTCAACTCACTTAGTAATTCGTACCATTTATCATAGTTGTTTAATGGCAGAATTTTAAGATGAATAATAAAATCTACAATCCATATACCTTTTGTCTTTAAGATGCAATAAATATAAATACACACAACATAGACGCGCGTGCGCCTACAAAGATAATGAACAATAGTTTTCACCGAATTTTGCTAAAATCTTGTGTTTGTGGGACGAAACTGTCATACAAAGAAAATGAGACAAGACATATATCTAGTTTACTTTATCGTGCTTACACCATTGAGCCATCATCCAAATTTGTTTTAGAACTTCATAGAATGAAAGTGAGTGATCTATTACTATGCCGTCAATTTTCGAGAACTTAAAGTTTTGTTCATCCCATTACATGGCATTGAACGACTCATGATCATTCCCTTATCGGTCATAGTTTATATCAATTAGGATTCCACCGTTTGACATAGTGTAAATACTAGATTACAAATAGATAGAGGGCAAGCAAGAGCTATTACACGTAGATAGTAGATTCTCTATTTGTTTATACAGTTGCCATGTCTACCTCTAAAGATATATGCATTCTCCGCCTCGATAAAACAATAATGAAATATGGAGCTCAACCAATGTTCTTTCTTTCATGTGCACGACACGTGCATGGGTACACATTGGTGGTTAGTTGGCCAAATGTGCATGTTAAACTCAACCGGAGCTCAAAAGCCGATCTGATCCGAAAACTCATGGACAGTATTAAATCCAAAAATCCCAAATTATCCGAACCCACCACTCAATGCCCCTCAAATCTGGACCCAATCCGGTCCGTTTTAACAACTTCCTGTCTATGGACCTCTTCCAGTGGCAACTGTTCATATCTTCGGCTCGGCCCGTCCTATGGTTGGGCCCCTCTCTAGCCATTCGTTCGGTTCCTCCTCTCCTCCCTCCACGTTCCCCATACGCACCTCCCACTCTTCCGGTTCCCGAAGTCGCACATCCCGTCTTCTGCCTTCTCTCTCCTCTCCACCCACGCCACGCCACCATGTTATTCGCCAGACCGTAAAGGGTATAAAATTGAAACGAATATATACACGGATATAAGGAAGAGAGAGAGAATAGAGCGGGGAAAGGCGGGGAGCAGGAGAGCGTCGACACATAGCGTGAAGCCACCGAGAGAGCCGAGGTATGTTCTTGTCATCGTTCGTTCATCGTTGATGCTCAGTTATTTCCTTTGATCTGGGATCGTGAGCGAAGGAGCACCTGTAGTTCGCGATCCCTCCTCCGTCTCCCGCTGCCTTCGCGTCGTTTTTGTCACTCTCTCTCCTGTGCTCCGGTTCCTATTTGTAGTCTGGACCATTCTGGAGCTGGTCTAGTCCAGTCCATCTCATCTCGTCTCGTCTCTCCTGTACCAATTTTCCACCCATTTCTCTACCGCCCACCTGTTCCGCCAGGATAGCGCGCCAGGCGTGACGCCCCTCCGATCTTCTCCCAAGCATCAAACCCTAGCCACGGGATCCACCGGTCCGGTCAGCAGAGCCCGCAACCACCAGGATCTCGGTGGTCTTCTTCTTCATCTTCTTCCAGGTTCGACCACGGCTTTGCTCTCATACCCTCGTCGCAATTTTCAATTTTCCTTTCTTGGTCGTCTAGTGCTACTTGATTTAACTTGGGCGGGAATCGGTGGCCGCAGAATTCCTATAGAATTGCCCACAGGCATGGTGTTTGAAAACCACTCTGTGTTATTTATTTTCCTCTTACCCTTATGATTCCCACATCCCCGTTTCGTCTTGATCTGTTGGTTAGCATGGCAATCGAACAAATCTGAATGTGAAATCTCGCATCTTTGGATTCGGCAATGCTTTTTATTCTCACCCATGTCACATGGTACAGCATGTGGAACTGCCCCTCCCTGCTTTTTACTCCCTCCCCTCTTGTCTTTCATTTAAGTTACTGGAATCTTTAATTCTTTTTTGTCTATTACCATTTATTTGCCCTTTACGACACTTAAATAAATGTGTCATAGCATTAGTAAGTCAGTAAAAGACTCCAGGTATTATTATAATCCCATATTGTAAGGGATAACCTCCTAGGCACCTAGCCTCAATGTATCGCCTGCTTATAACAGGTCTCTCCATCCATCCCACTTAGGCAGCTTTTTATAAATCACACAAACCTTGCTAAACTGTTAAGTGTAGATAAACTTAAAACTGTGTGACATAAGAATTTGTCGCGGCACAGTTTCTACGAAATCCTTCCGATTTTGTGTTTTGTAACATCTTGTCCTTTATAACCACCATGATTGTCTGTTAAACATATCGACCACTCCGACAAACACCATTGTTTGCTTTTAAAGCAATCTGTCAGTTGTCTCATGTATTATGCACGCTACTAACTGAATTTTGTGGAGTACATGGAATAGAACTTTGGAACAGTTTCCGCTGCTTAGATCATCTAGATTTTGTTATTGTTGTATATGATATGCAAGTATATTCAGCCACATAATTATCTATCAGTTCCAATATAAGATTAGATACCGTATAAATAATTTGAATGAAAACAAACAAATGAGACTGCGTTGTGTTGTAAAAAGTCACAAGTTGACACAGTGACTCTCCAGGCCATTTGTGAGTTCCCACTGAAGATTACACTTTTTTTTTTATAAGGAATGAACGACTCAAGGTAAATTCAAGTGTGTACTGAACAGTGTTGTCAAGGCGCCCGCCTAGGCGGCGCCTAGGCGTCCTAGGCGCTAGGCAAGGCTGCTCAAACTAGGCGCCCAGCCCAGTATGTGCATTATATGGGTGTCTAAGGCCTTTTAAGCCTAAATTAAGTCATTTAAAGGATAAATTAGCATGAATCAAGTCTGGATTTGGTCGAATTAGATTAGCTTGAGTCAATTTATGGCTGAAATAGGTCTGATTTAGGCAAAATCAGGCCAAATTTTGGAAAATTAGGGAAAACATGTTTGATTTGGGCCAAATTGGTAAGTCATAAAATCACTTCCTCATATGTTTGTTGTTCTTGCTTCTTTTTCTTTTCTTTTTTTATCCTTTCTCCTGCATTTTAGTCCTTAATCCTACTGCTGCTGCATTTTTTTTTTGAGTTATTCCTCCTATATCCCCTCCTACTCTGAAATCCTACTACTGCTGTGTTTTTTTTAATTCTGTTTTCTTCAAATCCTCTTTTACATCACCTATGCTTCGTAATGTTGATGATGTTGTACTTTCTACTTTCCTCTTTTACATCACCCTTTTTCCCTGCTTTCTTTTCTAAGTCTCCTGCTCCAATTGTTGTTGCAGGCTTGTTGATATTACTTCCCCTTTTTCTTCCTATTCCCATCTCCTGCTACTGCTGTCATAACCTCATTCTGCCCTCTTTTTATGTTTCCTATATGGTATTATATGTAGTATATATGTATAATAAGAATCAAATTAACATACTGAAAAAGATACAAAATATAAAAAACGCCCAGAACAGCCTAGGTGCCCGCCTAGGCGCCCCTTGGGAAATGCTGACCGCCTAGCCGCCTTGACAACCATGGTACTGAAAAAAGAAGAAGAATATTAAACATCTTTTATCTCATGGAATAGAAAGAAACAACAATAAAAAGGAAGATACATCGAATCGTAGATTCCTTCAAAGGATGACATAGATGTCAAGCTCTTAAATGCAACCTTGTAGTTGGAGACATCTTGGCCTTCTACATGCAATATGTTTATGATTTACTTGATTGTTAAGAGATCTGATCTCATCGCCATCAAAAGAAATCTCAATTTCCTTACTTTATATACCATCCTCCTCCTAATAGCATCCCACTCTGCCTGATCCATGCTTGCCCTAAACAAGAGGACCTTATCTTTTGTAACCACTGTGGCTATTTGTTCTAGTGTTTGCCATAGTGGCAATCTTTTGCTGTGATCAAGCCTATAATCCTGCCACTCTTTTAAATTCTATGTCACCACCTTATAAATTCTTGCTAACTGTTACTTGTCTCATATGCCACACACATTACTAGTTGAATTTCACTGGATTATATATGCACAACAGGATGAATCAAAAGAATTTTAAACTAGTCTTCACTGTTCAAATGATCTAGAAGCCGTCACTGTTGTATATGATGTAAATACATTTAGCCACACATAATTTCAATTAAATAAACTTACACATGAAGGAAAAACTATAACCAAGAAATAGATTTTTTTTAATTGTGAACATCCACTCTTTATATCTATAAACTTCTACCTCTTTAAACATATTCTATACTACATTCCGGAAGCTTTTTTTTGAAGGTGACAGTCCTGTGTCAGTAGGAGATAGATTACGTCAAAAGACTTCCAAAGGTGCAGGCAATCTCCTATTGTTTCTCTCATCCCAAAAGTTTATAATGAATGATAGCTCATATACACTGAAATCACAACCCTCATAATAAGTTGTTCCTAAATCACCTTGAACATGAAATTGAAATTATGGACTAGATTAGAAATTTAGAACACAAATGCCTAGTTCCCTTCAACTATAAACACATGCTTCAAAAGTAGGATATAACACTTCTGCAACATATGTTGATGACACCCATGCCACAAGGCAACTCATGATATGCAATATCATAAAGCAGCCCTAAAGTCCCCACCATGACATTGCATCAAAGCTCAAATAAGTCCCTTGGCTAGCACTCTCTATGAAGCAAAAGTGAGATGGGAGTGAGAATGACATGATTTGAGGTTGTCCTCACACCTTGGGAGCCCAATACATGTCATATGCATTTCGTAGATGTTCTCTATGCATTTTTAAAGGAAAGTTGAGGGACAAGGCACATGTTGAGGTACACATTTAGTCGTTAAGGTGCTCCAATGATATGCATTTTGACTTATTTTGCCTTCTTGAATTTGTTATAGGGCCCTTGGATCTGTAAGCCGACTCTAGTCACTCTATTGCCTTTTTCATAGTTGTAATTGTTAAAATATTTATAATTGCCCTCTTTAGGTGCTTAATACCACAAATATATGAAAATAATATAATATTTTTAATGTTTTGTGATTTTCCTTCGTCCTTGTTGTAAACTATTACTTTTATTTAGGGATTTGTTAGAATAAATACATGTATATAGGCTTTGAATGTATGAAAGTAGCTTGATAATGAACGTCCCACCCATTCTAGGCAATGATTATGCTATTTTTGTTAAGGCTTTGATAGTGATATAAAACTTTTAGTTTGTATATTAGAGGCTGAGAACCCTCTACGCATAATATATGAGCCCAAACACATGTTAACCACTAGAAAAAATATGTAGGCTACATTTTACGGATTAACCATTGTATATATGTGTGTATGTGTGTGTGGGTGTGTGTGTGTGTACAACCATAACAAACATACAAACAATGTAAAACACATGAGAAATACACTTGATAACAACAAAATTGCACGTTTATAGTGTGAAAACAACCTGAAAAAAAATTGAAGCGTCGACACGCTAATGCTGTGGCCATGGAACAGGACTTCGATAGGTGTGGAAGTGGAAGTTTGTGGAAACTTCGAGGAAACTTCGAGGATTTTTACAACCAAACTTTGACACATCTTTGACAAAAATTAAGCTCAAATAGTGATTTCATGATGAAATTTGATAGATTTCATCCAATCTATCTTAAAAACTAAATATATGTCTGTATATAGTCATTCATACATGTTTACATATAAAGAAAAATACAGACACGTGCAAATGTAAAAGACATCTTAGTGTCAACTTCGACAGGCAAGAAAGTGGAAGTTTGTGGAACATGTAAGGAAACTTTGAGGAAGTCTTGGACTAACACTTCGACGTAAAATAAGCAAAAAAGTAATGAGATTGAGAAGGAATTCGGCATAAAACATCAAATTTTTAGTAAACACATACTCCGTCTATAATCTTCTATACTAAATGTTTAGAACTTAGATTTGTTCTATATATGTGTTTTGTATGTACAAAAATCCCAATAGGATCACATTCTAGAATTAAAAAACATGAGCTTATTTTCAAATACATCAATTTGTCAAGAGGGGAAAAAGTAACTGAGGTGAAATTTTATTAGGTCTACACCAAATTTTGCAAAACTTGTGGAAATCTAATAGAGGAATAGACTTAACATTACTCTCTAGTTAGAAACCAAAGAAATAGTCATCTCAATGTGAAGAATGGTTTCCTACAAGTTCTTTATACCTTCACTATGTGTGCAACAATAATAACTACAAAGATCATCGAAAAGATGGGAGGCTTTGAGCTAGCTAAGTCAATTTCATCACCAAGTAGGCTGAACTCATTGACACATGTCAACAAGTAGGCAACATCGATGTCGAGGAAGTTTTCTAGGTTTCGACGTCGATAGGCGTAGACATATGTAACATCGAGGATATATCGCCAGATGTCGAGGATGTTTAGTACCATGGCTGTGGCACCTTGTTGCCTAAGAAAATTATGGGGGAAAGACTTATATGTTGAAATGCATGACATAATTAACATTACTATTGTAGTAGACTCATTAAACACAAAATTTAAAAAATATGGCAGTCAAGAAAGAGTTAAATCACGAAACAACTTTGTCCATATTGTTATATCCATATGTAATATACGATCTACTTGATGGCCATCCAAAAAACCTTTTCTTTGTTTCTATGCTCATTTTTTAGTTAAGCTTCAAACATAAATTGGATATGAAAAACAAATGTGCCTAAACAACCATCATGGAGAAGTTTAGTGTACAAACTATCATTAGTACTTATTCTCTTATGTGTGTAACCTAGTAAGTCCCGTCCTGTGTATCTTATTTTGTAGGACATAAGTTGTGTTGCAACCTAATTTTGTATCCACTTAATTGTTTTCTAGCTTACAAGCTTCTAGATTTGATTTATTTTCTTAGATAAAATAGAAAATTAGCAATTGAAATATTGAGTATTGTAGTTTGGCATAATAAATAAAAAGGGAAAAAGTTGTCATAGTTGATTAATAAACAATCATTCTTCATATTTGGGAAGTGTAATATGAACACAAATGCAAGCATGTGAATGTCTAAATTGTAGTAATTGTTGTCTTGGTTGCTTAGAAAGTTTGGCAATGATATTTAAGGAAATGGAACATGAGCGTATATTTACATCATCCATTCCTTTTCTTGAAAGCTTGAAAAACTATATGCTTAGTGAATATAGAACTAGTTACCTAGAGTTAACTCCTGCTTTCAATTGTAGTTGTTGCATGTTTTTAGCATAGAAAATGTTGTCTGTTTTGTGGTCGCAAACTATGAACAATACATTCCTAAGGGATGCAACATCCAAGTGGAGCATGACTTGGGGGTTTCCTTCCATCTATCATGAAGTGGATCTACTTAGAGCATATTAAAGTGGTCTATCTTCATTGTGTATCAATCATTCATACTATTAGTACTCAGGCAAGTGTTTTTCAAGATTTGGAAGACAGATGACACAATTTTAGGCAGCTCTGATTCCAAATAATTTGAAAGCCAAGAGAGTTTTGGTGAATTTCTTTTCTTCTAAGCTTAAGATGTTGGAGTGATAAAGAGCACGACATCATAGTGGAGTAAGTTCCTTCCAATCCTAGCATCCTGAGAAACTCAAATCTATTAAAAAACCCGCCGAGGACACCCCTAAGTGGTAATGGGGAACAATCAAGTCAAGAAGTAGCTTTAGAATAATAGTGGGCCTTCCATCGCCTCTGAGTATTATTATAGGAGGTTGCTTGCAGTCACAAGAGAAAACCATGCATATCTACACGTTCTAGGATAAGCTTTTTACTGAATATTAGGTGAAAAAGTCCGTATATGATTATTATGATTTTATCTTGGTGTTGTCGTAGTAGTTGGATATCTTTCAACTACTTTCATTTGTTGAACAAACCAAAGAACGTGCTAAAGTCATTACAATGAAGTTTTTCGTCGAGCTCCACCTTGCTTTTTCTCTAGTTCGTAGTGTCATCGTGGTTGGCACCCAATTTCCTTCTCTTAATGACACATGTATGCTCACATTGTTGAGTGTCTTGAGGCAACATGTAGTTCCTCTTTGTTCACCACACCCTACACTGAGACAATTATGTAGGCATCTTTAAATATCCAAGCTTTAGGGGAACTCATGGCTCCTCCATTGTGACAGCACATCCACTCTGCAACCAATGTAATATGGAGGCTCCATAATAACCACCAACCCGCCTAGATTTCTGACCCCACAACCACCCAACATATGGCGGGTATGAGAATCCTCTTTTCCACTTTAGATTCATATATTCTACATTCTTCTATCACATTGGTTGATGGCTCCATTAAAACCATTACTATATTGTGCCAGTGGGAATTTCTATACCAAATCTTAAACTTCGATTTGCCCGCTACATCTTAGATTTTCCTTTAAACTAATGTTGGTTTCTAGACTTATAGATACCCTTGATTATTACACAAATTTTGGTTGTCAAGGCTTTGTATTACATGATTCTAGGATTTTGTTGACAGCAGACTCAGGTTATGGAGCAACTACTTTGGTGATGGACATCCGTAAACAACCGTTTTATCTTGTTCACCTCTTCAGCTCCATAAGCGCTACAACATCTAACCTTAGACAAATCCAAATTGCTTGGTTTGTATTTATCTTTTTTTTGAAAACTTAGGCTGTATTTATCTAGCTTAACTGGTCTTGTGATTTTTGTTAGTTAGGAAAGCATCATAGAATTTCTTCTCCAAGAAAGACCAATGTGTGTTCTTGAAACATTTTAATTCTCGTTCATAGTGATCTTTGTACTCATTTTGCACCACTAGTTTTTTTGGGTATTGCTACATCCATGGAACAAAATTTCGACCGAAATTGCGAAATTTCGATCGAAATTTTGATTTTTTTTCCAATCAGACATCGAAACGCATGTACGCAGAGAATGGGCCGTCATTTCGCAGAAATTTTGCTAAAATTTCGCACTTAGGTGCGAAATTTCGCAAAACAATGCAAATTTCGCTCAGTTTGGGCCATAATTTCGCGAAATGGCACAAAATTTTGATAGAAATTTCGAGATATTTGTTCCTAGGACTGCTGTCACTACATGTTAGGTATTTTGGCAATTCTCTTTGTATCTTTTGCTTATAGAGGCTATTTTCTTTGATTCTAAGGTACGTTTCCCCTATCCCTAGCCCATGCATACCTCTTTCTATGTTTACACTCTTCTAAAAGATGTGAAGAGATACTATGAAAAATAACAAAGTTCTAAGTGCTGCTACTATATGTTAGGTATTTTGGCGATTCTCTTTGGAAAATCACATGAACTACAAACAAACTTGTGGATCTATGAAATCGTAGTATTAAGTCTGCAATTCTACAATAAATTTGTTATTATTACACATATTTATACATAAAATGACCTAAAAATAATGCATTTTCTTTGATCTATGCATACATGACCCATGTAACCTAACTAAATTTTAACACTAGACTTATATAAGTTGTAATATGTAAGTTTGTAACTTGCAACTGTAAGTTTTAAGGTCTAAGTGGTAAATTGTGGGTTTGTAAGCTGTTTACAGTCTAACGGACTTGACAATTCTGTTCATTTGTGCACTCACTCATTAAGACTTGGATCCCACTCATTTACAGCCTAACGGACTTGACAGTCTAACAGACTTGACAATGAGGATATGTATGGTCAACCACCACAAGGACAAGAACCACCACGACACTCAAGCTTCAACTAGGATTGTTGGACTCCTAGTTTACTACTACGCAAGACTTATGGAACATCATAATGTGTAAGTTTGTTAGTTGTTAATTTGTTTAATTTTATAATTATATATTATAACTTGTAATTTGTAAGCTTGCAAGTTGTACTTGTAACTTGTAAGTTGTAAGTAACTGTAAGTTTTAAAGTCTAGTAGTAGTTGTTTAAACTTGAAATTTGTAAGTTTGTAATAGACTTAGTCTCTAACTGTCTAGCAGACTTGTCATTTCTGTTCATTTGTGCACTCACTCATCAAGACATGGATCCCACCCTAACCTCTAAACATATAAATTTATTATATAATCTAGTGTGCTTACGTCTAGACTTTGTGTTTGCAGAATTTCAAAGCTTAATTCCTTCATTTTGCCATCGAAATTCTGTCGAAATTGTTCAACTTCCTTCACTTACAAATGTGGGAGACCCCCCACATATCCAATATGAAATATTATTGCATATTTGAGTAGATCTTGGCGTTTAGATCATCCTGGTAAATTTTCATGATTTAATTCGCTTATTTGGTCGTCGAAATCGTTAGGGCCATAAATATCGAAATTTAGTGCGAAATTTTGAAAGATTTCTGTTTCTGAGCCATCAGACACGACATCGAAATCGGAAATTTAATTCTATGGGTGGGATCCATGTCTTGATGAGTGAGTGCACAAATGAACAGAAATGTCAAGTCTGCTAGACAGTTAGAGACTAAGTCTATTACAAACTTACAAATTTCAAGTTTAAACAACTACTACTAGACTTTAAAACTTACAGTTACTTACAACTTACAAGTTACAAGTACAACTTGCAAGCTTACAAATTACAAGTTATAATATATAATTATAAAATTAAACAAATTAACAACTAACAAACTTACACATTATGATGTTCCATAAGTCTTGCGTAGTAGTAAACTAGGAGTCCAACAATCCTAGTTGAAGCTTGAGTGTTGTGGTGGTTCTTGTCCTTGTGGTGGTTGACCATACATATCCTCATTGTCAAGTCCGTTAGACTGTAAATGAGTGGGATCCAAGTCTGAGTGAGTGCACAAATGAACACAATTGTCAAGTCCGTTAGACTGTAAACAACTTACAAACCCACAATTTACCACTTAGACCTTAAAACTTACAATTGCAAGTTACAAACTTACATGTTACAACTTATATAAGTCTAGTGTTAAAATTTAGTTAGGTTACATGGGTCATGTATGCATAGATCATTTTTAAGTCATTTTATGTATAAATATGTGTAATAATAACAAATTTATTGTAGAGTTGCAGACTTAATACTATTATTTCATAGATCCACAAGTTTGTTTGTAGTTCATGTGATTTTCCAAAGAGAATCGCCAAAATACCTAACATATAGTAGCAGCACTTAGAACTTTGTTATTTTTCATAGTATCTCTTCACATCTTTTAGAAGTGTGTAAACATAGAAAGAGGTATACATGGGCTAGGGATAGGGGACGTACCTTAGAATCAAAGAAAATAGCCTCTATAAGCAAAAGATACAAAGAGAATTGCCAAAATACCTAAGATGTAGTGACATCAGTCCTAAGAACAAATATCTTGAAATTTCTATCGAAATTTTGTGCCATTTCGCGAAATTATGGCCCAAACTGGGCGAAATTTGCACTGTTTTGCAAAATTTCGCACCTAAGTGCAAAATTTTAGCGAAATTTCTGCGAAATGACGTCCCATTCTCTGCGTACATGCGTTTCTATGTCCGATTGGAAAAAAAAATCAAAATTTCGATCGAAATTTTGTTCCATGGATGTAGCAATACCCAAAAAAAACTAGTGGTGCAAAATGAGTACAAAGATCACTATGAACGAGAATTAAAATGTTTCAAGAACACACATTGGTCTTTCTTGGAGAAGAAATTCTATGATGCTTTCCTAACTAACAAAAATAACAAGACCAGTTAAGCTAGATAAATACAGCCTAAGTTTAAAAAAAAAAGATAAATACAAACCAAGCAATTTGGATTTGTGTAAGGTTAGATGTTGTAGCGCTTATGGAGCTGAAGAGGTGAACAAGATAAAACGGTTGTTTACGGATGTCCATCACCAAAGTAGTAAAAGTCACCTGCTCCAGAACCTGAGTCTGTTGTCAACAAAATCCTGGAATCATGTAATACAAAGCCTTGACAACCAAAAGTTGTGTAATAATCAAGGGTATCTATAAGTCTAGAAACCAACGTTAGTTTAAACGAAAATCTAAGATGTAGTGGGCAAATCGAAGTTTAAGATTTGGTATAGAAATTCCCACTGGCACAATATAGTAACGGTTTTAATGGAGCCATCAACCAATGTGATAGAAGAATGTAGAATATATGAATCTAAAGTGGAAAAGCGGATTCTCATACCCGCCATATGTTGGGTGGTTGTGGGGTCAGAAATCTAGGGCGGGTTGGTATTTCAAAGCTTAATTCCTTCATTTTGCCATCGAAATTCTGTCAAAATTGTTCAACTTCCTTCAATTACAAATGTGGGAGATCCCCCCACCCACATATCCAATATGAATTATTATTGCATATTTGCGTAGATCTTGGCGTTTAAATCATCATGGTAAATTTTCATGATTTAATTCGCTTATTTGGTCGTCGAAATCGTTAGGGCCGCCGTAAATATCGAAATTTAGTGCGAAATTTCAAAAAACTTCTGTTTCTGGGCCATCGGACACGACATCGAAATCGGACATTTAATTCTATGGCTACATCTCCTTTATGGATGATTTTACTAGAATGTCGTGGTTGAATCTGTTAAAAAGTCATGATGAACTATTTGTTGTGTTTAAACTCTTTCATTAGATACTAAAACCTAGTTTAGTATTCTTATTAAGGCCATCTCCTATAATGTGTTCGGGTATATATTTTTGGATCCGTTTTTGGTTTCCTCCTAGAAAATGGGACAATCCATAAAGATCTTGCTCCTACACCCCAGAAAAAAATCAAGTTAGGGGCATAAGAATCACCACATGATGGACATTACATGGATCTTCTCTTTTAAACCGACATTTTGAAAATCTACCTATTTGAGGTATCTTATTAATTGTGAACCATCCTCTATCCTTTTGGGAAAATTTTCTCTCTTGCTTGTTTACCCTACAGATAAAGCCTTCCACATTTTTTGGGTCTTTGGATTTACTTCCATCGTTTATAACTATGACCCCTAAGAATACAAGACAAACCAGGCCTACATACAAATAAGGACACTTTCTCATGCACTCCCATCTTTTAAAAGGTTTACAAATGTTGCAACCCTTGTATGTCTCTGGCAATGTCACTTTGCCCTCGATCGTTCTATGCAACATAATGTATTTGTCAAGCTAGATTTGCCAGAAGAATCCGTGATCTTGCTCCCCCAATTGCTGCTTCCTCACCATCTCATGCACCTTTATACCTTGATGGAGTTGAGACCTACCATTGAAGGCTCATGTCGATTACTAAAGGTCAAAAGGGAATGTACCACTCTAGGCTCCACAAACCCATGAGGAATCCGCATGGCCTGATTGTGTTTCTGAAAGACAATGTACTTGCATTATCAAACATCCCATTTCTCATAGTTGTTTTCTTTATAAGCTTATAAAAAATGCAGAACCATAACTACGAGTTTAGATTCCATCTAGATCCCCCAAAACTATCATGAGGCTCTCCGACACCCTGGTCAAAAAGCTGTGATGCTTGAGGAGATGACTCATTGCATGCCAATGATACGTGTGATTTAGTTCTGGCCCCACATGACAAAAACATTGGTGGAGGTCAAACTTTGCTACAATGATGTTGATTGGGTAGGACATATCAATGATTAGTGATATAGCTATGGTATCTACATTTTTTGGAAATGTATTATGTAAAAGAAGCACGACGCAATCATAGTGACAAATTCGGGATTTAACAATTTTTCGCTAGTTGAAAAAATCGGAATTCGAAAAAACTCGGAGAAATTCATGAAAAGTTTGATATAATCCGGTCAGAGTTCGGTCAACTATTTGGAAATAATCGAGAACAAATCGGCTACATATATGTATTTATGTATATATACATATACATAACAATGATCCAGTGAGAAATATATCTTGGTGAGAGCATGAGAGGCATTTTAATAACTCTCCAAAAAGACCGGATTTCCATAATCGAACCTTATAGATTGAAAGTATACATGAATATGTGCCTTCCTGCAAAATTTCATCATCATCCGATTTGTATAAGAGAAAACTTTGAATGCTCTATATTGAATTTCAGGTTGACCGTTGGATGTAAAAAATGTATATTTTACATATAGACATGTTAAAGATATCTGATTGCTAAGATTTTTTGTGGGAAGGTAAATGAATTGACGCTTTTCCCATCTATACGGTTAGACTTTGAAAAACAGCCATAAATTTTTAGTTATTCAATTGCCTCTCATGCTCTCAATGTAGGATGTTTCTCACTGGATCGCTACCCTACATATACATATATATATATATATATATATATATATATATATGTATGTATAGATATACATATAAATATATATATGTATGTATGCAACATATTAGATACACATGTAACTATTAAGGTCACTAGACACAATTCTATTCATTGAAAAAAAATAGGAAAAGCATTAAAGAATAGTTGAACAATAACAATGCATTGTAGGAAGAGTGGGGGTTGGAGGTTGAGTCTATACTAAGAGTTCTAAGCACATGGTTTGGTAAAAGAAAAAAAAAGCGAATTAAAAGAGAAAAATCATGAAAGATGGTAAAAAGTCACGAAGAATCGTGAAAAACCGTGTAACTCGTGAAAAAGCAGGAAAAATCGTGAAATGTGAAAAATCGACGATTGGCGTATTAATCGTGTTGAAAATTTGAGAGCCTATAACATCACGAAAAATCACTGTTTTTTCGTAAAATTTGGAGACTTTGGTTACTATGCCTGTACTCATGTTTACATTAGCGAAAGCCTTTTCGATTAACCAGCAAAAACAATATCATCAATAAACACCAAGGGGTGTTATCTTGAAAATGGTTTGTCAGCTCATCCATAACACAAATGAATAAACAAGGGCTGTAAGTTGGTCCTTCATGTACACAATTGGAATTGGAAATCTAGGTTTTTCTCCTCAAAGAGTCTTGGCACTTGTAGGTGAGGTTTCATAAATGTCATTGATTAATTAAAGTACTTGATTGACACACTTTTTTTTACGTAACACCCACTTAAGTTCTACCCTTGGTACTCGGTCATAAGCTCTTCGGTAATCAATAAAGACCATATAATGATTTGTTTGTTTTCTATATGTTCTCTATAAGCCTCAAATAGCCTCCTTATTTGACTAATATCATTGGCCGTAGACCTTCTATAGATAAAACAAAATTGTATATCCGATATCCGTGTTGAAAATCCTAATCTTTTTTCAATATTTTTGCCATATCTTTAGTGTGAAGTGTGAGCCCATCAATTTGATAGCTCTATAGTTAATGTAGCTTTGGAAATCTCCCTTGTTCTTGTAGATGGGGAATATGGTTTTGTTTCTCTACATATTCATAGTTTTTCTTTGCCTTCATAATAAACTTATTAAAGGAAGTTGTTAACCACATAAATCCATCATTTTGCATACTCTTCCATGCGATAATAGGAATATTGTCTAGCCCAAATGTGTTTTCCATTTTCATCCTTTCCGAAGCAATTTTAACTTCTGATTGTGTAAGTGGTCGTTTATAAATAATATATATTTTATATCCGTATGACATGTTACATTTAAATTTTAATAAAGTTTCTCCATTCAAAAGCTTATGGAAGTAGTTTTTCCATAGGTTCTTTATTTTGTCGTCCTTGATCAATACTCCATCTTCACCTTTGACGCATTTCACTTAGCCCATGTCTCTTCCTTTCCATTCTCTTGTACCTGCCATGATATAAGTATTAATTTCCCCTTCTCCAAAATCTAATTTTTTTGTATATCTTTAAAGTATGCCTCTTGAACTATTTTCATAGTTTAGTTTGCTAGCTTTCCAATACGCTCCCCCCTTCTCCTATATATAAGAGAGAGGGGGGGGGGTTCTCTTATCAAATATATCTCACAACCTTCTTTTACTTTACAACATTCTGAAATTACACTCTGAAGTGGCCTGCTGCAGCAGTAGCTGCTGTACTTGCGTGTATAGGAAGTATCCAGGACAATAAACACGTCCTGGCCGCGTCCAAAACATTTTGGGTATTGTCGCGTGACCATGCCCAAGACGTGTACCCAAAACGTGTCAAACATAGACACGGGAGCAGATAAATGATTCCGACCTTCCTAGGTGGGGTTAAATGAGGAAAATATATGCAACAACTTTGCTTCCATGTCGATTTGCTTGAAGGAGACCCTGCAATCCTCGAGAAACTACACCATTGACATGTTCAAAAGATGCTCTGCAGTTGAATGGTTACATTTGTCATTTATTGCTTCAATTGCAGCTTTTGGTTCAGATTTCGTGTGGATGGTGTTTCCAAGCTAGTAATTGGAGACCTTGCCTGATCTTTTAAAACATAGAACTTCATATAAGGACACTCAGAAATATGCATAATGTAGCTACATTCTGATTCTTCATTTCAATTTCTGATCACCCACCTGTGCAGCTATATTTCCAGGGCCCTTCATTGCACAATGTTCATGATTTTTTATATATTTAATCAATTTGACCGTGGTCTAGTATGTTAAAGTGAGAGTTGTAGTTTAGCATTACATCTTCTGCTCAGCTTCTAATGTGATTAAGAGAGAGGCATTCACTTGCTCCTCCGAAAACAGATGTTCATATTGTATCAAATTGTAATTCTATACCAAGTATTCCAGCTTTAATTACTCTCAGGTAGTCCATCTTTAAACCACTTTAATTTCGCAGCTGGAAAGGAACTATTTGATTGCCGATCAGCTTTGAGTCCTTTTCAGATGTCATTGTTTGCCTATCTGCTTTCGAGTCCTTTCCACTCATCTCTAGCCATTTATAGTATCACAACATATGCATACTGTCCTCTAAAGCTGAATCACGAAGGACATAAATTATCTGCTGTAGAGTGCCTCCTTTTCTTTTGTACATTGTTCGTAATTCTTCTGTATCTCATGACCCACAAAGAGGTTCTAGTGCTCTCTCCCTTTTCAAGCCAAAATCTGAATTTTCTTGTAGTGTGATTCATCAGTACTTATTATAAGCTTTATAATAAGTAACTATGCTGATGAATCCCTAGATTCTTTCAGTCAGATTCAACTTACCCTTGGTGATAAGGAACTAGCTATTTGAGGAGAGTCCCTTGTGGAAAATTGTAATTAGAAGAGGTCCGTTTTCTATTTTTCACCAATTACCTCTGTTACAGTCATGCCTTTTTCTACTCCCGAAATACCTTCAAATGTTTCATCCATGAGACAGATATCTGTCCATGTGCTACAACATACAAAGCTTATCAACATGGCCCTTGTTTGAATGCATTCCTTGTTTATTTAAATTTTCATTAGACAAGTTTGTTTCCTAAACATGGGATCCAAGCCTCAAGTTCCATGAAGTATTTGTATTCTAGAATTTTCGACCAAAGAGTTCACTCAGCAGTTTCCAACTCAAGTTTACCAAATGTATTGTTTATACCTCTAGCTGTCCGACACAATATTCCTGCAGTAAAATTATTTCCTTTTTATCTTCATTGCTACTACACGTAAATATTCTTAGGAATGCGTTCAATGCTTTACAAGTGGAACTAGGGTGCTTGTTCCTTGTCATGGTATCATAAGGAATTCATGACTAAAACGCTCTTTGCAAATGTAATTCTTCCTATTGAGTTGCTTAGCGTTTCATAAGCTAAGTTTTTGTTTTCTCTTTCTAAATTTTCTCAACCAGACAGGTGCTCCATTGTCACTGTGAAAGAGAGGAATTCACTAATACCTACCGAAATCATTGGTGCTTGTGATATGCTATAATGGTTTTATGTTTTCTTCCAGTCAAACATCTCGGGTTTGTGTGGTTATTGGGGCAGCCTGGGGGGTCACCCCTTACTTTTGTACCAAATTAAGTTATTTTTCTTCTTTACTAACTGCTTGATGTTAGAATGTATTATTAGTTAATATGTTCAACTGTAATATCTGCCTAATTGTATTGGCCCATCAGGGTTATGTTCACTTCCTTGTACATGCCTCCTCTCTTATAGATAGGAGGGGAGTTTGCCATCTATAAATAAGAAACACAATACACATGTTGTATTTCACACTAATATAAGCTGAGAAGTAGAAACCAGACTTTGCTCTAGATATATTTTGTCTTGAACCGAAATAAACTGTAATCATTCGTTCGTACATGTTGAGGCATCAAGGCGTTGGCCACTTTGACGTGAACGTGCATACAGACCTACCTACATACATATGTAGCTACATACACGTACAGACACGCATGCCCGCGTGCGGGTGGGCAAGCACACATACAAAGCTTGTTGTTCTTCAAGGATGACATTAGGAAAGCCTTTGATGATTCTCTTATCTATCACTTCAGTAAACTAGTAACTACTTTGTAAAAAGTGTTGTGCTGGTTTATGACCTTAATTGATTACATTTCTTAAACCCTTTGTACTTGGGTATTAGCACTAGAATGAAAGCAAATAGCAACTTCTCTGTTTAATAACTCTGACTAGGAAAACAAATCTCTTCCACTCACGGATGGATGGATTTACCTACCACCTCCCACTGATTTGACAAAACAAGTTAGCATTGCATCCTGGAGGCTTTCAGAATTCACATTTCAATATAGCTTCCGAATCTCATTGTCATTTGGTTCTTCATATTCTTGAACTGGCTATAGCTATTTTGATATATTTCTCTTTGATAAGAAAGCTGCCGCAACATAGACCCGCAGAAAAATTCCTTCAAATTGTTTGCAACCATAATTTTAGTTCTTCTTGCCAGTAATTTTTTCATTATCAGTGTTTGATTCCTTTTCACCTCAGCAACATTATGAGAAAAAAGTCGTTTCTGATCCCAAAGGTGATTCTGTTATATTAGCCTTTTGAAGCTTAAACACTTCTTGGATCATTATTTGTTTTGTTCAAGCTGTAGCTGAATCTTGTTTTCAATTTCAGCAATTGTAAGGCTGTAGCCGGGTTTCACACGGGCAGCTTGTAATCTATTGAGTGGAACTATTTTCTTATGAGAAATGTTGCTAAGCACTGGCTTATTTCATAAGACAGCTTAAGCCTTTGGTACATAATTGATGGAGTGTCTCTTCTAAACAAACATGGTCTTCAAGTTATCTTTTACATAATTTTTAGACTTCTCATGGTGCAGCCAGGCTGAAACCTAAAATGCTGGGAGGGTTTCAGAGAGGGCATCTTTGTCATTATATGGTCAGAATCATCCTTGTTGATTGTCTCTGGCTGGATCTCATTGCACTCAGTGTGCCTATCGATTTTTTTTTCTCCATCCATGTAAAAGCTATGCCTACATACGTTACAGTCCATCATATCATATTCTTGAACCACTTAAACAAATGTAGTAGTATTTACATTTCTAATAGACTTGCACCATTTTCTTTATTCTTTATTCTTTATTTAAGATAGAGATACGGTACCCCACCAGTGCCCAATCCCCTTTAATCTTCACCATTTGGCTGATTCTCATCCATAGATAGACCCCCATCAAGTTATGGGAGCCTCCATAAACTGTGGAGAACCTGCCGTTTGCACGAAGATTCAGTTCCACATGAGGAATCCGACTATAATCCAAATACCATTTTGGTTTAATCTTTTCTGACTTCCAGAAATACAAATTCCTCATGATTTGTGAATAGTTTTCACCTTATGGGAGTTACTGACGCGGACTTTTTTTAATCAATTTTATAAGCCACGATTCCACTATCTTGAGGTCCCACCAAACCAACCCGATGGGGCTTGTAGGTTTTCATAAAATCTTCCAGAATTTCCTCTCTGTGATTCGCCATCCCCTTACAATTTCAAACCAGGATGTCTGCGTCTATCAAAGTAGCTAAAGAAATTAATTAATTTCGACCTACTTGTTGAGTTGAGTTCCATAATTATTCTCATTGAATTCATCATTATCATCATTCATGCTGTCTTCTTGTCCTTTCTTTCTCTTTCCCTGCGGTTGCTCCCATGCTACCATCTAAATCTATAAGTTGAGGCTAGGTCTCTGCTGAATAGAATTCCCCACCAAAAAAGAGAATCATGCATGGAAATCACAACCCATTTCCCCAAGTATTTATTCCTGGTTCTCTGTAAGCTGCTTCCAAAATTTCCCCCTAGATGTCCTGCAGGTCTCTTGCCCTCTTTGGTAAGTCTACCTCTATTAGCACTTGTAATCTGCTCAAGTTCTCCCCATTTCCTTCTTATTACGCCCCTTCAAGTTTGTTGTATCATTACACAACCTTTGATCATTGGTGATTTGCTTCAACACTTGTCATGCTGTTCTTCATGTCACTTCTCTTTCTCTTTGCTCAGTGTGGGGGCTCTCCTTGCTATATGTCTTCTCTTGCTGTCTGACTTCTCTGCTGATTCTGTTAAGAACATCTTCTTTAGCATCACATGCAATGTGAAAGGAATTTTCAGTTCTGCTGTGTGAGGTCCTCTTATTTTTTAAACCTTTCTTTGGCATCCCTTGAGTCTCTTATGGATTCGCCTTTGTTGACAGTCCCAGATCAGCGATTCTCACTTTCCTTTCGCATCACATAAGTCTTGTAGTGGTTACATCAATGGGGTCTGTTCAGGCATTCTACCAACTTGTCATGCTTCCTGATATCCAAAGAAGATACTATGCAGGTTTTCATACATTGTGATAATAAACCCCTTCAGTTGCAATCTTTGGGGAATAAGGGCCTGTATATATCCATTTCCATAGAAAATATACCGGATTTCATTGTTACTCTTGCTTGTGTGAATATCCAGTCTTATGGTTCTTACTGCTGAGATGCGTATGCTGAGATGAATGTGTGGGAATACAAGAAAAGATCGTTTGAGAAATGATTATATCAAGAATAGAGTGGGGGTGGTGACCGTTGAGGACAAGTTGCGCTAGGGTCAACTCAGATGGTATGGACATGTGCAACACAGACAGAGTAATGTGCCTATACAAAGCAATGCTATTGAGTCAAGCACAATTCATAGAAGAAGATGAAGGTGTATATTAACATGGGAAGAGCTTATTAAGAGAGATTTTGAATCTTTATATCTCGGGCATAATACCCTTGATAGAGCTGAATGGAAACGAAGGATCCATGTAGCCGACCCCAACATGGCTGGGACTGATCAACTCAATTGTTTCCTCAACCTTTTCATCATATAAGTTCAGCAGTTGGGCTTGAAATCCTTACACACACCACTTCTTTGTTATTCTTCAGATCAAGGGGTTTCATCCACTATTCATAATAAATCTGATGAAAATTTGTTGTTAGAGAATTGCACTATGTAAAATTCTTCTAGGTCTGTTACATTGGAGGTATAGGTGGTTTCCACGTAATTGCCAAGTTCTTACTGGAATTTCGTTTGCCCGGTTAGAGCTCACTAATGATGCTTGAAGAAAAATTTAGTCTAGTTGGTAAAATTTGCAGAGTTTAGTCACATAAAGTATCATCATAAATGGAGCTTTGTAACAGTTTGATTGAATATATGTGATCTTTGCTGACCTCCTGATATTTTGAACGCTGAAACAGAATTTGATGGTTCTCTTTTTTCAATATTAAATTTGGCTCCAAATACACATTTTAAGAAACTCCTACAATTTTTTTTTCAGGATTTTTAATGGCCAGAAGTGCAAGAGGACGCCGGTGGATTTCTTCTCACGCCAGATCAACTCCGTACCCTTTGCCTTCATACCACCCTCAGATTACTAACAAAGAAGATGGATTGAAAAAGCCGTGTAACCTCCCAAAGGATTGGGAAGATGCCACATGTTCTGTGTGCATGGAATTTCCCCATAAAGCTGTCCTCCTATTATGTTCTTCCCATGACAAGGGATGCCGTCCGTACATTTGTGGAACAAGCCACCGCTATTCAAACTGTCTTGATCAGTTCAAGAATGCATATATGAAAGTGGAAACTGGGTCAGGTCTTTCCAACTGGCCTCTGTATGATAAACCTGATGTTGCAGAACTAGCCTGCCCCCTTTGTAGAGGACAGGTCAAGGGTTGGACTGTAGTAGAACCTGCTAGAGACTATCTGAATATGAAGAAGAGAAGTTGCATGCAAGATGGTTGCTCCTTTGTTGGAACCTACAAGGAGCTCCGCAGGCATGTGAAAGCTGTACATCCTTGTGCAAAGCCTCGGCAGGTAGATCCTGCACTCCAACAACAGTGGAGAAGCCTGGAACAGGAAAGGGACCGAGAAGATGTTATGAGCACTATAAGGTCAACGATGCCTGGTGCTGTAGTACTCGGGGATTATGTTTTAGAGAGGAACAGTGCATTCGATGCTATTGAGGATGCACAGATCATTAGTAGTCTTGTGGCGATATTTCAACAATTTGGGAACGCCACAGATGGTTTTGGAGCAAGGCTCAGGATATCACCTCGCAGAATCCAAGTTTTGGACGAAGATGAGGATTCCAATTCCTTCCAGTTTGATGATGATGCCCCATCTCTTCTGGCCAATTCTGATGAGGATGATGATGATTACGTTGGGCAAACCATTAGTAGGCAGGTCCAAAGTATTGGTGTTGTGAGGGCAGCAAGGCGCCGCAGGCGGCGCAGCAATCGGAACAATACAGTTGGTGCTTGAACTGTAGGCCAGTATATATCCATTACATTTTAATGACATTTAACTAATTCAGCATATTGTATGTTTAATTTAAACTTCCTTTTTGTTTCACATGATGTGCATGAAGTTGGTTGATTTCATACATTTGACTGACACGGAAATGCCTATGTAGCGGAGGTGATCTCTGTCACATGGTCTCAATCCTTGGCCCTTGAGTTTATGGTACCACAAGGCTCCCTGCAAACTGTCTCAAGGGACTTGTTTTATATTGCAAATACTGCCCTTTGATCACGCTGGAATGCAGGTTGATGCTAGTGATTGATTTTCCTGCTGGTTTTGTGAAGTTGTGCGACATAAGAAGGTTCAAACAAATTGTCTAAAGGAACTATTTTTTTTATTGCACACTGTTTCTTTGCTTGTATATACTCTTCTATTCTACTGGAATGTCGATTGATGTTGATGGTTAGTTCTTTCAATTTATTTCGGCACGTCCCAATTGTTGTTAAATTACAAACTTTCTCTGGATGGGCGTGCTTTGGAGTTTCGTTGTGATTAATATCACGGTAGTGTTTGGCCTGTTTTGGAACGAGTACTTCAGAGTTGCTTGTCGAGACCAAGCGCAGCTAATTTGTGCAATGATAGTAGAAGTTATTATATAACACGATGTTCTAGAGGGTGTTTTGTGTTCATGCCTTTTCTTCACTCCATACTGTCATCGTGAGGAGACCTATATGGATGGTTATGTGGTGCTATCTGTCTCTTGGTCTGGAATCCATGCTCCTTTGAAGTTGCAGGGATCTGGAAGGGTTGTTGCAATCTGTTTGGAGGACCTTGTTCGGCGATGCAAACAGTGTTTTTTGACCAGTGGGAGCTGGTGATTTTCTTACAATTTACTTGAAGCTATTGTCGATAAGAGAGTAGAATTTGGTTAATATTCAATTAACTGAATTGTTATTTTTTGAACAATTTGGTTGATTTGGTCAATCGTGCTAATGTATATTGGGAATTGGTTAAACTGTTAATTTGTCAGATAAAGGTATTTCTCGTTTGGTTAATTAAACTTAATTGAATTGTCATAAGTTATTCATAATAAATACTTAACGCTACATCTATTTTAAAAAATTATGTATTCATATACTAATTAATTTTTCATGAATTATATTGTGTTGTATCTATATACAATACAAGTTCAAAGTTTATGATTATTTTCAAATAATTTTGTTAAATGAGCTATTGGTTAAATTAACTGAACGGATTAGCTGATGCTAATTTGGTTAACTGTTACAATTTCAAACCATAAGTTAACTATTTTACCTAATTAAATTAACCATAACGGATCAAATTATCGAAATACCCACCCTAACTGAGGAACTGTCATGCCACAAAGTTGGTCAGGATATATTGGTGATATTTGGGCTATTTCGTGCTAACAAGATGTTTGGGTTGGTATTCACGTGTTTTGACATTTGGATGGTACTTCAATGCGGTTGTCTGTAGTGATATCGTTGACGTCCATGCTCCCGGCACATTTTTTAAAATTCATCTAGGAACTAAAGGCTACCGTGACTTCGACTAGTTCAACCTACACAGATATTAGGCCTATACGCACGAAGATGTCCGCATAAGAGATTCAATTTCTTCATGGTCAGGTAGCAGGTTCAGACGCTCATGGACATAAATGTATTGTGTGCCACCTATCTTCAAGCAGGGTCGTACTGTTTTTGATCAATGGAAAACTTCTTCCACTTGTATGGAAGTGATACTGTAGTGAAAATCTTGATCAGTGCCACTACTCGCTACCAATTCATTCCGTATGCCGCCGGTTGCGGCAACAAGTCTATGAAAACAATTAAATGTGTTGATGAAGTTGATAGACACCATAAATCACTGTATATTTGCAACAGTTCTTCCTATAATTACCAATTTGGTAAAGCCTGCTCTATATCCCAAGAAATCACAACAATAACAAACGCCCAAAGAAATTTAGAATATTCATAAACCGTTACTATTTCCATAGTACAGAATGAAGTATCGGAAAGTCATCAAATCCTGTGGAGAAACGACAGCTTCACAGTGAACTAGTATGAGTTATTAATTATTGGAATTTGTAGTCTTGGGTCGCCGAATCAACCCATATGATGAAGTTGATGACTAACCATCTATAGTTTTTCAAGAGTCGTCATATTTTTAATAGGGTTTTGTGATTGATGTTGCTTTCGGGTCACAAGTTCAAACATGAAACAAAATTATAGGGAGCGAGGTGATAAAAATAACAAGCAAACTTCAACATTACTTGGTCATGGTCTAAACTTTACGGGTACTATGAGGGGGGTTGTGCCATTTACTTAAGCCATAGGATGAAAGGATCACAATGTGTAGTGTTGGCTAAATGGACATCTATAAATCTCTTTGTTTTGATTATGACAAACATTTCATTCTTATTGATCTAACGAGCTACTTGAGTGTGCAGGAACAAGGTGGATGACAAAGTACTAGGGAAATCCATATGCTTACATATTTATATTTTCATGAAATGTAATCGCTTTGTAAAAACTTGTACAAATATATAATGTACAAGTACTTAGATTTCATGTAAATCAAGCGTTAGATCTTCCCTAACTAAACATCACATTTAGATAAGTCATCCCCTTCAAATAGGATCACATATGCACACTCATACATATAATTAGTGCCTAAATTGAAACATTGAAACATGATCAATCTCGGTCGACCAACTCCTCGACCGAGACACTCTCGGTCGACAATCTTCTCGATCGAGAAAGATCCAAAGTAGCCGTTAGACACCAATGACAAGGTAGTTGGCAGTTGGAGATAAACGTTGCAACACACTTGATTCAGAGAGCCTGTCGGTCGACAAGAGTTCGACCGAGTAGGTGTCTCGGTCGACCATTCCTCGACCGAGATGAACTCTGACAGCAACTGCAGAGTAAATTAATTAGCCGTTGCTAAAGCAACAAACTTGTACCTAACGGCTAGTTAAGCACTTAGAAACCCCTAGAAGTTGTCTAGAACGTCCTTAAGCATCCTTAGGCCATTCCTATAAATAGGACAAGCCATATGACACTCAAACTCACTTGTTACACTTGAGAAATCCTTGAGCACACTTTGAGCAATGTGTTTGTGAGCAAATTGAGCATTGTGACAATTGGCTACTTCCTTCCTTAGCTCATATTTCGTGTCCTATAGGCTATCATCTCCTATCCACTGCAATTACAATTCCATACACTTTGGTTAGGAGATCTATACGCTTGATCTAGGCAAATCAAGCCTTGAGCTACAAAAGGATAAGTTGTAATTTCCTTTTCCTTTCTTGTTCCCTGTTATTGTTTGTACTCTCCTTACTACTCCTAGGTTGGAGGCTGTGGATTGGAGAGGGTGGAGATCTTCTTGGCGAAGAAGGTGACCTTGAGCTACTTCAAGAAGGCTGGTGCAACGGGAGGTTACTTCTAGAGAGGAAAGCTACTTCAAGGGGGAGCTTGGAGTTACTTCAAGAAGGCTACCTCAAGTTGGTGCATCTACTTCGAGTGAAGGCTGTTCAAAGGGTGTAAAGGAAAGTATTGTATTTTGTATAAATCCTTGTGAAGGTAATAAAATATATACTTTCAAATCCCGGTTGGGTAAGCAACCGGGTAGTGGACTGACAACTTTAGTATTTGCTAAAGTTGGAACCACTCTAAACACCTGTCTCCTTCTTCCAATTTCAATTGTGGTTGTTTGAGTTCAATAAATTGTTAAAATTGTTGTAAAACTCTATTCACCCCCCCTCTAGTGTTTTTCACGTAGTACATCTAATGTTCTATAAATTGATGTGCTTTCAACATCGAATGTGTATCCACCCAACATACAACCCACGTCAGACGAGGAAATATTAGACAAACAAAGGATAAATTCTGTTGTAACAAATAACGTCTCTTCGTTCTTCACAAAAAATGCCAGGACGTTTACAAAATGGCAAACTCATACATAAGGATAATTTTTTAAAATGCGTCATGAAACCATACATACGTATACTGCCATCATCATCCGTGATTCTTTTTAGTGGTCAATTGTATCACAAGCTCTTGCTACTAAAGTTGCTCCGGCTGTGTAAAATGCACATGGGTTAATGGTGTAGGCCGGTCCGTTTCTCATACAAGTTATACAATACATGTTCTATAAAGACACACTACATTTTTTGTACATGCATGATATAAGAAATGTAAATATACAGTACAAGACATATTAGTCCGTGATGAATTTATATAGCCGTTAGTGTGCTAATATATGTGTACAATTTATGTTCATTACAAGAAATGTATACACCCAGTATGAGAAATATACACACCTAGTAGAAAAGATATTTAACTGTCAATGACTTATATATCGTTATCGACTATGAGAAATATATATTTTTGCACTGCAAAAAATATACTATAAAAAGTATGCACATCTAGCAAAATATTGTTAACCACTAATGACTGTTATATAACCGTTAAAACATTTTAATTTCATAATTTCTTTTATGGCGTCTGTACCATATTCATTCCTATAGAAAATTAAAACATGTCTTGTATCGGTATGAGAACAACCAACGACTCAACTCCAATGCAAGCAAGACCTCTCGTTGCCGACCCCAACAACATTTTTTTGTTAGGTTTTTTCTTCTTCTGATAATAAGTCAATGCATATTAGGTTTCCTAGATGTGCAATCTCTTGCCAGATGGCCCGAGACACGACATCGGAAGCAAGTCGTCGGAGCAGAGCATTGATGCTTCCAGTGACCTCATCGCAGGCATCAGAAACAGGCGTCATGGAGAACCCAAGGGCCATGATCCTCTCGCACTGCCAAAATTGGGGAAGCTCGCGATTGGGGATGTGAAGCCTGGCATAGACCACCTCCTGTCTCCGAGGTCACTGTCCAGGGGACACGAAGACCACCAACCCAGAAAAAGCTATCGAGGGGGCATTCAACATCAAGGTCAAACCCTGAGACACCACATGTATCCTTGCATCTAGCCGTTGTAGCAGCAATATCTGGACCGGACCATTGAGGCGAAACCTCAAACAGGTCACTTACATCAACCACCGCCACCATCCTCGCCCCCTCCCTGTCCGACACCAAGACCACCAGATCATCGACAATCCCCTCAGACACGCCATGCCCATCCTGACCTCCAACGATATATAACAGTCATGTATATGACAATGACCTTGAAGACAGGAGGTGGTCGACGCTGCGAAGCGTGTTGCTGCGCCCTAGGGGGGTGGCAGCGGGAGAAGGGGCCTTCTCCGGAGTCGTGCCTCGACAGGGGGGGATGCGGGAGCACCGATCCTCCGTGATCGCGTTGGTGGAGGATTTTCGTGAGGTGGACGACACCGGCGGCTCCAAGCCGGTTCTAGTGCGGCGGGTCGTCGACAGCGGGGGAAAAGCCAACTAGTTTTAGTGAGGCGACGACGGAGGGGGGTGCGAGATCAGACTATGGTCCCGCTTCTCCATCACCTCCTATCTCCGCCTCCCTACTCTCCATCCATCTCCTCCTTCCGGGCGAGGTTCCTCACTTGGAAGAACACCCAGGGCACGTTGGGGGTCGGGGACACAGTCCCATGGTGCCCTGATTGAAGCCGTGGCATTGAAGCACGGCGGCGATGCCGTCTTACAGGCTGGGAAGACAACACACGACGTGGGTGGTCCGCCGGGATCTACAGCTTGGCGTGGAGCTCTGAACGAGGATGACACTTCTATTGCAGGTGGTGGGAGCGGACATGAAGGGGGTAAGTTTGGAGGTCAGGATGGGCATGGTGTGTTTGAGGGGATTGCTGATGATTAGGTGGTCTTGGTGCCAGACAGGGAGGGGGCGAGGATGGTGGCCATGGTTGATGCAATTGACATGTTTGAGGTTTTTCCTCAATGGCCCGGTCTAGATATTGCTGCTACAACGGCTAGCTGCAAGGATACACGTGGTGTCGGAGGGTCTGACCTTGATGCTGAATGCCCCCTGGATAGCTTTTTCTGGGTTGGTGGTCTTCGTGTCCCCTGGACAGTGACCTCAGAGGAAGGAGGTGGTCTATGCCAGGCTTCACGTCCCCAATCGCGAGCTTCCCTGATTTTGGCAGTGCGAGAGGATCATGGCCCTTGGGTTCTCCATGACCACCTATTTCTGATGCCTGCGACGAGGTCACTGGAAGCATCAATGCTCTACTCCGACGAATTGCTTCTGATGTCGTGTCCCGGGCCATCTGGCAAGAGATTGCACATCTAGGAGGTCGAATAGGAGGCGCCGCCCCTTCTCTCGTGGGGCTTGGTGCTCTCACTGCCTTCAGCATGGACACTAGAGGAGACACTGCTCATCCCTGACAACCTACTTCCGATGCAGGTTGCCTGGTCACTTGGCGAAGGAGTGCAGGGGGCACAACCTGGTTGGAGGTGCCCTTCTGCCCGAGGCTGGTTTCAAGCCAACATTCGAGTCTGCAGGTGGATCGATCGGTGGTGCCACGACTGTCATCGTCGACCAACTTCAGGACAAGGAGAGTTTAGCTGATGCCAAGGAAGCCCAGATTGCTAGATGGGTAACTGATTTGGCTGGCCTTCACAAGCGTCTGCCTCAAAGACGTCTTCATGATTTCTTTGAGGACCGTTTGGGAGGTGAGTCCCATGGTTCCCCGAACTGATGCATTGAAGAGCACTCCTGTTGCTCCTCAAATAGGTATGTGGATGGGTCTTTCCATGCTGATGCTTTTGCAGGTGACTTTGAGGAAGAGGACTTTGACCTCCTTTTTGACTACTTCGGGGGTTAGAAGAGAGAAGGATGATATGCATGAAATGATGTTGATGTACTTAGATGAAGTGGTGCACGTTGAGTAGATGAGGAGGGTTTGTTTTGTGGATGTTCTTTTTGAGATTTCTTGTGCGAATGATGATGATCTCATGTAATGTTATGATGACTCCTTTTTTGGCCTACACGAGGGGCAAGATGAATAAGATGGACCTCATTTTTATTTTAGAAAAAAAAAGTCAATGCATGTATCGAGCAGGTAACTCGAGGAGTGTATGATGTCACATACACCTACACATTGCATTGCTCACAGAAAAAGCACTAAATGTTTCGCTCCACCAACCGGGGTTGAGATCCTCATAAACAACACATATAATCGGAGAAGCAGAGCCCGATATATATGATAAAACTGGGATATAGGCACCTGCCAAGAAGGAAAACATCAAACGACCATAAAAAACATCAAGATGTAGTATTGGAAAAAATATCAGATGCAACGGGGGATTTTCTCAGGACGTGTTTAGAGAAATCCCAACCAATCCATAGGCATGTCATTATAAAACCCCCTCGTCACCAGATCTGGGTTGGTAGTATTGTCTAGTCGGGAGTGAGTTCAATATGTCAAATCCCCTATTTGATTCTGTTGTCTCAAAGAAGAAGTGCGTCCAAATGTCTCTTGCAAAGACACAATAAAAAAAGATGTGGTGTTTTTTTTGGATGATCGCCTACATAAATAACACTAAATACGGCCATGAATTTTGCATTTCATGCACTCAACACCATCAACTAGCTTCTTGTGCCATATAGATCAGAGTAGAATGTGAAAATTTTATGGATATTCTATACACCAGAAATATCTACCATAGTGGGAGTTTTTGACCAATGTTTGTAAAATAGTTATATGTTTTTTTGCCGAGTATCTATATTCCCAAGGGAAACAACCTTATGTCTTTTTGTGAGGCCTGCTAAGGCATCATATGAATTATGGTATAAGCTCGTTTAGTTCAAGATTAACTATAGTTGTTTTAAGTATATTTTGTCATTTTGAACCAGCAGTTTCCTTGCCACATCAAGAGATATATTATTGATGCTGGTAGGTATGGTTATATTTTTTTGTACAGTGATACGTTACCTCTTTTAGACTAAGGATCCATATATCATTTTATATTTTCTCAGCGGTAGTTATTATAATATCCGTCACCAATTGTTATCCACATGTTAAGTATTGCCAGAAGCGGAGATATTTGTTTTCATTTTCGTGGGGTCTCTAGAGAGGATTTTGTTTGTAGTACTTTCCTTTGACATATTCAAGCGAAGTACAACCAAAGTTATCAACTATTAAAGAAATGATATTCTTGAGCATTAGAATGTAGTCTTAGATTGATAATGTCCCATCCTCGCCTTTATGGTCTACAAAGAATGGACCAATTGAGGTTTCTGTTTTGCTCCCCGAAGTAACTTTCTACGTAAAAGGTCAACACTCAATTCAATCTTCGTTGGCAAGGATATGCAACTAATGAAATATGATGGTGTGTCAACAAGAGATGCATTTATCAAAGTTAATTACCCGCTTTATTTAGACATTTCAATTGGCACGCAGCCAGGCTCTTAGTCATTTTTTCAAAGATGGGCTTCCATGTTTGGTAGCCCTAGACTCAAGATTACATTATATCATATGACCATACCTTCTCTATTTAGTGTGGATAATGTGAATTTGTGCCAATATAAATAAAAAAATATTTTGAATCCAGACGGATGTTTAAATATCCATGATATGCATAAGAGTGTTAGTTATATTACTATCATTTAGTTTGATAGATAAAATAGTTTCATTAGAAAATTATATTATATGGCGGTCATAAAGATTGGTAATCCTAGTAGTATGTTGTTTGCCCCTAAACTAAACATTATGGCTAATATTTACATGATGACTATAAATAAAGAGAGAGGGAATGTGTTTCCTTGTCTAAGGCCATTTGTGCTTTTAAAATAGCCAAAAGGAGAGCCAAAATTACAAAAACTGAGTAATGGTTCGAACAAAACACACTGTTTTATCCAATGTATCCATTTTTAGGGAAATAATACCCCTTAATTATAAGATCAAGAAGTCCCTATTGATGTTGTCGAATGCCTTATCAAATTCAAGTTTGAGGGTAAGAATCTCATCTCTTTTTTGGACACATTGGAAGTACCTCATTTTCCATATAATAAGCACCTTGTATTCACATTCTTTTTATATAAGTAGTTTGTTCAATGCTAATAATATGATCTATATGTTTTTTCATCCTAGAGGTCAAAACATTTGTTATGATTTTGTATGAGTTGCTTATAGGCATAAATTACTTTATTTATGTTGGATTGGAAAAATTTTAATGAGAGAAATGTGAGCTTGCTATGGCATTGGAATTTAGATTGGATACCTCTTCCATATGTATTGTTTCAAAAACATTGAGGACAAGATCTTGTATATTGCCAATGAAGTGGCATCCCAGTGGTAAAAGTTATGATGTAAGACCGAGAGGTCATGAGTTCAAACCCAGGCGACGGGATGAATGAATCGCCAATTTAAAATAAAAAGGATAAGATCTTGTATAGAGTCCCAATTGTGATGATAAAAGGATATATCAAATCAGTCAAAACTTGATGATCTATAACCACCAAGGATTAAGGTAGCATTTTATAATTCCACCAAAAAGAAAAGCTATGTAAGAAACTAAGGTTTTTGGATTTTGTTTTTAAAAAATGTTCTAGCCAAATAGGACCTTTTTTGAGAAAGTTCTCTTATAATTGAATAAGTTTTTGAAATTATTTGTAATATTTGTTGTACTTTTTTTC
This sequence comes from Alisma plantago-aquatica, assembly GCA_963693085.1. Taxonomy (NCBI): domain Eukaryota; kingdom Viridiplantae; phylum Streptophyta; class Magnoliopsida; order Alismatales; family Alismataceae; genus Alisma; species Alisma plantago-aquatica. The sequence goes on along the minus strand of OY856411.1, from coordinate 491,803,863 downwards.
GATGTTATGGGTAACAACTTGGTCATAGGTAAGCATGTGAAATTTTTGTACTTCTTTTGAGCATTGTAGATTCCGTGAAAGAATTTGATATTGTTATCACCTTCGCTAAGTAATTTTTTTGGGATCTTTGTTTCCATATGATCACCTAGTTAGCAAGAGTTATTGTATTTCTTCTTGTTTATGTTCTATTTTCAGTGTATCAAGTTTATATTTGGTTTCCATATCCATAAATGTCTTATTGTACTCTCCACTATCTTGTGTATGTTGCCAAATGTATTCTTACTCCATACTCTAAGGTTTTCCTATCGAGACTTATATTTTAGAACATATTATGCATTGAATTTTTACTTATTTGTATTGGCTATGTCCCCCCCCCAAATAATCCAATTTTGAAAGTGTTTAGGGCCCAAGGAATATATTAAGTGCTGAAAAATCATGGGCATGTGGTCATAAATGATATGAGCTTCTACAAGAGAAGAGCAATGTAGATGTCGATGCTTCCAAAAGTTTTGTATCGACAGACCTATCTAAGATGAGTTCAAATTCACTGTTTTGGATTCACTATTTTGGAAGTGTTACAATTAATCCATGTCGTGAAAACACCATATTATTTTTTTAGGGCTGGGTTTTTGTTAGATGTGTGGTTAAGATGTGCTGGAACAATATTCGTAATAGTAAGATGCAATAATGAATCTCAATGGACCACAAGGATACTCTACACCATATGCGTATAGAATTAATTATATTGAAATTAATAAGACCCGTGTCAAAGATAAATTTCTTGAATTGATCCATGTTTATATGATGATGCTGGGTTGTGTCATTTATTTGTGACATTCCATAGGTAATCTAGTACAATTGAGTAACCACCCATCAACCAAGGTTTGATTTTATACAAATCAACCAGATCATGTAGTTTCTTGAAGTAATCTTCTTTATTATTTCTTGGTCACCTATATACACTAGTGACAAACCATTCAAATTTATCAGAATTTGTGATCAATTTAAGAGTTATCATATGTTTTTTTTAATTGTATGACTTAAGATATTTGAACTCATATCTTTCCACTGCACAAGCATGCCCCTACTGAGACCATTACATTTATTTTGTTCCATTGGGTTATTTGATCTCAGTACAGACAGAAGATGTTTTATTACATTGATTTGTTATTTTGTTTCCTGACTCGTAATAAGTTGAATCTTATGGGCTTTAATAAAGTGTCTTATTGAATGCTTTGTATTAGCATACATTGTACCACAAACATTTCCACATAGAGATTTTGATTTAACAAACATGTACTAAACATAAGGCATGTCATCCAAGAGCAAGAGACTCAACCAAAATTGAGGCAATTTAGATGAGCTATAATAAGATATGGTAGTTTTTCATTTGACCAACCCAATCCTAATCCTATTTCACACAAGGCTTGATTTACACTATGAGAATCATTTCATAAGAAATCTATAAACAATGCACAATCATCCCATCACATGTTAATTGTTGTTGGATATAAGATAAGATATTCATAATGTTCCAAATTATTTTCATTTAATAATGAATTAAGGTACATGACATCTCACTCATCATCTCTTTACTATTATTTCATTCCTTAAGCCAAGGTTTTTCTAGGTCCATCCTCATGCCTTGTATTTGTTTTTGCATCAGGTACCACCCACATGCCCAAGACAACCTTCTTTATGGATTGGTTAAAGGGGTCATTTCATGGGATAGATTCTTCATAGACGGAGTCCTGTGGATACACGAGTCCTATGATTTTTTTTTGTTACTATGGGATCCAAGAGGTAGTCATTTTTTTAATTGTGGGTGCCACACACATTGAGGTTTAGGTTATTAAATTGTGGCCTCTTGGGATTGCGATATGTATATGTATCCTTTATAACCTAGACATGTCCTTTGTTCAAAATTCTATGGTCTTAGAGTGCATGAAAATTTTGATGTATTTATGTCATTTATAATCTAGAGATGTCCTTTGTTCAAAATGCTATTGTTTTACTGTGCATGAAAGTTCCTATCTTTTATGGTATCTTTGTGAAGGGTTCCTCCCGATGGATACTTCTAATAGGGACTATCGAAATACTTAAGGTTCCTCATCAGTTATACATACCATGTATATCTAATTTCGATATCCAATCATTACTTTGTTTGGCATGTTTGTGTAGCAAATGACTAAAATTTGAGAAAAAAAATTCATATAGTTATATGATTGAATATAGTCAGGGTGTATATAGTGAAGCTTAGCTCTAATATCTATTGTAATGGCTTTGAAAACCTCACCATCCCAAAGATGTTCCAATAAAAGAATTATAGCCATCCATCTAGTACCACCTTCATGTGTTGTCAACGCCCCTTGTTTGAGCTCCATTTAGTAATTTGACCTAACATAAAGCCATGTCCATTGGCCATAGTAGGAGTCGAGTGCATGATAATTTTTTCTGGATTGGTAATAGACATACTTGAAAGTCGAGTCCATGATAATTTTTTCCAGATTGGTAATAGACATACCTGAAATGAGTTACTAAGGATTTTGTGATCTCATAATTCTTTGTGGTAACTATTTTTGAACATACTTTTGGTGGCCTCATACCCGGATGAAAACCATTATTGACAAAAGAATAGCATACTTGAACTATACCAACAATTTTTGATTGAGGATGAAACCATTACATGGAATTTACACAAAAGAATTAATCAAATGTTAGAAATATGAGTAAAGATGATGCATATATGTGCAACACTGTGTAGGCTTCCCTAGAAGGTAAGGATTTTCCTATACTTGTGTGCAATGTAACTTTTTCCATTATTCCATATATTAGGAACCCTACAACATGTAGACATCTCAGACCCATTTCACGAAACATTACATGCATGAAAGTATTCTCAAATTTCATACTAGAAAGACTAAAATAAAGATACCAAATAAGATCTCAATAAGAAAATCAAGATTTTTACCAGAGAGTTAAATACACTATGTTATAATTTTTGAACAAGAACCTATTCATATTATTGGAAGGAAGAATGTTGTCAAGACAATAACAATCAAGATTGACACAATCAAATCATATGTCATGCTCAATTAGGACTTTGTCTTAGATACAATGTAGAAGGTACACTAGACGCAAAGCATGATGAAGTACATCAAGAAATCAACATAGGGGGATAAAATCAAACAGTTGTGGAATGGAGAATCTTTGAATCCAATTCAACTAGGTAGAGGACTAAGGAAATGTGATCCTTTAAGTCCTTACCTATCAATGCTAACCAAGCTGTCTCATCGATAAGATAGTACAACAAATGGGTATGTATCCTACACCCAAACATGGGTACCTAATACACCTATAATACTTACATAGAGTCATATGTAACACAATTGTGTTGATGCAATACCTAAACAACACTTGGTACAAGATGTAAGAGCATAAAAGCATACAATAGATCGAATTTTAACACGAATGCATCATATGGAATTGTTAGGGGAAGAAAGAAAAAACAATTCTTAGGGCATTGAAATAAAATATGGAAAGCTAGAATGCTAAAAAAAACTAAAAAGCTATGTGTGTCTTGTGTCACACACATCATTAGTTACAAATGAGAAAAAAGTGATAAGAGGAGTGAATTTTAGTGGCATGCATAACACAGACAATATGGATGAGGAGAACCTCTTTATTTCTAAGAGATTGTACAAAGGCATGAGAGCTATGAAAAAATTGCCATGAATGGAAACAAGATAATTACTTCTATGAGGTTGACTCAACCAATGGATCCCGATTTAATGTAACATGCAATTGTGACATTTTATTCTCCATGACATTCTGGTATATTTGGCTTTAAAGGAAGAAAAGTAATTAACTACATTAGAGCCTACCCATATGTACTAATTTGTAAAGCAAAGGAGTGAGGACATAAAGAAGGCATAGAAAGACGAGCAAAGAAACAATAAGTATGGCATTATGACGATGAGCATGCAACCACAAATAAAAGGATGGGTAAATTTTACTATTGATGCCACATTAAAAAAGGGAAATGTGCTTGCAAGTGTTAGGAAGAGATAAAATGGTAGAAAAATCATGAGTTTAGCATAGAATCATAAAACCTACTCAATAGTTGAAGCTAAACCTATTACAATAACTTTACTCATGGACGTTGCATGGCAGGAAGGTTTCCAGAAGGCTGTATTGGAGAATGATATAAGAAGGTATGGCGATTGATGATCCATAATGCATCATATGGATGTGTTGCAAATATGAAACTGATTGATTTTTGAAATAGGGAGTGAGAGATTAAGGTTATACATATGTATCCTGAAGCCAGATTTCTATCTGATTACTTGGCTAAAAACATAGCTTAAAAATAATCTTAATTCCTAATCAACAGATTGTTATTGTGGATAATTGTCCCATTATATCTTCCCTTCTTGTACTAACAATGAGGGTAGACATTTTCCTATCATAACCTTATATACTGAGCTTGTGAAAGGAGGGCAAGGTGAATAAAGACCTTCTAATTTCAACCCCAAAAACATAGCAATGCAACTATCTCATATTTGATGATCATAAATATATTTGACCAATATAATTAACAATAAGTAATTGTATGTATACAATATAAATGGATTGTTAATATTTTACATGTATTTATGAAGATAATGATGTTTTTGGTAGTTTCAATTTTACATTCCAATTTAATGATTCAAAATCCAACCCTCATATCCATAGGAATTAGAACCATAAACCTACTTCATTAATAACATCAAACTAACTAGTAACTCAATTTTAAGAACTATTTAAAAACCTAACATGAACTTTGTTGCATGGAGTTCTTTCATCAATAATGCAAATTTCATCCCCCCCTGATATTTTTCTTTTCTTGAGATAAAGTAATGATATAGGATGATGATTTCATGTCTGTGGTTAATTATCTTAGTTTAAGAGCAATACCAAAATGTTTGAAGGTCGGAGTTCTCCTTAATAAAAGGCTACCCCTTGTTCAAAATTCAATTTCATTATTAATTGATATTTCACTATCTTCTAATATAGAGTACAACATAAGAATTCATAGGCATGAACTTCCACATGGCTAAAATAGGTAAATTTTGGCACCCTTACTCATTAAGAAGAAAATAAAAATATCTTACTTCTCAATAACATATTGGAAACACTTCTCAATTTATATCTTTAATGTGAGCCCAAAAACTAATTTTCTATGAGTTCTATGATTTAAATTGCCATGCGCGGAGCGTCAATGCCATATATGAGAGAGTTAATGGTGGTTTTGGATATGGAAGTAGAAATGGAGAATGGGAAAGGATATTAGATTTTGAAATTTAGTATGATATGATTTTGGCAAACACCCTTTTCAAGAAAATAGATTCTCATAAGATTACTTTCAAGAGTGGGTGCAATTGTAGTCAAATTGATTACTACCTTATAAGCGAGTGGATCATAAAGTGTGCAAGGATTGTAAAGTGATCCCTAAAGAAGAACTCGCCACCCAACATGGGTTGGTGGTTTTGGATATTAACATGAATATCAACAAAGAAAAGCATATCAGAAACTAAGATAGGTGGTGGATTTTTAAAGGAGAAAAGAAACCAACCTTTTATGATAAACTCATCAAGGAGGGAAGTTGGAACTTGAAGTATGATGTTAACACTATGTGGCATAATATGAGCTCATGCATAAATTTTTTTTCCAAAGAGGTTTTTGGGGAGTCCAAAGGGTATGTCCTCCACACAAAGAGACTTGGTGATGGAATGTATGAAGTACAACAGGATATTAAAATCAAAAGGGAGATTTATAGGAGCTTTCCCATATCTTGAAATGATGCAACTTTTCATAGATACAAGAAAGCAAATAAAGAAGCTGAAAAAGTTGTTCAAGAGCCAAGGTTCATATACTTTGAAGAGGTTTATAAGAAGTTGGATATAAGAGAAGGGGAATACATACACACACACACACACACACACACACACACACACACACACACACACATATATATATATATATATATATATATATATATATATATATATATATATATATATATATATATATATATATAGAGAGAGAGAGAGAGAGAGAGAGAGAGAGAGAGAGAGAGAGAGAGAGAATGACTCATATTAGATAAAGGAAAAGAAGAGACTAAGTCAAGTAAAATTCATCAAGAATGCAAATGCTAGAGTGCTGGTGAAGGATGATGATATCAAGAACCATTGGAGAAACTACTTTAATAAGCTTTTTGATGGAGATAATCTTAATAATGTAAAAGATTTCTGTGACATACATACAAGAGATATCATTTAGACACAACTTTGAGGTCAAAAATGCTTTAAAAAGGATGAAAATAAGAAAGGCATGCAAACCAAATAATATTCCCGTTGATGTCTAGAAGAGTGTCGGGGATGAAGGAGCTATGTGATTAAAAAATTTCTTTAACAAGATTATAATGAGCAAGAAAATGCTTGATAAGTGGAGAAATAGTACTATAGTCTCCAACTACAAGAACAAAGGAGATGTGCAGAGCTCCACAAACTACAAAGGTATTAAGTTGAGGAGTCACACTATGAAGCTTTGGGAGAGGATTATTGAGCAAAGGCTAAGATCTATACCACAGATATCAAGCAACCAATTTGGTTTCATGCCAGGAAGATCAAGAACATATGCCATTTTTCTAATAAGGAGGCTTATGGAGGATCATAGAGAGAGCATGTCATTTTTATTGATTTAGACAAGGCTTACGACTGAGTACCCAGGGAAGTGTTGTGGGTAGTTTTAGAAAAAAACGTGTGTGCCAATCCAATACACAAAATTTATTAAAGAAATGTATGATAGCTCGACTACAAGTGTGAAGACTGTAGAGGAAATACACCATCATTTTCTATCACAATTGGGATACATCAAGGATCAACAAGGAGTCCATATCTATTTGTTTTTGTTATGGACGAGTTGGGAAATCATGTTTATGATGATATTCCTTAGTGCGTGTTAGTTGTTGATGATATTGTGTTGATTGACAAAATTAAAGCCGGATTGAATGATAAAGTTAAACTTTGGAGAATTGTGTGGGAATCAAATGGCTTGATGATTAGTAGGAGCCCAACTGAGTATATGCATTGCAATTTTAGCCAATCTAGAATTGTGAATGGTGGGTCCAAGTTGGATGGAGTGGATGCACAAAAATGTGATACATTTTGTTACTTAGATTCTATTATTCAAGTGGATGAGGATGCTCAAGATGATATTTGTCACAAGATCACTAAAGGACAGTTGAAATGGAGAAGTGCAAGTGAAGTATTATGTGAATGGAAGATCTCTCTCAGATTAAAAAGCAAGTTTTATAGAACAACTATACGGCCAACCATGCTATATTGGGGTGAATGTTGCTCAGTTAACAAACAAGGTATCAACAAAAAGAATGTGGCTAAAATGCATATGCAGAGATGGATGTGTGGAAAGAAAAGAAAATATTTCTTGAGAAATGACTATAACAAGAACAAACTTGGGATGGAAAGTATTGAGGACAAGTTGTGTGAGGTTCATATAAGATGGTATGGACATGTGAAACATGGACCAACTAACGGGCCTATATAGGGCAATGTTATCGAGTTAAGTAGAATTAAAGGGAGAAGAGACATTCCTGATTTAACCTGGGAAGATCTTATGAAGAGAGTTTGAATCTCTACATCTTGATTAGAATATGATCCTAAAAGAGCTGATTGGAAAAGAAGGATCCATGTAGCCATCTCCAACATAGTTGGGATCAAGGCTTATATGATAACGATGACAAATTCTATTATTTTAATCACCTTTATTCTTTTCTCATCTCCAAACTCATTTTTTTAGTTTCATGGTCTCTGATTCACCATTTGGTAAATTCATAACCAGACGAACCATATGGCTACTTAATTCCTACCTAAATCATAATTTGATATTGTATAGAAATATACTATGCTCCTATTCTTTTGGTAGGCATTTGTTGATTGAGTTTTACTTTTCCATTTATTTAAATGAATCCTCATTTTTTGTTTCCATCATAACCTCAAATGTTCTGAAGTAGTTTTTGTGGAGAAATCATACGTGATGGAAGCAAAAAAAATAAATTTCCACGCAACCCGAAACAAGATCTCGTCGAAAATAATGTATTTAGAAAGAGTGTTCACGGGTTATACCTTATCGCATAGCAAGTCCGGCGATATCCCACTACACGCCAATAAGCAATGTTGCTGGCCTACACAGACGGTACTTCTCTCCCGTTCACTGAGTGCATTGTGGGAAGATCTGGCAGTGCTCCTTTAGTGCAATGATGTACACCACTCGTAGCGCGTATGGATGGTCGTTGACGTCCTCCAAACGTAGGCGTCTCATCGTCTCTAATTCGTCCATGCGGATGGACTGGAACTCCACGTCGCGCTTCCTAAGCCGACGTGAAGGAGTAACCTCTGTATGGCGACGTGTTAGCGTCACAATGCTATCCTTTCTCTCATGAGGGCGATGACAGCTAGGGTTTACTTACGTGAGCGTAAACTAAAAAGGCTCTTACAAGATATCGGCCGTCAAGCCCCTTTAAATAGGAGACGAAAGGAAGCAGGGTTTCCTAAACCCATCATTAAATAGAAAGACTATGTTAATTAAAATACTCATAGATTAGTTAGAATATTCTAGAATTAATTAATTAATCAAATAATCATATTAATTGATTAATTAATATCTGGCTCCATGCAATTGCTCGGGATGGCTCTATGGCATATATACCAATAGACTCCCACTTGCACTTAGAGCCAGTCACTCCAATTAATCGGCTCAAATATTTTAATATATTCCAATATTATTCTAATGGATTACATAAACATTTTAGTAATCAATGTGATTTGGAGCAACTCCAATCAAATCCATAATTATACTCCTATTCCAACATATCATATGTGTGTGACTCGGTAGGCTCCAAATTACATTAGCAGTGATATCCATAATCATATTATGATTTCACAAGAAATGATTGGTATCTAGAAATACTTCATTACCACCCAAGTAATTGGAGAAGTTGAAGAACAACTTAACCTATCATTCATGATTGGTGTTACAATGATTGTATAATTCCTTTGTCGTTGATATTCAGATTGAACGTGAGTCATCAAAATGTTATCCTCTTCAACGTTCAATCCATGTTCCTTGAACTAGAGTAGACATTATGAGATATATGTAAGCTCAATATCACATATTGACTCACATCAACATGACCATGCAAATCTCAGTCCCGCTAATCAAGTGGCCGGAATATCAAACTCCTGTAGGAAGGACAAATTCCATCTACATCACTCACAGTCATCCCCATGTGTCACATTGCACCCAAGCACCATCTTTATGGCAATCCTTATTCATGACCACAGTGGATGGTGTCAAAGTACACCGAACGACATGTGATAATTAAAGTAACTTTAGGTTTAAGAACCACAATCACCACCATCATTGTGAGATGTGACTCTAACTACCAATCATGGTATCCATGTGTCACTCTCAAGGTGGGTCTGTCCGATACACTATTCTCTAACAAGTATCTATGTATTTGGTTTGATATCTCCATATCATGGATAATGCGATTCTTCCATCAACTAATATACATTCTAATCTTATGTGTCATTGATGTCTATGGATATTTCCACAATAACAACCGATTAGGGACAAAACAAGAATACATACTCTTAGCATACATATGATCTCACTATTTAGGTCATCAATCCGAAGACATATGTCATTGAGTATATTATTCTTTAGACATCTATAAGTTTTATGGTCATCTCACAATATAAAACACAAACATATAGATTGGAAACTTGCCTTTATTGATATGATCAATGTAGTATTACAAGTTGTTTACATAGTATCCCATTACAATCATCAAATGATAGTCTCTATGGTCATACATACCAACATATTCCCTCTTGCACTTATACCCAATCACTCATGAATCTCAATCCAAGTGATCGAACATGTCCTTCATGTTTATGCTATGAAAGTATTTTTGTGAGCTGGTCAGCCACATTGCTTTTTGTAGGTACTCTGCAAATCTTCACATCTCCTCACTGTACGATCTCTCGTATGAGATGGAACCTTCGTAGAATATGTTTGGAATGTTGGTGCGATCTTGGTTCTTTATCCTATGCAATTGCTCTGTTGTTGTCACAAAAAAACTCAATTGCATCACTAGTGCTTGGAACCACTCCAAGTTCAGAAATGAACTTCTTGATCGACACAATTTCCTTTGCAACATTAGATGCGGCAATATATTCAGCCTCTATTGTAGAATCCACAACCGTCTCTTGCTTGGAAATCTTCCAACTCACAACTCTATTGTTCAGGCAAAACACAAATCCAGATTGATATCTAAAGTCATCTTTGTAAGTTTGGAATCTAGCACCGGTGTAATCCTTTACCATGAGCTCTTTCTCACCACCGTATACTAAGAATTGATCCTTAGTCCTTATCAAGTACTTTAGGATGTTCTTTACGACTGTCTAGTGACATTCACCTGGATCTGACTGATACCGACTCGTCATGCTCAAAGCATACGACACATCAGGACGAGTACATAACATCACATACATGATAGATCCAATTACTGATGCATATGGAATCTTACTCATGCGTGCCCGTTCATCACATGAACTAGGACATTAGGCTTTAGAGATCGTAACCCCATGGGACATGGGCAAGTTACCTCTCTTAGAACCCTCCATGCTAAACCTCTTTAGCACTTTGTCAATGTATGTGCTCTGGCTTAGGCCTAGAAGCCTTCTGGATTTATCTCTATAGATCTTGATTCCTAGTATATAGGATGCTTCGCCTAAATCCTTCATAGAGAAGGTCTTCTCCAGCCAAGCTTTTACTGTCTGAAGAGTAGAGGTGTCATTTCCCATCAATAGTATGTCATCCACATAAAAATGAGAAATACGACCGTGCTCCCACTAATCTTTTTGTAAACACAAGGTTCATCTTCATTTTGACTAAAGCCAAACTTTTTGACTACTTCGTAAAAACATAGATTCTAGCTCCGATATGCTTGCTTTCCATAGATTGACCTTTGTAGCTTATAGACTTTATTGGCTTCCTTCGGATTGATAAAACCCTCAGGTTGTGTCATGTACACATCCTCGAGTAAATTCCCTTTAAGGAATGTTGTTTTAACATCCATCTGCCGAATCTCATAGTCATGATAAGCTGCAATGGCAAGCATGATCCTGATGGATTTAACCATGGCAACTGGTGAGAAGGTCTCTTCATAATCAACACCTTGAATTTGATGGAATCCTTTTGCAACCAATCTACCTTTATAGGTTTGAACATTTCCATCTACGTCGGTCTTCTTCTTGAAGACCCACTTGCACCCTATGGGTTTTACCCCTTTGGATGGATCCACCAAGGTCCATACCTTGTTTGTGTACATGGATTCCATCTTAGATCTCATGGCTTTGAGCCATTTCTCAGATTTTGGTCCCTTAGTATCTTCTAGATAGGAAGTTGGCTCATCTTCTATGCCAAATTCATCACTGTCTTGAGTCATGAGAAATCCAAATCTCTCAGGCTCAAGCTATGTCCTATTAGACCTATGAGGTTTGTGTATTACATTTGGAACTTGAAATTCCACAATAGTTTGTGAGTCTTCATGTTCCTTATGTACATCCTCGGGTTCTCTACTTTCTTGTTGATCTCAAACTTCTTCAAGCTCTACATTCCTCCCACTAATTCTTTTGGAAATAAATTCATTTTCAAGAAATACAATAGTCCTAGAAACAAACACTTTGTTGTCAGCTGGTGTGTAGAAGTAGTATCCCCGACTTTTCTTGGGGTATCTAACAAAATAGCATTTTTCAGATTTGGGTCCAAGCATTTCAGGAAATTGTTTCCTAACATAATCTTCACATCCCCAAATATTTACCATAAACAAATTGGGACGATTCCCATTCCATATCTCATATGGTGTCTTTTGAACCGATTTGGAAGCTACACAGTTAAGTGTAAACGTTGTGGTTTTAAAAGCATATCCCCAGAACGATATTGGAAGTTCGACTGAACTCATCATTGATTGTACCGTGTCTAATAATGTACGATTCCTTCTTTATGACACACCATTATGCTATGGTGTACCGGGTGGAGTCCATTGTGATACAATACCACAGTCTCTCATAAGGTCCTCAAACTCTTGGCTTAAGTATTTTCCACCTCGATCTGAACGGAGTGCTTTAATACTCTTACCAAGTTTTCTTCTCTACTTCATTCATGAAAGTCTTGAACATTTCAAGAGTTTCTGACTTGTGTTTCATAAGATATACATAGCCATACCTACTAAGGTCGTCAATGAAGGTAATGAAGTATTGATAGCCTCCTCTAGCATTTGATTTAAAAGTTCTACATACATCAGTCAGTATGAGCCCTAGCAGATCACTGACTCTCTCACTGTGTCTAGTGAAAGGAGTCTTGGTCATCTTCCCTAATAAACATGTCGCACATGTCTCTAATGATTCAAAATCAAAAGAGTCTAGATAACCATCCTTATGTGGTCTAGATATGAGCTTCTTGTTTATGTGCCCAAGATGACAATGCCATAAGTATGTTTTGTTTGAGTTATCAAGTTTTAGCCTTTTAGTATTTACATTGTATATGCTAGTCTCAAGTTCTAACAAGTAGACACCATAAGACATAGGGGCATTGCTATAAAAGATCTCATCTTTATAAATAGAAATCATTCCATTCTTAATGTGAAATTCAAATCCACTCTTGTCCATACAAGATACAAAAATAATATTTCTATTAATGGCATGTACGTAATAGAAATTCTCTAATTCTATTGTAAGGTGTAACACCCCTGACCTGGGTTATGAACTAACCCTAGAAGTTTTGCCTAAAAATGTAATTATATACTTGTGAAAACTCCCTGGCATGTAATTAAGTTCCCCAGGAACATATAATTTTCAATTTTGCTCCTTTTTGAATAAAGTTGTAGCATGGTGTTGTATGCAGGGACCTATGTGCAAATTACCCAGTTTAAGGGTTGAACTTGAAAAAGTCACAAGATAAGATGTATCTCTGATGATGAGACATCATGAGGATGTCTATGATGAAGTTTGAGGGATTTCCCAAGCTTGAGCACCAAGGTGCAGCTGTGGAAGCAACCCCCATGCTTAGAAACCCTAATTTGGGGTAAAATGCAATTTACCCAAATTGAGGGGTTCAACTTGTAATTATTAATATCTAAAACATCTTTTAAGACTATTGTCATCATTTAGAGTGGAAATGATGAAAGGGGCACATCAAAGATTGATCCGATAAGAAAAGATGAACTTTGTGGTAAAGACACCTAATTTGGGTATAGAAATCTTTCATGGATGTACCCTAGTTGTAGGTTGGATTTATTTACCCTTAGATCTTGAGATTTCATGAGATTTTCATAAGGATAGATGGGTGTGGACGTGCCCTTGAGCAAGGAGGGACCTAGATGTGATTTCCAATCTTATAAGGTCCTTAGGGTGTAAAAGGGGCTAAAGTATATAAGCCACCTCTTTACAAGATAAGTGAACGATCTTTCCTTTACTTCATTCTCATCTCTTCTTGCTCAAACGGCCAAAGGTAGCTCTGGAGCTCAGGAGGACGACCAAGGGAGTGCAAGGTAGGTTTGGATCATCCCTCTTGCTTGAATTCATGGAAGAAACTCATTTTCAAGGTTGAATTCATGGCTAGCTCACCTAGCTCTATCTTTCTAGCTATTCCTTTCCAACCTTTCCTTGGAGAATTCACCTTGGCCGACCTGTGGAGCTTCTAGGACGCCATTAAAGGCTTGGATCTCGAAAGCTTGGAGCTCAAGGAGCAAGCTTTAGGCGGGTTTTATAACTCTAAACTTTATGCTTGATTATACATCCTTTTCTATGCATATAGTTGCTAGTTCTTCTTCTTCCCTATCTTTCCTTGCATCCTTGCAAGCAAAATCGTGAAGAACTGCTACTGTTCTCAAGGTAGAAGATAAGGGCGTTAATTCCTATGCTTATCCACGGTTTTTCACGTTATCAAACGACCTCCACCTATTGCTCAAAACGGTTTCAAACCGTTTGGTGGGCAAACAGTTTCAGGGTCGTTTGAGGGAAAACGGTCTTCAAGACCGTTTGGTCCCGTTGAACAAGCGAAGACCGTTTGGGAATCTGGTTCATAATTATGTAGGTTAATCACCCACAAAATTTGAGAGGTTAACTACAAAGGAATCGTGAGTTATGAGCAAATCAATTAGCAAAAACCAATTGAATTAAGTTCTGATTTTCAATCTGTTTAATTTGCCCTTTTTGGGCAAACGGTCTCAAGACCGTTTAAGATGGTTGACTAAACGTTGACCGTTTGGGATTACTGTTCATAATGATGTTAATTAACGACTCACCAAATTTTATGGATTAATTCCAAACGAGTCATGAGTTGAAGGATTATTAATAGGGCAAACCCTAATTGAAATCAGTGCTGAATCTCCAATGAGTTAAGTTGAGATTTTGGGTTGCTTAGCCCAAACGGTTTCAAGACCGTTTGGGAATCACCCAAACGGTCTCAAGACCGTTTGGGGGTCACCCCAAGACCGTTTGGAGGTCTGGGATCAAGTATAGTTGATCAATTGAAGGTCCAAAGGCACCAAATCATATTGCAATTAAGTATTGATGTGATGATCAACTCAATAGATCAAACCTTGATGAATTTTCACTAGAGTCCAAAGGATGGATGGGAAAACGGTCTCAAGACCGTTTGGAACTCATCCAAATGGTCTCAAGACCGTTTGGTGTCAACCCAAGACCGTTTGGAGGTCTAGGGTTAAGGTAATTGACCAATTGAGGGCCCAATTACAGTGGGTTAGCGAAACAATCAAATTGCTGTTTTCTAAGTATAGATCTTGTTGAGTTTTGGGTTGAAGGACCCAAACGGTCTCAAGACCGTTTGGGGGTTCCTCCAAACGGTCCTAAGACCGTTTGGGCACAACCCAAGACCGTTTGAAGGTCTAGGGTTGAGTCAATCTAATGGTTTGAGGGTCCAATTGTAGGAAATTGATGAATTGATGAAAATTGCTGATTTTGACCTAATTGGACTTCAACCTTAGTCAAAACGACTTGGATTTTGGTCAAACTTTGGGCAAACGGTCTCAGGATCGTTTGGATGATGTCCAAACGACCTCAAGACCGTTTGGGCCAAGTTTGAGCCCAATTGGAGGTCAATTGATAGGTTCAACCTTGAATTGATTCACATTGTTGAACATTGATGACCAATCGATTTGAAACCCTAATTGAGGAAGATTGAACCCTAATTGGCTTGCAATTGAGGGTCAATTTGATGTCTAAGTGGCTAAGGCTAACCCTAATTGACTCAATTTATAAGTGGTTAGCATAGCTTTGACCAATTGAGGGTTTCAACACACATGTCCATGAACATTGGTGACCTTTGAACCCCTTTGGAGGTCCAAACGGTTTGAGTCCATTTGGACCAAACGGTCTCAAGACCGAGACCGTTTGGGCTCAAACGACCTCAAGATCGTTTGGTCCAATCGATCTCAAGCAAGTTTGATCAAGCGGTTTCAAACCGTTTGAAGCTCCAAACGGTTTGGAAAGTCAACCCTTCCAAACGGTCTTCACCTCCAAACGGTCTCAAGACCGTTTGAGTGGTTGAAACCGTTTGAAGGTTGAAACCGTTTGGAGATTGGTGATGGTTTGTACTTAACCATTTGATGATGTATTTAGTTCAATGGTGATCCAAACTAAACCCTAATGGTAACCTAGGTCATTAAGGGACTACGTGATTAGTGAGTTAACCCATGATGGTAATCATGTGGCAAATTACCAAAATACCCTTGAGGGGTCTAAAGGGGTAAAACCTTGTTCTAATCAAACCCTAATCACATGATGTTGATGTTTTGGCTCATGTTAATCAATGGAGACTTATCTCAACCTGATCTAGAGTGGTGTTGTCACCATCTACTAGTGAGAGGAGAGAGAAAGTATTTCTAGAGAGAGAAAGTATCCTAGAGAGAGAAAGTATCCTTTTAAGGAGGAAACTCAAGTGAGATACTTCAATTACACATGAATGTGCATGTTTAGGGAATGACCCACCTATGTGAGGTCATGGAAACCCTATTTATAATATCTAATGGATCTTAATCCTAATTGAGAGCCTTAATGATGATGTTTCTCTTACATGATGATGTAATAAGTACAATTTACCATGGAGTGAATAGTAAACCCTAATTGACAGGGTTATTGAATTCAACCCTAGTTGATGTGATTCCATGTAAAACCCTAGTTAAGGGTGATTCCATGTGAATCCCTAGTTGAGGGTGATTCCATGTGAATCCCTAGTTGAGGGGGGATTCCAAGTGAAACCCTAATTTGATAATGCATCCTTAATTGTTGAATTGTTTACTATTATCTGTTGAATGAACCATGCAGGTTGTTATGAGATGATGGGCATATCCAGGTATGGAATGCCATGTTATATTAATGAACCATGCAGGTTGTTATGAGATGATGGTTATATCCAGGAATGGAATACCATGTTATATTCATTAAAAGCATGTCTTAAGCTTTATGAATAGTAATCCTTAGTGATGCACTGTGAGTGACATCTTTTGTGGTTTATGGGCTGTAAGAGCCATAAACACCATCA
Source organism: Alisma plantago-aquatica (assembly GCA_963693085.1). NCBI lineage: Eukaryota > Viridiplantae > Streptophyta > Magnoliopsida > Alismatales > Alismataceae > Alisma > Alisma plantago-aquatica. The sequence continues at coordinate 491,787,171 of OY856411.1, read as the reverse complement.
AGGTCATGCTTAACAGATGACTTGTGATGAGATGGCTGAGAACTGATGATTGGAATGAGTTAGGCCTGCTACATTTTAGTATTCTCATATATAGCTGTGATGCTAATGTTTTGTATGATGTTATGAATACTGAATGTACCTAACTAATCAAGCGAAATGTAGAGCCCTGATCATAGATCCATCATTGTCAGAGTCTAAATGATGGTGAAGCAGGTTTTCCCCAGGGAACTCCTGGATCATATACTTTTGAGTATATGGGGTACATGGATGTGTAGAACCTTACATCCTAGTGTAGGTATTTGATGTAGATTCTTGTAGTCCGTCATACCTTCACTAAAAGAGAAATGGTGAGAGGATTTGATGTAGATTCATGTAGTCCATCATTCCCCACCACACAGTCCAAAAGGTGAGATGCATCCCTACACTCCCTTAAAAACATAATCAACAGCGTAGTATATCTGTTAGAGTTATCTACGAGTTATTTGATTGATGTTACCATGAATAGTATAGATGTTCTCACATTTTATTATTGGTTGAGCTCTTGCTTATCATCAAACTGCTAGTGAATACCTTGAAGGTTTTTATTGCTTTAGTTATTCCCTGCTTTGCTTATAAAGCTTCTAGTGGAGAGTTATAACTCTCGCTGGGGAAATTATGTATAATTGTCTCACCCCGTAGACTTCTACTTTTTAGGTGGTCGTCGAAGACGGGGGAACAAGAACTCAGGTGACCAATCCCAACAACAGCAGCATCAGGAGCAGTAAATATCTTAGGTGGAGATCTAGCCTGCTTCATGGTGTAGTATAGAGTCAGTCTTATGTGTCCTCTGTACTCTCAGGTCCTGGAGTGTTTTGAGTATGAATTCTTGAGAAGTTTTGTATCATGTTGTATATAATTACTCAAGAAGTAATTGTCAGTGATGTAAACAGTTAAATCCTTTTTCTATGGAAAAGGTTTGAGGTTTCAAGCTCTTATCTCAAAAAGTTTTAATTTCTCGTGATTTTTGGTCTTCCGCTGTTTACCGAATGCTTCCGCACATGTTTAAATCGAGATTAATTCGTGGTTTGGAGATCGGAGCCCACAATTAAGTGGTATCAGAGCTCTAGGTTCGCCGAGTCTACAGAGGCATAGGACATAGGAAGTCGAGTCTATCTTTAGTATTCCTTCCTTATCTAATAGAGTCTTCTACTCCTCAGGAGAAGAAGATACTTAAGATGTCAGAGCCACATGATGAGTATGTGGGAGAAAGTAGTGTCAGTGCACCTCAAGGCGGTGCAAGAGTACCAGAGGTGGAACAGCTTGTACCAGAACAACTTAGAGAGCCACCCCAGTTTGACCCAGCTGATATGGGTAACCCAGCAGTCCAGACAATGTTTGGGCAGTTTATGACTGCCATAACACATATAACCGACAGGTTGCCTATGCCTGCACCTAGGGCACCTGTCCAACCAGAGGGGCAAGGTATCGGAAAGACGTTCGAGCGACTACGTCGTGTCGGAGCTACCGAGTACCATGGGACTGCTGACCCCGCAGATGCTGATCTGTGGTTGACAGAGCTGGAAAAGGCTTTCAGGATCCTCAACATCCCTGAAGCTGAGAAGGTTAGACATGCTGTCTATCTTCTCAAAGGAAGTGCTGGTCACTGGTGGACCATGGAAGAGCAGAAGAGACCTGGAATAGAAATCTCGTGGGAAGACTTTCGGCGGGAATTTGTCCAAAGATATTTCCCGAAGACCTTCCTAGACGAGAAGATCTCTCAGTTTGAGAGACTGAGACAGGGTATGATGAACATTAGCGAGTACGAAGATAAGTTCATGGAGCTGTTGCGGTTTTGTCCTCAAATGGCAGTTAATGATGAGGAAAGAATTCGGCGCTTTGAGAAGGGGTTGAACGCTGAACTGACCACTCCTGTGTCTGCTTTAGAGAACAGGGAGAGGTTTGCCATTTTTGTGGAATCAGTAAGGAGGATAGAGAGGTCTGAAATTGAGAAACGACAGACTAGTAGCAAGAAGGTGTACACTCAGACTCAAAAACAAAAGTCTAAAAGTTTTAAAAAGCCGAGATTTTCTGCATCGACAACATCATCAAGATCCCAAACCCAGACACAATGGATGCCAAGTAGGGATAGGGATCTTAGTTATATTCCAAATAAGGCCTCCAATATAGCATCAACATCGGTGTCTAGACCTCACCGACCTTATACTATACCTAGAATCTGTTATCAATGCAGACAACCGGGACATCTGGTAAAAGATTGTCCAGACGGGAATCCAATGATGACTCAACCTCAGGGGTAGAGTCAGCAAGGATCACAAAGGAGGCAGTTTTCTAGTAACAATAGAGGACGTGGACAGACGTCCCGGGCAGGTCAGAGGAAATAAAGTCATTCTGATATTTCATTTTCATGTTTCTATGTGTTAAAGATATGAAAATAGTTGTTTTTGAAATTATTTTGACTAGTCCTATAAGGACACAAGGGAGATGAGAACTTATATCTCACTCAATGTTCCTTAAAATGTTTTATAATCTCTCTTATCTGTATGTCAAAAGATGAGATTTAGAAATGATGCCTGGAGGAAATATAGGAATGGAAAACCTTGTGTGTATAAGGATATGAAGAGTGAGGAATGAGACAGTATGTAAGTGCATACTACTTGATCTCAGTATTTGTAAACCCTGGCCAGGTATACAGCTATTGATGATAAAGTGAGTATGGAAACTCCTAGATTGATATCTTTTTTGATTGCCCTGATCAAGCAATCATTCTGATACAATCTAATGAGTATCATGAAATAAGAAATATGGAACAATTAAAAAGGGGAAAGCTATGTGTCATCCCCAACAAAAAGGGAAGAGCTATGTGTCATTCCCAAACAAACAAAAAGGGAAAGCTATGTGTCATCCCCAACAAAAAGGGAAGAGCTATGTGTCATTCCCAAACAAACAAAAAGGGAAAGCTATGTGTCATCCCCAACAAAAAGGGGAAAGCTATGTGTCATCCCCAAACAAAAAGGGAAGAGCTATGTGTCATTCCCAAACAAACAAAAAGGGAAGAGCTATGTGTCATTCCCAATTAAAAATGGAAGAGCTATGTGTCATTCCCAATCAAAAAGGGAAAAGCTATGTGGCATTTTCAATTAATAAGAAGAACTATGTGAACTATCCCAATTACATAGAGTTGTAAAGGATTACTGAGTATATTATCCTTGTTAGATATATATGTTGTTCCTTTTGATAAATATTCTTGGGTGATGATAGAAGTATGTTCTTTTATGCCTCTTCTTTCCAATAATATGGACATCATATGTTAGGGGTTTATGCTCTGCATAAACATTGGTAAGGTTGAATTAGTGAAAGGAGCCTTGTGTGGAATTGCAGAATTCATGATACCTCCATGATATTAAGATAATATGTGGAGACTTGAGGACATGATTAATGAATACTCTGTTTCTCCTTTTGTCTGAGATTTCGGGGACGAAATCCTTGTTAGGGGTTTATGATTTGTAACACCCCTGACCTGGGTTATGAACTAACCCTAGAAGTTTTGCCTAAAAATGTAATTATATACTTGTGAAAACTCCCTGGCATGTAATTAAGTTCCCCAGGAACATATAATTTTCAATTTTGCTCCTTTTTGAATAAAGTTGTAGCATGGTGTTGTATGCAGGGACCTATGTGCAAATTACCCAGTTTAAGGGTTGAACTTGCAAAAGTCACAAGATAAGATGTATCTCTGATGATGAGACATCATGAGGATGTCTATGATGAAGTTTGAGGGATTTCCCAAGCTTGAGCACCAAGGTGCAGCTGTGGAAGCAACCCCCATGCTTAGAAACCCTAATTTGGGGTAAAATGCAATTTACCCAAATTGAGGGGTTCAACTTGTAATTCTTAATATCTAAAACATCTTTTAAGACTCTTGTCATCATTTAGAGTGGAAATGATGAAAGGGGCACATCAAAGATTGATCAGATAAGAAAAGATGAACTTTGTGGTAAAGACACCTAATTTGGGTATAGAAATCTTTCATGGATGTACCCTAGTTGTAGGTTGGATTTCTTTACCCTTAGATCTTGAGATTTCATGAGATTTTCATAAGGATAGATGGGTGTGGACGTGCCCTTGAGCAAGGAGGGACCTAGATGTGATTTCCAATCTTATAAGGTCCTTAGGGTGTAAAAGGGGCTAAAGTATATAAGCCACCTCTTTACAAGATAAGTGAACGATCTTTCCTTTACTTCATTCTCATCTCTTCTTGCTCAAACGGCCAAAGGTAGCTCTGGAGCTCAGGAGGACGACCAAGGGAGTGCAAGGTAGGTTTGGATCATCCCTCTTGCTTGAATTCATGGAAGAAACTCGTTTTCAAGGTTGAATTCATGGCTAGCTCACCTAGCTCTATCTTTCTAGCTATTCCTTTCCAACCTTTCCTTGGAGAATTCACCTTGGCCGACCTGTGGAGCTTCTAGGACGCCATTAAAGGCTTGGAGCTCGAAAGCTTGGAGCTCAAGGAGCAAGCTTTAGGCGGGTTTTATAACTCTAAACTTTATGCTTGATTATACATCCTTTTCTATGCATATAGTTGCTAGTTCTTCTTCTTCCCTATCTTTCCTTGCATCCTTGCAAGCAAAATCGTGAAGAACTGCTACTGTTCTCAAGGTAGAAGATAAGGGCGTTAATTCCTATGCTTATCCATGGTTTTTCACTTTATCAAACGACCTCCACCTATTGCTCAAAACGGTTTCAAACCATTTGGTGGGCAAACGGTTTCAGGGTCGTTTGAGGGAAAACGGTCTTCAAGACCGTTTGGTCCCGTTGACCAAGCAAAGACTGTTTGGGAATCTGGTTCATAATTATGTAGGTTAATCACCCACAAAATTTGAGAGGTTAACGCCAAAGGAATCGTGAGTTATGAGCAAATCAATTAGCAAAAACCAATTGAATTAAGTTCTGATTTTCAATCTGTTTAATTTACCCTTTTTGGGCAAACGGTCTCAAGACCGTTTAAGATGGTTGATTAAACGTTGACCGTTTGGGATTACTGTTCATAATGATGTTAATTAACGACTCACCAAATTTTATGGATTAATTCCAAACGAGTCATGAGTTGAAGGATGATTAATAGGGCAAACCCTAATTGAAATCAGTGCTGAATCTCCAATGAGTTAAGTTGAGATTTTGGGTTGCTTAGCCCAAACGGTTTCAAGACCGTTTGGGAATCACCCAAACGGTCTCAAGACCGTTTGGGGGTCACCCCAAGACCGTTTGGAGGTCTGGGGTCAAGTATAGTTGATCAATTGAAGGTCCAAAGGCACCAAATCATATTGCAATTAAGTATTGATGTGATGATCAACTCAATAGATCAAACCTTGATGAATTTTCACTAGAGTCCAAAGGATGGATGGGCAAACGGTCTCAAGACCGTTTGGAACTCATCCAAACGGTCTCAAGACCGTTTGGTGTCAACCCAAGACCGTTTGGAGGTCTAGGGTTAAGGTAATTGACCAATTGAGGGCCCAATTACAGTGGGTTAGTGAAACAATCAAATTGCTGTTTTCTAAGTATAGATCTTGTTGAGTTTTGGGTTGAAGGACCCAAACGGTCTCAAGACCGTTTGGGGGTTCCTCCAAACGGTCCTAAGACCGTTTGGGCACAACCCAAGACCGTTTGAAGGTCTAGGGTTGAGTCAATCTAATGGTTTGAGGGTCCAATTGTAGGAAATTGATGAATTGATGAAAATTGCTGATTTTGACCTAATTGGACTTCAACCTTAGTCAAAACGACTTGGATTTTGGTCAAACTTTGGGCAAACGGTCTCAGGATCGTTTGGATGATGTCCAAACGACCTCAAGACCGTTTGGGCCAAGTTTGAGCCCAATTGGAGGTCAATTGATAGGTTCAACCTTGAATTGATTCACATTGTTGAACATTGATGACCAATCGATTTGAAACCCTAATTGAGGAAGATTGAACCCTAATTGGCTTGCAATTGAGGGTCAATTTGATGTCTAAGTGGCTAAGGCTAACCCTAATTGACTCAATTTATAAGTGGTTAGCATAGCTTTGACCAATTGAGGGTTTCAACACACATGTCCATGAACATTGGTGACCTTTGAACCCCTTTGGAGGTCCAAACGGTTTGAGTCCATTTGGACCAAACGGTCTCAAGACCGTTTGGATCCAAACGGTCTCAAGACCGTTTGAGACCAAACGGTCTCAAGACCGTTTGGGGCCAAACGGTCTCAAGACCGTTTGGGCTCAAACGACCTCAAGATCGTTTGGTCCAATCGATCTCAAGCAAGTTTGATCAAACGGTTTCAAACCGTTTGAAGCTCCAAACGGTTTGGAAAGTCAACCCTTCCAAACGGTCTTCACCTCCAAACGGTCTCAAGACCATTTGGATCCAAATGGTCTCAAGACCGTTTGGGGCCAAACGGTCTCAAGACCGTTTGAGTGGTTGAAACCGTTTGAAGGTTGAAACCGTTTGGAGATTGGTGATGGTTTGTACTTAACCATTTGATGATGTATTTAGTTCAATGGTGATCCAAACTAAACCCTAATGGTAACCTAGCTCATTAAGGGACTACATGATTAGTGAGTTAACCCATGATGGTAATCATGTGGCAAATTACCAAAATACCCTTGAGGGGTCTAAAGGGGTAAAACCTTGTTCTAATCAAACCCTAATCACATGATGTTGATGTTTTGGCTCATGTTAATCAATGGAGACTTATCTCAACCTGATCTAGAGTGGTGTTGTCACCATCTACTAGTGAGAGGAGAGAGAAAGTATTTCTAGAGAGAGAAAGTATCCTAGAGAGAGAAAGTACCCTTTTAAGGAGGAAACTCAAGTGAGATACTTCAATTACACATGAATGTGCATGTTTAGGGAATGACCCACCTATGTGAGGTCATGGAAACCCTATTTATAATATCTAATGGATCTTAATCCTAATTGAGAGCCTTAATGATGATGTTTCTCTTACATGATGATGTAATAAGTACAATTCACCATGGAGTGAATAGTAAACCCTAATTGACAGGGTTATTGAATTCAACCCTAGTTGAGGTGATTCCATGTAAAACCCTAGTTAAGGATGATTCCATGTGAATCCCTAGTTGAGGGTGATTCCATGTGAATCCCTAGTTGAGGGGGGATTCCAAGTGAAACCCTAATTTGAGAATGCATCCTTAATTGTTGAATTGTTTACTATTATCTGTTGAATGAACCATGCAGGTTGTTATGAGATGATGGGCATATCCAGGTATGGAATGCCATGTTATATTAATGAACCATGCAGGTTGTTATGAGATGATGGTTATATCCAGGAATGGAATACCATGTTATATTCATTAAAAGCATGTCTTAAGCTTTATGAATAGTAATCCTTAGTGATGCACTGTGAGTGACATCTTTTGTGGTTTATGGGCTGTAAGAGCCATAAACACCATCAAGGTCATGCTTAACAGATGACTTGTGATGAGATGGCTGAGAACTGATGATTGGAATGAGTTAGGCCTGCTACATTTTAGTATTCTCATATATAGCTGTGATGCTAATGTTTTGTATGATGTTATGAATACTGAATGTACCTAACTAATCAAGTGAAATGTAGAGCCCTGATCATAGATCCATCATTGTCAGAGTCTAAATGATGGTGAAGCAGGTTTTCCCCAGGGAACTCCTGGATCATATACTTTTGAGTATATGGGGTACATGGATGTGTAGAACCTTACATCCTAGTGTAGGTATTTGATGTAGATTCTTGTAGTCCGTCATACCTTCACTAAAAGAGAAATGGTGAGAGGATTTGATGTAGATTCATGTAGTCCATCATTCCCCACCACACAGTCCAAAAGGTGAGATGCATCCCTACACTCCCTTAAAAACATAATCAACAGCGTAGTATATCTGTTAGAGTTATCTACGAGTTATTTGATTGATGTTACCATGAATAGTATAGATGTTCTCACATTTTATTATTGGTTGAGCTCTTGCTTATCATCAAACTGCTAGTGAATACCTTGAAGGTTTTTATTGCTTTAGTTATTCCCTGCTTTGCTTATAAAGCTTCTAGTGGAGAGTTATAACTCTCGCTGGGGCAATTATGTATAATTGTCTCACCCCGTAGACTTCTACTTTTTAGGTGGTCGTCGAAGACGGGGGAACAAGAACTCAGGTGACCAATCCCAACAACAGTAGCATCAGGAGCAGTAAATATCTTAGGTGGAGATCTAGCCTGCTTCATGGTGTAGTATAGAGTCAGTCTTATGTGTCCTCTGTACTCTCAGGTCCTGGAGTGTTTTGAGTATGAATTCTTGAGAAGTTTTGTATCATGTTGTATATAATTACTCAAGAAGTAATTGTCAGTGATGTAAACAGTTAAATCCTTTTTCTATGGAAAAGGTTTGAGGTTTCAAGCTCTTGTCTCAAAAAGTTTTAATTTCTCGTGATTTTTGGTCTTCCGCTATTTACCGAATGCTTCCGCACATGTTTAAATCGAGATTAATTCGTGGTTTGGAGATCGGAGCCCACATAAGGCCTATAGGCAAATATAAACTAATAACTCCAACTGTGGTAGCATCAACTCTTACTCCATTAGCGACCCACAACTCGAGTTGGCCCTTTCGTAAAGGCTTACTTCTTATCAGATCATGCATATTTGAACATATGTGAGATCCACATTTGGTATTCAGTACCCATGATGAAGAAATATTTAAATTTATCTCAATAACATATATACCTAAAGTGGAGATCTCTATCCCCTGCTTCTTCTTCCTCAGTTCCTCTAGGTAGAGAGGGCAATTTCTATTCCAATGTCCAGCCTAGTGACAATGGTGACAACTGCCTTCTTTGGAGATCCCACCTTTAGCTTTGAGCACGGATGACTTTGGCTTCTGCCCAGCTTTAGAACATTTCTTAGCCTTGCCTTTTGACTTTCCCTATGTCTTGTTGATCATCATCACAAACTTGGGTTTGTCTTTCTTCATCGGTTCTTCAGCTGTCCTCAACATGCCCAACAATTCTGACAACGGCTTGTCAAGATTGTTCATGTTGTAGTTCATGATAAAATGACAATATGATTCAGGCAACGATTGTAGAATCACACCAGTGGCCAACTCTTGACGTAGGGGAAATCCCATCTTGGATTGGCTATCCACGTACCCAATCAAAGTGAGTATATGGGTGCTAACTAATTCTCCCTCTTTCATCTTGCTTTTGAATAAAGCCTTGGAGACATCATATCTCTCCCGTCTTGCTTGATGCTGATACATGTTCTTGAGATGTGTTACCATCTCCATGACATTCATGTTCTCATTCTGCTCTTTCAACTCATATTTCTATGAGCACAACATCAGGCACTTGACATCCACAACATCATCAAGGTGCTTCTTATAAGCATCCTTTTCAGCCTTGGGCGCATTTGAGGTGGGTTTCGCTGGCTCTGGTGTTTCAAGGACATAGAGCTTATGCTCATGTGTGAGAATAATTCTCAGCATCCTAAACCCATTTTGAAAGTTGGTTTCAGTAAGTTTGTCCTTCTCAAGGATCGGTCACAATGAGAAAGTGTGAGTGTTGTTTGCCATTTGATTGCTATAAAAGAAAAAGTTTGCATTTAGTCTAAAACATTTTGACTTGTAAAGATTTGATAAATGAGATTAATTAAGCCTTTAATAAATTATGCTCCCACTATTTTATTTAAATTGATAGCCCTCACTATCAACTTGGAAGATTGCAGCGTACAACCTTCTAGTGAGCCAAGATCCAAAATAATTGGACTAATGCCCAGTCAACATCGGCGTCAAAGACCAAATATTAAGGGAGGCAACTTTTGCCAATTGCATCATATGCAACTCTTGGATAGATGATCATGCAAAACTCCTTGCCATGATGCATATGTGTGCCTTTAGGTACTTGATCCTATCAAGGTTCCCTAGTTAAGTCCAACTCATAAGCCAACATGATGAGTGTGCACCCTGTAGAGGCAAACCCACACACCAACCATCACACTTCCACGAGATAGATAGTGTACCATGCGGAGGCGTGCACACACATAGTCGATTAAGATTTTCATGTGTGTTGCTTTATGGAAGGCAACTAAAACTTAATATTATTAATTGAGGGGTTTTATTAATACATATACATATCCATATACCACATACTTATAGTATGTATCATATACTACTATATCCACAACCACAAATGATAGACACACAATCACAAACACAAATACATCGGTTATGGCCATACTATTATAATCCTTTGGAGCAACAAAGGATTATGGTCCACCTAAGGTCTTATGCATCTCATGCAACAACACCTGTGAATCAACCTGTAAGGATCAACATTACAATGAACTTCATGGATGCTCTGTGAGGTTGGAACTTTAAGTTGCTTCTTAGAATTGGATCTTCAAGTTGTTTCTCCATGGACGGTCCTTGGAGTTGGATTTTTCAGGTTGCTTCTTGGAATTGGATCTTCATGGTGCTTCTCCATGGACGCTCCTTGGAGTTGGATCTTCAAGTGGCCTCCCTACATCAAGTTTAAAAGACTAAAACTAATCCTATCTCTATTACATCATATGAGTACACATATAAAGAGAAAGAATTGATTACACTTTGAAATAAGAGATGAGGCTCGACATGCAAGCCGAATACTTTATAAAAAGGATCAACATACAACCATTATACATCCATAGCATTCTCAAACAAACATATCCACAAGATTCACAACCACATTCATTCACAACATTCATAAAAAGGGATTCTAGGCCATAACCGTGCATGCATTCACCACATAAAATAGATTTTTAAGGCGATGTGTATGATATCCTAGGTATATCTACATATACGTATATACATATTAAAATTGCAGTCCTTTTAATGCTGGACATTTCCCATTAAATAAATTTTTGACTCCCTCACAGACTATGTAGGGTACACAGGGGCAGCGCCCTTGAAAGGTCTATGAAATTTTACTTCCGTGCACTTAGGAAAATCAATATTTTCCATAGTCGACCCTGTCTGAAACGTCAAAAATAGAATCCTGTGGCGTATGTGGAATTAGGTTTAGATTTTCACATTAACCATTTTTATTTGCATCATATGCAACATAGAAAATAATATACAACAATTCGATCATATTGAAACAAATCCAAATACGCCGTAGATCGACGCTGCTCTGATACCACTGTTTGGGTTTTGTAGAGAAATCATACGCGACGAAATCAACAAAAATAAATTTCCACGCCTGGAATAGGATCTCATTGAAAAAAGCGTATTCATAAAGAGTGTTCGTGGGATATACCTTATCACGGAGCAAGTCCGATGATGTCTCACTGCACGATGGTGTGCAACGCTGCTGGCCTACACAAATGATACTTCTCTCCCATTCGTTGAGTACGTTGCGAGAAGATCCGGCGGTGCTCCTTTTGTGCGGTGATGTACGCCACTTGTAGAACGTATGGATGGTTTTTGACATCTTCCTAACGTAGGCATCTCAACGTCTACGTCTCTACTTCGTCCATGTAGATGGACTGGAACTCCACGTTACACTTCCTAAGCCGACGGGAAGGAATAATCTCTATGTGATGATGTGCTAGTGTCGTAGTGCTCTCCTTTCTCTCCTGAGGATGGTGGCGGCTAGGGTTTACTTATGTGAGCGTAAACTAAAAAGGCTCTCTCTATATCTTGTAAAGATATCAGCCATCAAGCCCCTTTAAATAGGAGACGAAAGGAAGCAGAGTTTCCTAAACCCATCGGTAAACAGAAAGACTGCGTTAATTAAAATGCTCATAGATTAATTAGAATATTTTGGAATTAATTAATTAACTAAATAATCATATTAATTGATTAATTCATATCTGACTCCATGCAATCACTCGGGATGGCTCTATGGGCATATATACCAAAATTTTTGACACCTTATTTTTGGAACAAAATTAATGGATAAAAATCACTTATGAGAATACCACTTGTGATGAGTGCAACCCAAGAGGAGGATACACTCATTGTTATTGAGGAATAAAACATGCAACCTAACTTAAACAACCACACATACATAAGGAAATGATGCATCTTATTTCTTAAAGTGTATTTACCTAGCATGTATGATAATGCAACATTGGAAAATAAAACTAACTATTACAAGTTAAAAAGTTCAGAATCATCATCCACATGGGTTTCATAACATTAGAGGAAAGAGGAAACTAAAATTAAGTACTATACTAGTCACAAACAATAACCTAACCATCTTAGATTTCCTTGTAACCATTGGATTGGGGAAGACTCCTCCTAGAATTTCTCCTCAAGATTATGAACTGGTGGTTTGTTTTGGAAACAACAACCATTCATGGAAGACAATGAAAGTATGTGACAATACATACACTGGTATGTGTGTAAAAATTAAAAACTGGCCAATATGAGAGTTAGATATATAAGAGAGTTATTCTAGTTCAAAAGGGAGTAAAAATATGGGAAGTGAAAAATAACGAGGGCACATAGTTATCAAAAGGTGACAATGTATTATTAAAGAGGTATAACCAACAAAGTATTTCTTTCCTTTAAAGTATTTAATAAGAATAAGTGATAAATGCATATTTATCTATTTTATTTACATATTTCATACCATTACATAGGAGCATTTTTTTGATTATTTCCTATTTTTAGAGTTAGTTACCTTACTTTAGCTTTTCTCACTTTAATTTGGAGTTTTTATTAGATTTGCTTAAATTTTGTAGGAAAATGGCCCAATGACTCCAAATCCCAAAAGACCTAAGAATTAGAGGCTTCAATTCTCATCTTTAGCCTTCCATTTGATCAACTGACACAACCCGTCGATCGACTCACATTCATGAAATCTCACCCTCCCAAAACTACAATCTATCAATTGGCATCCATTCAATCGACTCACTACCAAGACCAAATCAAACTCAAGATTGAGAAAGCTCATTACTTCACAAGAATTAGTTAAGCCCATAAAATCTAACCAGTCTTAGTAAAAGTTAGAACCAAGAAGGCTCATCATTGCAAAAGAATTGGTCAATACTGGAAACTCCAGCCAATCGATTGGCACCGCAGTCGACCGACTTGCCAACAAGACCTAGTCAACTCAAAATCAAGAAAAACCATTCTTGCACATGAATTGGTCAAGCAAAGAAACTCCAACCAGACTCAATCAAAGCTAGAATCGATAAGATTTATTACTATAGATGAACCAACTGATTGATCACCAACTGATATGTTGACATACCTTTGGTCTGAAGCAAACATTAAATCCAGTCGATTGATTGGAATCCTAGCCAATTGATTGGCGTCACAAACCAAAACTCCCCAACCCATATCATGAGAAGCTTTTAGGGTTTCAACCCTCATACCCTACATAAAATGAGGGGGAATCCATTATCCAAGAGCATCGATTAATCATGTTTTAGATTTCATTCTCAATCGTCTAAGAGATCCCCTCAGTGTGCACAAAGCAAGGAGGGGAGAAAAGGAGATGCCATCATCCTCACAGAGATTGCTTCAGTGTTTCCATATCCTTGCCACATGACTCTTTCTATCCCTATCCTTACTTATGTATCTATTTCTATTATGTTTCAGTAGTTCCATTTTTCTGAGACATGGGGAGTATGACCATGAACCTGTAGCTTGTCTTAGCTAATTCCATTAAATAAATAATATATGTTTCTTCATTTGTTTAAAAATGTGAATTTTGAAATGATCACTTATTCTTCATGATTGTTATGATCCATAATGATGATACCCCAGAATTACGAACTAGAATATCAAATGAGACTTACATGTTTTGATGAGACCCCAAATGAAAACTTATTGGATCATTGAACCATCACCTGCAGTGGACGAGACCCTAGGTCTGCGGGTAGCTTGATCCATGATATCAATTTCCAATAAGGACATATCTACATGACCTTAATCCAATTATTTGTTTAAAAAGGAATTAAAATTACTAAGATAACTATAAAGAAACATGGTGGTGAAACACATACTTCCAACAATCTCATTAATTGTATAAAAAACCCAATTTGAATTGGTTTTTATTTCTACAATTTCCATTCTTACCTTAGCTTTAATCACTCTCCTCAAGACTGAAATTAAAATGTTGTTCATCATAATTGGTTTAAAGTAAACTCTTAAAAATGTCACTCCTTGAGACAGATACTGTAACATCCCTGACCTGGGTTATGCTTTAACCCTAGATGTTTTGTTTGAGAAAGATAATTATATGATTGATTTTATCTTTTGAAAAGTAATTAAGGATCAAGAGGAGCTTATGTTTCAATTTTAGTCCTTTTTGAATAATGTTGAAAATAATGTTTTGCCTATTTTGGACTAAAGTGCAAATTACCCAAGTTGAGGGGTTAAATTGAAAATGTCATATGATAAAATGTTCCTCAAGTGTTTTAGCATCATGAGAATGAGAATGATGCAGAGGTATGGCTTGTGGCAGCCTGAGCACCAAGAAAGAGCTTATTAAGCAATGTTTGTGCATTAAAACCTAGTTTTGGTGTAATGTGCAATTTACCCAAAACCCAGGGTTCAATATGCAAAATACCACTTCTAGAGAGTCCCTAACATTCCTTGGTATAAATTAGAGACAAGAAAATTAGAGGGGCGTCTTATTTGAATCTCTTTGAAAGAGAGAGAATCTTGATATTAAAATAATCAAGATTTAAGCATAATTGAAACCCTAATTCAATTTAATGCAAAAATAAATATATTAATGAAAGTGCCCTTCAACCAAAAGTGTGATGTTTGAATTTGTATAAGTGTGGACGTCCTTGTGCCTTGCAATGGCACCAAAATATCTAAAGTGAGTGGGGAGCCTACTCACATTAGCTAAAGAAAAAGTAATATCCACTCATTTTTGGATATTATTATTATATCAATTAAGGTGCTTAATTTGTTTTCTTTTAATTCATGGATAAAGAAGAGTATTTTGAAGGGAAGGATGATGGCTTCGTATGAAAGGAAGTGAGGGGGATAAGTGGCACCAATTTAAGGAATTGAAGGATTTTTATAACACTTTCTCTCTCTTGAAATTCCCTTACATATATCCCATTTTTCACCCACATGAAAGACTCTTTTTCGACTCTTCTTTCTTTCCTTGCTTTGTCCGTGCACAAGGGATCTTAGGAGCAACAGGAGGACGTACCCCAACCTGTAGGTAATCTCCTTAATCATCTTCAACCTTGATTTCATCACTACTACAGAAAATGCTTTTTACAATGGGAAAAACACAACAGTTCTGTTGGTTGTATTGTAGTTAGCATATCTCTTACAACAAGTCTATTTGTGTGTTGTGAATTATATATTTTATACAACACAAGTTATATACAACAGGCCAAACTCGTTGTAGTATATGTGATACTACAACATGTACTAAATTGTTGTAATAGAGTATAATATCACAACATACTCAAATATGTTGTAAAAGACCATAATTACACAACATGCTCTAAACCGTTGTAATAGTCACACATGCTAACTTGTTGTAATAGATCATCATTAGACAACGTACTCTAAACCGTTGTAAATCCACTAGAATAAGAACCTACAATATAGCATACTCAAGCCTCTTGAACTTAGTCATAAACTTGTCAAGACAAATCAACTTTCATAGGTAGGAACCAATTCGATTGAACGTATCATCATCCTAGAGTTTGAGTGATAGGGCAAAGATCTTTAATAAGACCGAAATCTCCACCAATTTGATCTTCTCCATAGGTTCATCCCTTTCCCATCGATGCATATTGCCTGTTTTCATCAACACATTCTCTCCAAAGTCATCCCAGTGTAATGAAGAGAGACAAGGCCAACCATAGCACTTCAAAGTACATCCAGTGGCATATAGATGCTTTTTTGTAGCTATTATTGTAGTAAAATCAGTCAATAGAAGGTACTATCCCAAGAGACCCTCCAATCCATCATGAAGTTCAATACATGTCCTCTGAAATATGCATTTCTTGTTCTGAATTTCCATATATTTGTTGGTAGTATGAGGTACTAAAACATAAGTCAAAACCACTTATATACATGTTGCCACAATTGTGACATGAACTTTAGGTCACAATAAATAATTACTTTTAAACTACATGTAAATGAACTATCTGATCCATGTAGATTCATGACATGCCACCAACCTTATATGTGGATTTGAAGGGAGGACCTTGATTTGACTCGGTTAGGTGATAAAAGACCAACCCAAACCACATTGTAACCACTACTAAAGATAGTAAATAAATCACAAGGTCGATTGCAGTATTCTCCAACTTCCACTATGGAATATAAAGTGGATGGAGAAGACCACCAGGTACATCTTGGAAAAGATGACAATGGAAAAAAAATTGGTCAAACAAGTCAATGATGTACAACAATGGTTTCAATTTTTCATATCACTTAGTTCAACATGTGGTAGTCAATGCCCGTACTCATTGACACATTCCTCTTATTCATGAATAAGACAAGATCTCATAGGGGTGAGACATTGTAGAAAATGAATCACATTTTCAAAGCTCCTACAACTTCTTCTTGAGCTTAGTTAACTTGATAAGTTGCACGCAGTACAATGGCTCCAAGATGGAAACTCTTCTAGGTACCAGATGAATGGATATTCCATTTAATTGGAAAAAGGCAGTCCTGGCATGTCATAAGTAAACATGTCAAGGAAGAACCATATCACATATTTGTCTTCCAACTTAGACAACAATGGAATTGTGAACTACTTATGCCATATGATATCTATATCTAGAAGAGATGAGATTCTCCACCTTGATCAACTGAGATGAGAAGATATTGATAATCTCGCTTCCAACTTTTATTTCAGAAACAATCACCATCACAATGGAAGAAAGTGACCTTATTCTTTATACAGATAAGTCTTCATCAAACTTCTTTGACCAATCCATACCCATAATGATGTCGAAAGTGGTCATTTCTAGAATGAGGAAGCACGTCTCAAACTACTTCCTAGAGATACATATGTAATTAGTTTGGATCATGAGATGAGAATATGTAATCATACCACTAGGATTTATGCATGCATAATGTGATACAAATACACAACTGATAATTCTAACATCTTACTAACTAAAAGTATATGAAGATGTGAGAAGAACCATAACTAAAAAGTGCCTTTATAAGATTTTGGTTCAGGTATATGATACCTTCAATCACTTCATTGCTCTTAGGCATACTCAATGTTGAATGCATATACACGTCCTATGTGTCTTTCTACGCGGGTCTACATCCCTAATTTTTTTAATTCCATTTTGACTAAATATGTTGTTGCTACGCAGTGGGTGAGCTAGGGATGATCCGTTTTGAAGTCAAGGACACTGGGGCCTTTTCTAGGTAGCATACACCATACAAAAATAGTACCATAATATATATCAACTCTCTAATAAGAACCAAGTTCTTCTAGTATGGAGCATACGAAACCCTACATATCCTTCAATATTTCCCCTGAACTTATAAAGACAAGTTTAGTAGTATCTAGATCATATACTCCCACCTAACAAAAGTATGCCAAGGTATGTATTGGGAAATACCATGTTGTATCCACATATCATCTATCTTCAGCTCTTCTTTGATCACAAGATTTCGAGTAGTAAAATTTTTACTTTACATCACTCATATATGTGGCATTCCAAACATGGAATGTCACAAAAAGCAGGAAACCCTAAAAATAAAATGCTAAAAAATCATAATAACTATTTTCAATCAACAATGCAAGGAAAATTTTGAGTAAAATTCCATAATCATGTACATGTATACTACTCATGTAACTATACAAAGATATCACAATTGACCACAGTCACCACCTACTAATAAAAAAAGTTTTTCATGTTCATACAAATAACATGAGCAACATGGACAAGTCATGTAAGCTTAAAGGTGGAGTTAAAGATTCATGAAAATAAGAATACACCCTTCTAAAAGTGGAGTTATAAATACATAAACATAAGATACACCCTTCCCATACTCGAGTGTACATAGAAGACTCTAGACATTACCAATACTCTGACATTCACAATCTTCCACTGCTACCTTAAAGAAGGGGGGTACTCACTCTCAAAACCCTAAGATGGGTGTTGGGAACCCAAAAAGGGTGGAGAACCACAAGAGCAAGACCAGGGTCCATGTGTGAGATAAATAATCCACATATCATTCTAAGATATGAAAGTTCTACAACAAAAACTAACTAATACAATTATACAATTAATAGTAGCTTCTACTACACATTTGAGAATTAAGTTAATATAAGATAAGACAATTTCCACATGTAAAAATCTATATACTAATAATAAAATCATTATAATATGAATCTTCAACATAACCAAAGATAATAAGACATGATTTGATTCATCTTTTATAATAATGCCATGGGTAGTTGACATGTACCACCAATCATACTCTCTAGTTCCCATGAAGTTCTTGGACCACTAAAAAAGATATTAGGATTAACCAATCTCCATAAGACATCCCCATGCCTCAATCAAAGTGAGAATATAGGGGCTCACAACAAAAACTTATACAACAACATAAGGCATGTCCCGGTTACTTTAGGTCATGACACAAACCATACATCGTGAACATGTATGTCCAATTATCATCATATCACATTTTTTTCTCAATCACATTAGCAGATTTTCCATAATTGCTGGAGATATGGCCTCAACTACACTCATATGTATTAATGATCTCAGGGCACTGATGAGACCATACCTCATATGGATTTCTAGTAACCATATTGACTAAATATAATTTGACTCTAAGTACCTTATGACAACCCCCGAGATGCTACAAGGATACTGATTTTTCTACCTCACTTTGGAACACAAGGATAGTTTGTACGGACACATGTCACTACATGAATTAGGGTTTTACATTACTAATTAAACATTTTACTTGCCTTACATAGAATAGAAGGGTAGAATATATTTTAATGATAATGCAAGCTAGAGAAAGGCATCAAAAGAAATAAAATCATAATTCAAATCCAACATGCATAGATATATAGCTATAATCTCATCATTCCATCCATGAAACGTCCATATTATCATAAGGGATCAGAAAATGATGTTTTTCTTCTGAAATCACTTTCATAACAGTAAGAAATCACCATGCAGAATTTCATACAAATATACCATTATATAGAAAAGAAATAGAAAACAGTGAAAACTCTTGAATCAGTCAATTTAAGGCTGAGATATATGTAAAGTTTGATATTTGCAGAAACATGGTAGTAAAAAAATCCTATAATTTTTATTTCCAAACAACATGCAATAGTAAAAAGGGTCAAAAACCCAATTTCCCAAAAATATAGCCAAACCCCCCATAAAAATAGCATTTTTATCCTTTTTATCATGCATTTAAGTAAAATTAGGTGATTATGGGTAGAAATGGTCATGTAAATAATAAAAAAAGAGGCTAAATCAGTCTTGTAATGCCCGGGCCCACTGCCGAAGGCTCTATAGAGTTTTAGGAATGACGAGTGTCCCCATAGACCACCACTAGCCTTAACTGCGCGATTTGTCCTCACTCACGCGCATGCCAGGATCAACTTCCCGACAGGTCACCCATCCCGGTACTACTCCAAGCTGCGCACGCTTAACTATGGAGTTCTTTAGTGATGGGCTCCCGGAAAATGAGGTGCACCTTGGTGATATGTCTACATATTATTGGCCTATGCATGTTTATTCTTGAAAATGATCTAGTTAATTATTGGTAACTAGAAATATAGCAAAACTATATATCAAACTGATCAGAAAAATGAGAGGAATCCAAAGAAAATATAATCAAAGTCTAATTAAGCTTCTTGTTCTAAAAGTATATGAAATATGTGTTGTACTATGATTAATAGAAAGGAAGATCTAAGCATTGCTTTATAATGATGCTTAATTGAGTAGATTTGGTTATGTTGAGTTAACACTTGATATTGACATGTATAATAAAGAAATCCTTGATAATGATGAATAATTGATGATGCTAGATTAATAATCATATACATGTTGGTTTAGGGTTTTAAAACCAATGTTGACATCTTGCTATGATCTTAATGCCAGTAATGTGATCTAGGTATCATGAATAGTTTAATGTGTGTAAGATGATGATTAGGGTTTCACCTAATATGATCAATTAAATGTTGTAATTTTAGAAACCATAATATGATTAGATTAGGATTTATAACCCTAACTTATAGTCCAAACATGAGATAGTCTTAAACCCTAGTTTAGGAGTGCATCTAGATCTGAATAATGTAAAGTGGATACATGGTGACACGTATGTAGAATGTTTTGTTTCAGATACTGTTGATTATATGCTTGGTTGATTGGATGTTTGGATACACTCTTAAAGTATATGATGTTCTGCATAATTTCTTCGATGGCATAAGGTATGTGGTTACGCTTATGAATAGTCTCTTTAGTTTCACGGCGCTTTCCGAATGGATTTATCAGTTGCTTGAAAATAATTGTTGGATGCCCTTTTATTTCATGCAACTATAAAGTGACTATGATTATCACTATGAATATATATATATATATATATATATATATATATATATATATATATAACTGGCTTAGATCCGAATCCACCTTTGTGGCTTGTAAAGGCTAAAAAGGGGTAACCTAGAGTAAGGTCTAGGTTATTGTGGGTTAGAAATTGGGCTACCAAGTGTAGTGCCATGAGACCCTTTAGCATGCCATGAGTTAAGGAGTGGGATACTTACGGGTAGTGCCATGTGACTCAACACTAGAAACCGGTTCACCTATAGGTGGGACCATGAGGGGTTTAATGGGGATCTACTATAAGGAAAGTAGCATCCAGGTCCACTACAGGGACAACGCAGAGGATAGGGTATGCATGGATCGCACAGTTATATTTAAAATGTAAAATTGCTCTGTTAAATGGTAATTGGATGCAATACATTGTTATAAATAATTGCACGATTATTGTTTCCCCCACATACCAGCTTTATGCTGACCGACATTTTATTTGTCAGCATTTTAGATATAAAGCCAAAAGGACAAACAGTAAATCGTCATATTGTGAAGTACATCAATTAAAATACAAGGAGGATTAGTTAGAGTAGAATTCATATGTGGATAGAAGATTAGAGATCCAAGTTTTCAAAAGGTATGCAAAAGTTTTTTTCCTACAGCTTTCCAGTTCAGTCTGTTAAAATTTAATAATTGTTCTTGGTTAACTGTCAAACCTTTGATCCGGAAATTATGGGTGCGGCTTTGACCTCTCGGTCTCCCTTAATTGGGGGTTACCGGAAGGTGGGGTCGTAACATTTGGTATCAGAGTGTAGGTTCCTCACTTAACCATTAATAGTTATTAAATTTTACAAACTCCATAGAACCCAAGGGAGTTATTAGAGGATTATCTAAAAGACAGAGGTGTCTAGAAAAGTATCACGACTGGGGGCTGGAAATATTTTCCTCCGCACCGCTAGTCGGAATACGAGGACTCTCATATTAGTGTGACTGTCTGGACAATGTCTCAGGAATTGACTCAAAATAAGATACCTTTAGGACTCTCTCATCTTGTTCATCCCTTCTCAACTCAAATGTTGTTAAGGACCTTAAGGATTAGGGTTTTCTCTCTTTTCCTCACCCTCTTGAGGTATGGGTAAGGTTGATAAGGTCTAAGGAATCCTCCACCAAATTAATGAAAAGCATGTAAATAAGATGTCATGGACATAAGCTTAATAGATTAAGCATAAACTAAAGAATAGATACATGCTTAGGTCGTATGACATAAGTTGCCATGCCCTCAGGAGAGACCTGAGGCTAGACCTTCTTGTCAGGAGGATAAGTGTAGGGAGTTAGTCTTGGAGGTAGAAATATCCATTACAAATAGAGACCTGGCACATCCTCTGAGGATGATGAAACCCTAACCCTAAGTGAAGGTTAAAGAGAGAGATGACATGATGAGTTAGATGTCATGGTAGACCGGGGCATTTGGGTGAACATGCCTTTGGTTTCCATACGAGCCATGAGAGGTTGGATAACCTAGTATCTTGGATGACTTAACCCTGGGAAGGATCATGTTAGAGTGAAGGATAGCTCCTTCAATGATGAGGTTAGTAAAGAACCTATGAAAACCTTATGGGCTTATATGGGCATGGCATAGTAGGCACCCAGAGTACTTTAGTAGTACGAGCAGAAGGTTAAACCCTGGCCAAGGAAGTAGGATGGATAGCTTATGAGACAAGCATAGAGGGTTATGGATAAACTTGAGCAGACCTAATCTTAAGGAGAATACTTGTAAGCTTGACCCACCTTCATGGAGAGAGAACCTCACGTAGTAAGGTTGTTTGTAGAGTTAGTTCTAGAGAGAAAGAGCAGGACCCCAAGCAAGAAGGTTGTAAACCTAGACTCCGAGATATGAGGGAAAGTGGGGAGTTGAGGATGATGCGACCTAAGTGGATGATAGTGGTTGCCTCATGGTTGATCCCTAGAAGTTGATGATATTGTGGTTTCCATTAGAGGAACCAAACCCTAGAGAGAGGATGAGGCTTCTGGCACCCATGTGCCTATGGTATAAGTGTTTATCTTCTGAGAAAGGAAGAAGAAGTTTTGTATACCCTGGAGGGGTTTAGTGGGGCCTTATGCCTTGTTGGTTGTCCTTAAGGAGGACTCTACTCTGAAGTATTGCTCGAGTAGAAGGATGACAGGAAGTGTGTGTCATGCCTTATACATGTCTTATTCATGGTTAATAGATTGAGCATGTAGTTGGTCATCAAAAAGTGAACATAGGGTTCCTAGGACTAAGAGGGGAAGTGGTGTACCTAATGCTCATGATGAGAGTTGAGTTTCTATAGATGCAAGCATGGTACTTCTTACGTTCATAGGAAAGGGAAACCCCTTAAGTTTAATGTGTGTTTGAAAACCCCTCACAGCTAAGTTGATGACATGGGAAGGTATGATCT
Source organism: Alisma plantago-aquatica (assembly GCA_963693085.1). Lineage (NCBI taxonomy): Eukaryota > Viridiplantae > Streptophyta > Magnoliopsida > Alismatales > Alismataceae > Alisma > Alisma plantago-aquatica. Next base: position 491,764,214 of record OY856411.1, on the reverse strand, counting down.
TGATCTAGTGATTGAGGAAAGAGAACAAGTATGACCTAGCATGGTTTAGTAGGTGGTCTGCTTATGCCTTAGTAGTTGTTGGGTTAAGCATGCCCATGTGTATGTAAACCCTAAGGATGGTTGTGACCTTGTTGTCAAGGGATGAAGTTTCCTCCCATCCCGGGAGAGGGACCCTTCGATAGGGTGTGTACCAGTTTTTTTTAGTTCAAGGTAACCTAAAGAGGTCTCATAGAATCTTGAGAAGCTAAGTGAAAAGCACATGGTATGAGAATGAACCTGTAGACCCATAGATATCCATCTCTAAGTGCATGTGGATGTGTTACCATGGAGGTAACCGGTATGGGGCCTGACCAAGGTAGGCAGGTCACCATGACCCCTATGAAAGGGATGAAAGACAACCCTTGAATGCAAAAAGAGATGATGAAGGCTTGGGTAAGGTTCTAAGTTAAACATGTACTATAAGAGAATCCTAAGTCTATCCTAGGATCAGGTAGGGATAAGACTGATGGGAGTAGGAGTTGCCTAATTCCCTAGTTGCGCATGACCATAGGATCGGGAGGTAACAACTATCATTGTTTGAGGGCCATGGGTTAGGAGATTGATCACCTTCATGAACTCATGGGTCCCAAAGGGCAGATGAGTAGGGCACTCTCTGGATGCATAAGGGAAGAGGGATAACCCTAAAAGTGTCGGCACCCTATAGACCTAGAGGAAATGACCAGGAATTGTGTGGTGACCCAAGTAAGTTCGAAACCAATTTTCTAGGGAGGTAACTTTGATAGCAAGATGATTGTAATATAGAGGCATAAATGTCACGTTTCAACTTGGATTTAAAGGTGTACTGGCAAGGTGGGATGTACATCTATACTCTTAGAACAGGAAGAACTCTGTATTTGGACTGTAGCCAAATGCTTATTTCCTCTTGTTATGGGAATGAGAGATAGGACAGTACACATGCCATACACCAAGGATAAAGATGATGTGGGTTGGAACGTTGCCACGAGATATGGGGACAGAGAAGATAACATACCCCGTTAAAGGAAATGATACATGTATGGTTTGCAAACACTAAGAGAAATGAGGTAGTCATCTTATGAGGATGTTTTATCATGAGCTATATGGAACTTGCAAGTTATACAAGGTTGAGTTGGATCACCAAGAAGATGAGCTCAAGGTGTTTTCAATAAAGATAGACTTAGAGTTCAATATGATAAGTGAAATATATGAAAGTGTATGTCTTCAATGTTACCTAATACCTAAGGATGTGAAGTGGTAATGTATGCTCTGGTTGAGATATATCTGACTAGGTTGGCTAGAAGCTAGAAGAGGTTGTTAGGCTAACTCTAAGTTTGGAAAACACTCAGATATAATGAGATATGCTGAAAAAGTTAATGTTTGTTTGGTTAGCCAGTCTAGTCCTGGATATAATGAAAGGATGGTGATAGAACCTCAGATACACTTCTTTGGAAAGGAAGGTGATGAAACCCCGACTAGAGTGGTTTAAGGTTTCTGAGGAATCGATCTTGAGGAATCATGACATATAGGAAATCATGACGGAAGATCACCATACACCTTGGTAATACCAAGATAATAAGTGATAGTAGTACTTTAGATGCTTAAGATAAAGTTGCATGGGGTATATGGCCATGCAAGTCGAGGGAGAAGGATGAACACCAGTAACCCAGTGCATTGATATAAAGGAAAAAGAGTCCCCAAAAGAGAAAGGGAGTTCATCACTATGGATGTTGTAAGTCTTCCCTGGATCCAGGAAGGTCGAGATGCAATATGGGGTATGGTAGATCATCTTACCCAGTTGACATGAGAAAGAAAGAGTTCTATCAAGGGACAGATCTGGTTGAACTACCCATGAGAGAGATGGTTCAACTACACCATGATGCGAGTTCAAAGGTTCTTGAGTTTGACCTAAAGGTTCCCTTCCAAAAGGTGGGAGTAGGTACATGAAGAACTCGATGTTAGTACAGTTTATCACCCTTAACTAATGGTTAGTATGATCCAGAATAGAGGCTCTGATGAGAGCATGTGTGCTCGTTCAGGGTGGTACATAGAGACAGTTCTTGCCCTTTATCGGGTTTTCAAGAAGCTCTGTAAGGGAGGTTGTGTCGGTCACCACTTCAGTAAGGTGATGTTGGTGAAAGGACCACGTGATGGATAGAAAAGGACCACAGTGTGTGTAGATGAAGTCGCTTTGATCGTGCAATGGCTGAAAGGAGCCTAGAGACGACGTGAGTCATGAGCAGATGCAAAGTAGACTGACATGCAAATCACTATGGGAGAATATGTGACATGAAAATTTGACCCCTCTAAGTTATAGCTAAGAGAGCTGAGTCCCCGATACATGGGTTTTTTTGACATGGTTTGGTGGAGAAGGTTAAGTTTGATCTTACCCCTCAGGATAAAGTAATGTGGGATGAGTTCTATGTGTCCAATTTAGAGCACTACGTGAGGTACCCCGACCATGTGCTGAGCAATGAACCTAGTGAGCCCCAAGGGAGGCTGAAATGGCCTAAGTCACCTGTGCAGTTTATAGACGCCAGGATGAAAGAACTCAGAGAAAAGAGTATGTGATGATAAAGGTTCTTTGGAAGCACTATGAGTAAGGTGAAGCCACATAGGGGCCAATGATGGACATGGAAAAGTCTCATCCTGAATTGTGTATTTGTTTGATAGAATTTTGAGGACAAATTCCTATAAGGGGGGAAGGATGTTACAACCCCAATTTTTGGGTTCTTGTGGTGAGAAATGTAATTTCTCCTATTAAAGATATTTGAACAAATAATGATATAATTTGATTTGAATAAATGGATTTCGTTTACAATAGCCTTGTTGGTTGTTTTGTGTGCTTTATTGGCTATTGGGCCCGATAACAAGGAAAAGATAAAAGGAACTCCATTATTAATAAGAAATGGAGAAAAGAAAAATGTAGAAACCTCTAGAAGGCAAAATAATTTAATCTAAAGGTGGATTTCATGCCTATTAGGTTCCTTAGGTTCCAAGGAGTCCAAAGTTGCAAAGAGAATGCAATAAGAAAAGAAAAGATCAGTTAAATATTTCTTTATTAAGAAAGAAATTGAAAACAACGATATAATGTGGAAAATAGAAAGTTATGGATATGAGAAGATATTTCAATAAGTCTCCCGCAATGCCAAAATAGGTGGGAAGAACATTAATTTAATGAATATTTTGGAGGAATGTATCAAAGAAAGAGGTGAAGGAATAATCTAGAAGTTACAAGTCATAACAGTTTTCCAAGACCAAATATTAGTGGGAAAGATATTATTATTTGCTTTCCCTTTTATATCCAATGTTGTAAAATCTATGTTTTATGGAGAAGTGGAAAGTTCCTTCTCATAATGTCAAATTTTATGCATTAAAAAGATGGGAAACATATTCAATGCTTCCCTTGAAACTTGCCTTGGCTTTTCATAAAATTATTTGAAAGGAATATCAATCAAATAATTTTGGAAAGAAGTAATGGTGCGCCTTTCCACTTGTGGAAGGGAAGACAAAGGGAAACAAAAAAGGATATGATGAAGGGATATGTATATATATATATATGAAGGTTATACACAGGAGCCAACCGACATTGTTTCCTTCATCCTGCAACACCCCCATCACACCACCTCCTCCGACCCCCTTCATCTTCTTATTCTTAGGTACATACAGTCTAGGTTTCCCTCTGTGGCAAGACACCTGCCAACCCAACTACCTAAAGGATACGACGCTTGACCCTCTACTTGTAGCGTCTAAGATGATCAGGGGTGGCATACTTCAAGATCATCATGGTGGTCCTTGGTCGTGGAGATCCTGGAGAATCCAGGAAGTTTTATGGGCTCTCTCCTGAAGTGAGTTCGGTGAAGCCTGGAAGAAGCAGGGCCACCGACGTCCAGCCATCGGAGATGCCAAGAAGGACGAGTCAACCACCACTGCTATGGCTGAACCTAGTCGTATCTGTCAAGGATGGGTGAGGATTTGGAGGCCTCTACCTGCCCCTCAGATCAGTTGGGTGGGTGGGTGCAAAATCCTCACCATCACCATCACTGGGTCGAGCAGGTGGAGGGAGCCGATGGGTGGGAGGAGGAAGAGCAGTAGGTTTTGCCTCGTCGGAGCATGAGTTGCAACCAACGCCCTCAGTTAGTTTTCCCAAGTTTCTATGGTGACTGGAGATGTCGACAGATAGATGCGGCCGCCGTAGAAGCATCGTGCCTTAGGCACCCAGTGGTAGGGCGGGCATCTGCCTCCCACCGCGGTAGCACTGGCAAATGACGCCTGCACACAGGATGAGGGACGCAGGACCGAGAGTGAGGGAAAGGGACAAAGTCCCAATTCTACTGAACTGTCTCCTATTGGCTAGACCCAAATCTCATCCGGACCGGTAAGGATTTTGTAGGCCTGGAAAATAAGGTAACTCTTATGATGACATGTCTACATATTATTGGCCTATGTATGCTTATTCTTGAAAATGATCTATTTAATTATTGGTAACTCAAAATATGCAAAACTATATATCAAACTGATCAGAAAAATGAGAGGAATCCAAAGAAAATATAATCAAAGTATGATTAAGCTTCTTGTTCTAAAAGTATATGAAATATGTGTTGTACTATGATTAATAGAAAGGAAGATCTAAGAATTGCTTTATAATGATGCTTAATTGAGTAGATTTGGTTATGTTGAGTTAATACATGATATTGACATGTCTAATAAAGAAATCCTTGATAATGATGAATAATTGATGATGTTAGATTAATAATCTTATACATGATGTTTTAGGGTTTTAAAACCAATGTTGACATCTTGCTATGATGTTAATGTTAGTAATGTGATCTAGGTATCATGAATAGTTTAATATGTGTAAGATGATGATTAGGGTTTCACCTAATATGATCAATTAAATGTTGTAATCTTAGAAACCATAATATGATTAGATTAGGATTTGTAACCCTAACTTATAGTCCAAACATGAGATAGTCTTAAACCCTAGTTTAGGAGCGCATCTAGATCTGAATAATGTAAAGCGGATACATGGTGACACGTATGTAGAATGCTTTGTTTCAGATACTGTTGAATATATGCTTGGTTTCTTGGATGTTTGGATACACTCTTAAAGTATATGATGTTCTGCATAATTTCTTCGATGGCATAAGGTATGTGGTTACGCTTATGAATAGTCGCTTTAGTTTCACGGAAATTTCCGAACGGGTTTATCAGTTTCTTGAAAATAACTGTTGGATGCCCTTTTATTTCATGTAACTATAAAGTGACTATGATTATCACTATGAATATATATATATATATATATATATAACTAGCTAAAAAGGGGTAACCTAGAGTAAGGTCTAGGTTATTGTGGGTTAGAAATTGGGCTACCAAGTGTAGTGCCATGAGACCCTTTAGCATGCCATGAGTTAAGGAGTGGGCTACTTACGGGTAGTGCCATGTGACTCAACCCTAGAAACTAGTTCACCTATAGGTGGGACCATGAGGGGTTTAATGGGGATCTACTGTAAGGAAAGTAGCATCCAAGTCCATTGCAGGGACAACGCAGATGATAGGGAATGCATGGATCTTGCAGTTATATTTAAAATGTAAAATTGTATGTTAAATGGTAATTGGCTGCAATACATTGTTATGAATAATTGCACAATTATTGTATCCCCCACATACCAGCTTTATGCTGACCGATGTTTTATTTGTCGGCATTTTAGATATAAAGCCAAAAGGACAAACAGTAAATCATCATATTGTGAAGTACATGAATTAAAATACAAGGAGGATTAGTTAGAGTAGAATTCATATGTGGATAGAAGATTAGAGATCCAAGTTTTCAAAAGGTATGCAAAAGTTTTTTTTTCTACAGCTTTCCAGTCCAGTCTGTTAAAATTTAATAATTGATCTTGGTTAATTGCCGAACCTTTGATCTGGAAATTATGGGTGCGGCTTCAACCTCTCGGTCTCCCTTAATTGGGGGTTACGGGAAGGTGGGGTCGTAACAAGTCTCCTTTCATATAAATACAAATTCAGAAAGAAAACATCCAACCAAGCTAGTTCTAGCTTTAACTAAGCCAAAGAAGGTGAAATGAAGAGACCATTATCTAGGGATATGAATTTTGACCATGGAAATAAAAGAACCATGGCCAAGAGGGTAATATAGAAAATAACATCAAGAAAATATGAAAAAGGATGGCAGAAATAAGATCGTCTAGAGTCACTCTAGCCGTAGATGGTAATTTTTAGCCTTTGATCCACCAAAAAAGCTAAAACAACAACATGCATCAACATGTACAATATCTACCACTAAGATCACCCTTCTCTCACTCTAATAATGTCGAGCAACTCCAAACAAAATAAATGAGCCCAAGGAATAACAAGATCACTTATTTAAAGTTTAGAGATAAGAAAATTGTATAAAACCCCATAAACATTGTCCATAAGGCTCCTCCATCAGCCAAAAAGGCCACATACATGGCCTAATATACCTCCATAGGGCATGGAAGACGCGCTGAGACTATCTTTAACATGCATCAGATAATGGAAACCCAACTGCAATGCCCGTATTGGGCATGCAAGACACACCCACAACATCCACATCAGGTGGCCTCTGCAATGCACATTGAGCTCCAAAGAATCAACCCATTTAGTCCCATTGCACATACCTCTAGCCCTATACAAAACACCAAAGACCAAACTCCTTACAACAATTGATCATGTGACCAATAGAAGCATTATATATATAGTTTAAAACACGTCCAAGTTTTACATTGACAAAATTTGAGCACCCCATTTTATCACATTTAAAACATATGTTCAAAAAATGACAAAACATGTTTTGTATATTTAATTAATTTAAAATAAATTCATATAGATCCAGGAAATCATGCAATTATAGAAAACAAGCTAGATTCAAGGTTCATAGTCTTAAAATTCTCCCCTCCCAATATAATGTTGTCCCTACAATCCTAAAAAAGGTCATATATATCCAACATATCTCCTCCAACCTCAACACCTCAATGTTGCCATAAGAACCTTCCTCTTCAACTTCTACACACACATGTTTAGGATTAGAACTGGTCCTTCCACATATTTGAAATTATTTGTAAGATGGACATCAACTAGAGGGATTGTTTGTTTTGCATTTAGATGCCACTTCCTCTTCATAGAAACATGAAAAATATTATGCAACCTACTCAACTGTGGCAGAAAATCTGGCCTACAGTCTACTTTCCTAACACTCTCTATGATAGTATAGGGCCCTATATATTGTGGAGAAAGTCTGCCCTTCTTCCAAAACCTCAAAACTCATTTATAAAGAAATATTATAACATAAAAGTTTTTCCAACCTAGAACTAGATAGATATCCTATTATTCATAGTGTATGACTTCTATCTATTATGTTCCATATTCAAATGTTGCACCAACTCTTGACACATAACTTGGTATTTTCCTATCTCATACCAACATATAGGTGATCTAAAAAACATAGTAGGATAGAGATTCATGCAATGTCATGTCTATATTCCTATGGCCTTTAATATTGTAAACAAACTCTATCCAGCTAAGGTGTATATCCCATATACCAAGGACCTATAAGATATGTGATTATATAAGATATTCCAAGCTCTAGATTGTTATCTCTGATTGACACTTTGTATGTGGATAATTCAATATACTGAAACCGAAATGTGTGTGCCCAACGCTTCAAACAGAGTGTCCCAAAACCTAGTCATAAATTGCAATCCCCTATATGACATGATAGTTGATGGTTACCATATAGGTGGATATCTCATCAACATAGTTGTGAGGTAAATTGTCAATTGAATAGGTACCTTTTACTGACATTGAGTGAGATAACTTAGTCATAATGGTGAAAAACCACCTAAATGGAATCATATTCCTTATTTGTCTTGAGAAGTCCAACTAAAAATTCCATTGCAACATGAATCCATTTCCACTCGGGGATAGGAAATAGTTGCAACAAACCTATCAACTTTTGATGCTCTACCTTTGCTCATTGAAAAATTGGGCACTTGGCAACAAAATCAACTACATTACACTTCATCCTTGACCATCATTTAGATCCTTCAGATTCATACACAACTCGATACTTCCAATATGCACAACATTAATTGAGGAATGTGCCTCCTCTAAGACCATATACCTCAAACTCCTAGCCTTAGAGACTACCAACCAGTCATTTAAGCATACGAAACCATTCTACATTTTGTGGAACCCATCACACCTTATTACTGCCAAACACGGACCATATTTTCTCAACAATTGCATATGTACTTACCACATCTCAGATCAGGTGTGCCAAGGTTATCTTCATATGCAATTATGCCAACAAACCACCCATCAAGTACACTTTTTTTGGCATACTTGTCTACCTAAGAGACACCAACATATCTCTTTTTATGCAAGCCATAGAGTAAAACTCATATTGTGTGTTGATGAATGCAAAGATGACTTCCTACTCAACACATAAACCACTACATTTACCTTACCTGGATGGAAATATCTCATAAAATCAATGTCCATGATCAATCCTATGCCTCATGTTTAGCTTCTTCAACATATGATATACTTGAGACTCTTATAACCTATAAACAACTAACACTTCACTCCATAAAGGTAGTGCTCCACATCTTCAATGCAAGAACCATTGTTTATAACTCCAAATCATGAGATGGATAAATATACCCATGCTTCTTGTGTTATCTCAAACAATAAGAGATCATGTTCTTAAATTCTTACATCAACACACAATTGATGCCTCTCTTTAAAACAACATAGAAGATGGTATAAATTTTACCTGGAACATTTGTTGAAGTCAAATTCTCCTTCAACAACTGCAAATAGCATGACACTCCTCATCTTAGAGAAAAGGTACACCCTTCTTAATTATCCTAGTCAATTGTAAAGATATAGAACTAAAGTTCTCGATGAACAATCTATAGTAACCAAATAAACCAAGGAATTTATAACCTTCTATCACCCTCTTTGACTTCTTCTACTGCAATACCAACTCTACACTCTTTCTATCTATTTAAATCCCCTTTCAAGATATAACATACCAAGGAAAGATATTTTTTATCCAAAACTCACATTTACAAAACTTGGCATACAACCTATGATCCCTTAAAAACTATGAGGCCAAATGTAGATGTTGTCTAGTTTATATGTATCCTCGGACTAGATCAATATATCATCTATAAACACCACCACTAGGTAATTCAAATGCTACTTGAACACACTATTCATATGATCCATGAACACTATAGGTGACCAGAAACTCATAATGACATAAATAGTCCTAAAGAATGTCTTAGGTATGTCATCTGCTTTAATCATTAACTAATGATATCAAGATCCCAAATGTATCTTAGAAAATATTATATTTCCTTTAACTGTCCAAACATGTCATACATCTCTATTAAAATGCATGTAATCTATGCACAACCTCATAGATACACCATTCTTATTCAAAAGTAGAATGCGATAACCCCAAAGTAACATGTTCAAATGAAGGAAGCCTTTGTATAACAACTCAAGTTTCTTCATCAACTCCCTCATATTTATGGATATTGTTGTAATGGTTCTTGAGGTATGGGCTGAGTTCTAGGCACCGTATTGATCGCAAAATTAATCTCCCTGTCTAGAGGAATACCTAGAAACTCCTTAGAAACACAACCTCAAACATCTACATGACGATAACATAATCTATCTTAGGACACTTTGCCTTGGTATCCACAAGATGTGCTATAAAAGATGCACAACCCTACCCCCATCATCCTATAAGATATGGTTGTATACACTAATCTTTGTAGGTATGATGTTCCTATATCCTTGGAAAAGCCTAAGACATTCACCATATCTCAACTGATCCACCTTAGACCCACAATCCAAAACCACTTTATACTTCTCTAGGTAATATAAAGGGAACAAGATGGGAACACCTCCATTACAACCATTTGTTTATCAATAAAGGAAAACATCCAAAGAGATAATCCTGAAGAAAAACATGAAAAGATAAGGAATCCAGATTTACCATCTTATTTTAAGAGGAAAACAAAAAAAACTCTAAATGGGTATCTATATCAGTAGGAAAGAACAAAAGGACTAGAAATGAATCCACCTAAGGACAAATTAGACGTAAAAACATGGACAATAATTGAGATCAACAATCCTATCATGACCAAGGAAGGTGTCAATACCCCAATGTCACCTAAAAATTTTGATATTGTGATTGTAATCTAGAGTTCATGAATAGTGAGTGGCTTTCTTGGTTAAGAAAAATAAACAAAAATAGAATTTGATTAGGGTACGTGAGTCTCTAAGGGCTTAAGATGACCATGGACTTTCCATCTTCATCCTTAAATACTCTAGATTAAGGATTCCCAATCACCTAAAGAGCTTCCATGGTGGAGATCCACCCCAGACGGTTGGGTCGGGATGTGGGAAACAAAGAGAAATTAGAGGAAAAAGGTAATTAGATCAAGTTATATCTGGATGTGTATGTGTTTAGTGACATTAATGTGAAGAAGATCATTTTTATCTATGTTTTAGTGACCTTAATATCTCTAGAGAAATTAGGATGAATTGGATAAGAGTAGTCAATTATGAACATGATGTAATATTTTTAGAATATCAAGAAAACACGATATGAAGTTAAAACAACTGGTAAATTATATGATACAATCATGAAAAAGAGAGCTCTAGATATTTACCATGAGAAGTTTAAACAAGTTGAACGAGTAGAATGTAAATTATTATGCAATGACAAGTAGATAAGCACTTATTGTGGTCTAAATCTAGTAATTAACATAAGAGACTAAATGTAAAGTTTGTGGTGCCTACTTACCATTTCTCATCCTCCCTACATATTTAAATCATTGTTCTAGAATAAGGATCTTGTAGACACACATTATCAGGGTCTGAATAAGAAGGCATAGTTTGCTCTTTGGCTTTAGGAGAGTTGACAAGGGTGTTTTTTATGATGGATATGGGGGGTATTTATACATCTTGATGAGGTTTGGATGGTTTAGTATCGAGAAAGATGTTTTGTGAGAAAATTTCCATCTGATTGTTGGGAAATAAAAACCAACATTTGTGCTCTGAGGGGACTTTATAGAACCTTAGTTTTGGTGGGATGCACCATTGATAGAATGCTATGGTCATCCACATGGCACCTTAATAGGAACATGTGTTCTATTAGGGTGTTTCCAACCAAAAATAAACTTCTCCTTATGCGAGTCTATGGCTTTCTAGAATTTTTGAGCGTAAATCAAATAGGTTTTTTTATCATGAGATTGTGTCTTTGAGGAATATTTTTTCTACTTAAAAGGAGATAAGAGAATAGATGAAAACTTGAGGGACAAATATTCCCTTTTATATTTTTCTATCAAAAGGATATGGATTGAGTTTGAATATCTGCTCCATCAAAATAATGGTGTTGATTTGAGGAGACATAAAAAGGAAATTGAATTTCCATCTGGGACTGAAATTGAAGAACGAAAATTTCAATTGTGAAGATTATGGAAAAAGGCTTGTAAAGAGCTTAATTAAAGGGTGAATTGTACTTAAGTCCAAATAAAGGATTCTTTTGTCAAGAAATCTTTGACAAGTGGAAATTAGGTGAAAATAAATGGATTAAATAGGTAGAAAATGTGGAATAAATTTTATCATAAGATAGAGAGTAAAGTTCATCTTGATCACTTATGTGAATTCCCAAAAATAGTATGTCAACAATTTGTCCCTCTCAATACACGGTCCAGTATAAGAATGAGAATGAAAGGCTTGAGCCAAGTCTCACCCTCATTTTAGGTCATGGATGGCCAAAAAGGTGAGACTCGTCAAGAGATATTCTATTGAATCATGAGTACAAAAAAAATCTCATTAAAAGTTCTTGAATATTAAATAGTATCACCCCTCCCTAGAATCCTACAATTAGATGTTTGAGTGAATATGGTCAATCATATAGACCTGAATGGATGGAGAAAACTAGATCTAGAGTCATAACCCTAAAATAGTGAATATGGGGAGTCACCTATGCATGATAGGGAGTCTAATATATACAATACCTTAAAATAGGGATTGAAATGAAGTATAAGATGCCAACCAGATGTAGGAATTTAAATGGAAATGAGGTACCTACCTGGTGTAGTATTTGAATGTAAAATGATTTGCCTATGTGAGATAGGTCTTGGGTGCAAAATGATTTTCTTTACATGATATGCCCTAGATTTGAAAAAGAAACATGTTATTTTCCTTGCCCAGGATAGGGCTTGAATGCTGAATAGGCACGTAGGGTTTTCCTACTTAGGATAGGGCTTGAATGATGAAGTAGAAATAGGTTTTCCTACTCAGGGTTATGCAAATGAGGTGCCTATATGAGACAGGGCTTTATGAATGTGTGGTTCGATTTAAGGTCATGATCCAGGATCCTCTGAATAACACCAACCAGATGTAGGGTTTTGAAAGGATTTGTGGTCTAGTTTAAGGTCTTGGTCTAGGACCCTCACTGAGAGATGATGATGTATATATGTGATCAGGATTTTCATTTCTTATGTCTTAGGGTTGGATCTAACAATGCAATTTGAAAAGATCAATGTTTAAGTCTAGTCAATATCAAAAGTTTGAACTTGAGTAGTGTGGACCACAAACATGATTCAAAATAAGAAAAATAATTAAGCTTAGGGGAAATAAAGATATTTTACCTTTCTTCTAAGAGTGATTTTTGAAAGATTTTAACTACTGACTTCAAATATTCTAAAACTTTAATGATTTTTTTCAATATCTTTTCACAATTTTCCAATTTTCTATTTTATATGAATTTAATAAGTTTTGTAGAAATTATCTAAAAATGCATGACCTGTCTGCATATTTTTTGAAAAACTTTGTTTTAAAAGGAGAACATGGTAATGTCGGGCATCACCCTCAATTTTTTATTGCTGGATGCAGTTGCAATGTAGAGGAGCTCGAGTTTGAGTACGACAAGGGTGATAGTGTCGAGGAAGAGTCCTACTCATGAGGTTTCATGTTGCTTGCAGAAACCAATGTTATTCCATTAAGATTCAACAAAACTAGACAAGCTACTCCATGTTAGTGATGAAGTTTTTGGATCTATGTAATGCTTTCTATTTTTTATTATTCCCAATATTCTTTATGCTCACAAGGTTGAATATAATTGGGCTCACGTGTTGGTTTGTGATTCACTACTTTTCACTATTTTGACATTTTTGTGAGCATCATACACCTGATTGTGCTAATTCAACTTACATTGTGAGTGTGATGTCATCGCAGCTTGAAATGATTGACAATATATGGCATCTCATGAGGATTTGAGCAACGAAGATCAGGTGGGTGTCCCTTAGGAGATTCCATCATTAAGGAGCATGATCCTATTGATGAGGGTGTGGGAGCTGATGCATATCCTTAAAGAGCCCTAAATCTAGTTTATTGATTGTATATTCATCAGTATAGGGAAAATTTATTCTTATTTTTGTCTCTATGTAGTTGGCACACATTCTTTGAGAATTTTAATGAGGAATTTCTCCTTGCTCAGAACTTTATGATGTACCTTAGTTAGTTATGGTTTAACTTCCATCATTGAGGGTATTGAGCAGGGGATGTGCTATAACTTTAAGCTTTTAGCCCTTGTTATTTCCTTTGATTGCAAAATTTGGATCAATATTTATTGCATTATCGGTGGTTTGATGATTCTTTTGTGTTTTGATATTGCATTTAGGAGCTCAGGTCTAGTCAAGTTTCTTTCAAGCTTACTATGAGGAGCTGGGACATTTTCATGCCATGAGAGATGGAATATCATAAGAGGATTTTCTTTGGTGACGTAGTAGATGCATGATCATGGATCATAACTACATTGTCACACTGACTGAGCACTTCCTATAGAGACTGGTTCATTTTATTTTAGATTTGGTGAGTTTTCCATCACTCCAATAATTTTTTTGGGATTATTGGGTTGGATTTTGGCAAAGTCTCGATCAATACTTTGCCAGACATGTAGTCTGGCGATGTGTGTGTCTTTTTTCATCTATTAGCAATGGACTCATTTGTAAGGCATGACATGTGAGTAGAAGGTAAAGTATATTGGTTACTCCATGTATTCTATAGAAAGGGTAAATTTAGGGGTGTGAATGAACCTCATTTCTCCATTTGGTGTGCATCATTGTGTGTTTTCTTCTTAGTTGCGGGATATCTCTTCCCCAACAACACTGGGAACATTGGGGAAATTCCATGGTTCTCCTTTCTGATAGATCTTGAGGAAATTTCTTCTTATGGTTAGGGTAGAGGCGTGTTTTTACACCTATTGACTTTCTTAAGGAGACATGTCATATGACCTCTTGTGAAAGGGACACATTCAAGCTTTGAAAAGTTGTGGAGGTTTTGATGGCCTGCTATAGGCATGCTTTGTAGATTTTATCATTTATTTTATTTAAGATTTGGATGTTTTGTGATTGAATTCACTAATTTTGGTTTTGTAGCTTTGAGGGTAAGAGTTCTAACTTGATTAACTTCAGATGTAGAGTGATACACATGGCCTTCTACATTCTCCTGAGCGTACTTGCCATTATTGGCATGGACACAATAGCGATGGAGACATGACATAGAGAGGATTTCAATTGGATAGGTAAGAGTTGCACTACTCGATACTATCAATTTATTAATATTGTGTCTTAGCTAATCCTCTTCTTGTTTATGTTTTCCAGGTTAGTTTCAGGATCTTATCCAAATTATAGATGGATCTAGAAAGTACATCTTGACCTGCCTTCCTCTACCTACTGGGATTGAATGGAAAGAGGATCCAATTTGAGTCACTATTAGGGAGTTTGATGTACATAAGTGAGCGCATTGATAGGAAGTGGATAGGAGGTGGACACATCCTATTCTATCCCCTTATAGGATTGATTCACTCCTACACTAGAACCGATTAGTTGACACAAATTTTAGTGAGTGACCAGGTGAGCCATGTTGTATATTTGTAGTTGATTTACCATTGTGACCAACCATTGTTGTTCACTGAGGGAGCTCATCTATATCTAGAACATCTTCCACATGTAATATTTATCTTATTTAGTGTTGTTTTCACTTCTTTACTTTGTTGAAGCTGCTTGATTTGACATTTTTCTTTTGCTTGTGTAGTTTATTGGATATGATTTGTTATATGAGACACACAACAATGGTTGTGCATTGTGATGTGCTCATTCTCTTTGGGGTGTACACAATTAGGCAAATAATTCTCCACATCTTCCCAATTCTACTAGAGAGGTGCCTTAGGGCTTTGATGACTTTCCTGGGTTGCAACCTCATTGCAACTTTGGCACTAGAGATTCGAGTCACTTCCCTACCACTTGATCCCAATATGGATCATCATATAGTAAAAGTAATTTTTGATGAACTTTACCGCACTAGGAGGCTGATTTTGGTATTGATGCAGTTGGAGACTTCTTTGGCTAGAGCAACTCGACATGATATGAGAAGAGCCATTAGTCATGGGATATTATGACCACCATGTCTACAATGTGAGTATAGGTGATTTCCATCTCAAGGATCCAATCTTTGTTGTGGACCCACATGGTTTTGTGGTTACCGTGGATCCACACTTCTATTACTCTTGATGCAAAACTGTCCTATCCGAGGGGAACTACTTTGAGAACTGAGGATCTAGTTGGTGGTCCATCTTTGAATCTAAGGTGGTTGACTAGTGCAATGCATACAAATATGAGTAGGGAGCATAGATCTTTTAGGTACCTCTTCAATGAGACAACCATCAACAAATTGCTTGATAGGATGGTTGAAAGAAGCTAAAGAAATAGACATGTATCCATTTTATGCTCATGTATCTTCATTTCCAATTTTTGTATTATATATTTTCTTGCAAAAAATGTATTGACGAATTATCAACAATAAAATAAATTTTGTTTAAATATTTGAATTTGGAGTTTAAGTTTGAGATCCAATCCTATTTCGATACTCATAACTCCCTCTTCTAGTCTGGTTAGTATGTCCTGAGGATTTTGAATTTTCAGTAGTAAGATTGTGGGATACATATCAAAGTATAATGCTTTGTTCCATGAAATATTCTTGTAGTGAACAAGGATTTCCATGGGGTGCTCAGATTTAGAGTCTAATTTACCTTGGGAAGCATGTCTTTCTAATATTAGTTGACACAAGATGGTCATAAATATGACATGATCGACTTGTTATTATGCATACCTTGTCTCTTTGAGAATTTGATCTTCATGGACCTAAAATCAATGGAGTTTCTCTCTTGAGAAGTCCTCCAATGAATGATTCCTTAGAAGTATGTTGGATTACAAACATGTCTAAGATAAAAGTGAAGGAGCTAGCCGACATCAACATGACTCAACACCTTCGTCATCTTGCATATGTTCCTATTTCTAGGGAGTTGATGTCTACTTATGGAGTTTCAATCATAAATTATTCTTTGGGTATGTTGTGTAGGCCCTCGATTTGTATAATGTGACCAAGATAACTCATTTTAGTCTTATTTATTGTTGACTAAATGTCTTGAAGAATTGGAGTTGGGATATTGAGCTTACTAAACTATTAGGCATTAAGAAGCCTAGAGATTCTTAGTAGTTGTTTGCATATGGTTTTTTCATCAAATTGGTCCTGCTCTGGGAGTCATTCAAAATTGAGGTGTGTAGGAATTCATAGTATATGGATACCTTTTTTACAAGACTTTACTTTCCTCTTTTTGTATAAATATTTAGAGAGATAGTTTCCCATGTGTCAACACCAGTAGTAAGCATTTTGGAAACTATGTGATGTGGTGACACTGTTGTAACCTTGATCTTGAGAAAGTTGTTTCAATGCTTGGACGAGTCCAATATGAAAAAAGGATGTAAGGACCTTTCAAGATCTTGTTGTTATATCTAGGGATGCATATCGACCCTCTTGAGTTCTAGGAGATGAAAAATCTACATCACATTCTTGGACATGATTATCTATTGAAGCATATCAAGATTGGCAGTCCTATTTAGTGATATGGGGAGTTATCCATATGGCTCTCTCATTTTACATACAAGGATGATGTTGGGGTTGAATGAGGTTCTTGTTTCTCTCAAATTGCAAAAACTCTTAAAATTATAATGACTCACCTCGCTCTCCTCACAAGTATACATGATCAGAGTAGTGGTCTCTCTAAAGGGACCTTATCATGATGGACACTATAACTATAGTTTTTTACAATCTATATTGGCTTAGAAGATAGATTTAGGTTGCATAAAATCAAAATACAAATTAGACTAGGTGATTAAAAACTAAATTAAACTCAAAATCAATGGTTTCAATGAGGTCAGTAGAAGTATCATGGACATAGGATTTCACCATACCACACATATGACATCAAGCAATAATCTTATAAAGAAGTGCAAGTGTTATTACAAGGAATAAAGTGGTCCAAGTCTCACTCTAATCAATAAGTGGTTTAATCTATCTCAATACCTACAACTCCCATCACTAAGAAAGGTTTAGATCTCTAGTACCCCCTCTCAACCTAACCACTTCCATCAGTTAAGCCAAATGGTCACACTAAACTCTTGTAACTCTTCTAGAACCCACTCACAATGTATCAAAAAGCATAACACATATACTAAGGGTTATCCCTCACTAATATATGCATTCAAATATACATTCCTTGATGAATAAGAATTTAAACTTACAGCTAATTTGGAAAAATAATTTGATGTGAAATAGCATGGGGATACTCACCTAGATCCAATATGAGTATATTACTCACTCATGGAATATATTTACAGGCAATAATTAGATACATAAAGGATTTTCATGATCTAATCAATAAAAACTATCCTAGATACACAGGAAGATAAAATATGACTGGGAAGCCAAGAGAAACCCTAGTCATCAATGAAAACTCTTGTTGGATGTCCTCCATCTCATGAAAATGATTGATATGCATAGTAGGAATTGGGTGGTAGCCTTTGGCTAAGAAGATGTGCTCCTGCTTATCTTCCCATCTCAACATGGTGCATGACATCCTTCTCCTAGCCTCTACATGACTATTGTCTCTAGTGACCTAATACTATTTGGATCCTTGACTCGGTAAGAGGATGAGCCCTTTTATATGTCGATCATCATCATCATCAAAATTTAAGCCTCAATTCCAACTATGTTGGGGTTCGCTACATGGGTCCTTTTCCCGTTTACCTCTATTATGGGTCATATTCTGTTCAAGATGTAGAGATTCAAAATCTCTCTATGTCAGCTCTTTCCAGGTAAATTTAGTCATGCCTCTTCTTATTTTAGTTGTGCTTGGCTTGATAGAATTGCTCAGTAAATTGGAAACATGACATGTAACTTGGAAACATGGCATGTAAGTTATCAATTCTTATGTACTAATCGAGTTAGGTAGTAAGTATCACAATGTGTTAGTTTCATCTATGGGGTTTCATTTCTATGTCAGTAAGTGTTAGCATTTTTGCAACACAAAATGTAAGTGATAGACATGACTTGTAAGTTAGAGTATTCTCTTCATTTGTTGGTAAGATTCATTCCATATTGTTGACTCACACGCATGTAATTCTCTAATTTAACCCAAATATCATCTTATCTTCATGGGATATGGAATATCTATTTCCATATTGGATCTTATGCTCCCCAAGTGGGGGATATTATGAAATAAAGGTATCAACTCATCGTTGTTTTAGTCACATTTTCAGATCAATTTTTTAGTTATATTTCATAATTTTCTATATAGTTACTTTCAATTAGGTTAGTTTTATGTTAATTAGTTAGATTTTGATGTAATTTCTTGACTTCCATGAAATTCTTCAGCTTGATATATACACACTGGCACATTGTAGGTGTCCCAGTGATTACCTACATTGACCATGGTCTTGCATCACTCATAGGCCCACTTCAACACTCACTCGCATTGATGCATCAATATTGACGCTCAATGGAATATCATGCCAAACAACATCAATGCACCTACATTGATGCACATATATTGATGGTATTGCCTAATTTGAAGTTCTCGCCTACACCAAAGCCTTGTACTGACAAGTTTCACCACTGAGCAAAATTGACCTATCAAACTAGATGCAATCAATAGACCCCCACACCATTGCATTGATGCACTCTATTGACTAGCCACTTATATCCTACATTGATGCTTTTGCCTATGATGCCCACATCAATGGTCTCTTGCATGAGGCCACCAAATTTACATTCTCACACACAATGCCACTACATGGATGTGATTCTCAAAAATTGTCTACGGATGGTTGGTTTGTCAAGTGCACTCTACTTTATAAGTTGTTCAATAGTGATGTGAATAGGAGTGCATAGTGTCTAGATATTCCTTTTCTACCACACTATACCTTACATATTTTGTAGATCTATTTAGAGAGGAAGTTAACCAAGTGTCAGTTCCACCAGTAGGCCTTTCAGTACCTGTGTGGGGGTAATGAGACTATCGTACCATTGATCTTAAGAAAGTTGTATCAGTGCTTGGATGAGGACAAGCTAACTATGAGAATGTAAGGACCTTTCATGGTCTTTTACTTTTATGTGGGGATGCATATCAACCCTCTTGAGTTCTAGGAAATGAAAAATCACCATAACATTCTTACACATGATTAGTTGTTAGAGAATTTCATGATAGGTAATTATGTTTAGTGACATAGTGAGCTATATGTATGGCCCTCATTTGACACATGAGGATGCACATGTGGGTTGAATGAGGCTCCCATTGCTCTCAAATCACAACAACACATAAATTTTAATAACTCGACTCACTCGCTCCAAAGGGACCCAATCATCGATAGACACAAGAACTATAACTTTTAACAAACTAGATTGATTTAGAAGGTAGATTTTGGTTGCATGAAATTAAAATACAAATTAAACTAATTAATTAAAATCTAAATTAAACTCCAAATGCATAGTTTTAATGAGGTCATGATAAGTATCCTAGATTAGGGTTTCACCACACCACACATATCACATCAAATAATTATTTTATAAAATAGTGCAAAGTTTTTTTTTACATGGAAGCCTATGATCCAAGTGTAATTTTGGTCAGTAATGGATTAATCTAGCCAATACCTAGCACTCTCATTACTAAGAAATGTGTAGATGTAACAAACCCAAACTTATGAAAAGAATACTATTTCCCCTTTACCATATGATCTTTTTATCTTTGAACCCACTTCTTAAGATAGATTGAACTAGGATGTTAATAATCTTCAATTATAATATTTTTAGTCAATAAAATAATTATTTGAGGCATTAATACAAGAAATAGGAATAATAACTAATTCTAGCCTAATTGTGTAAATTCACCACATTGAAGGATTTATTTCAAAACAAAATTTCTAGAATTTTTCTCATGTATAGGTATGGGTAATAGAGAGTACGATACAAAATTTCAATATTTAATGATAAGGGAATAAATAAATATGCCAAACATTTACTTAGGCATCAAGTCAAGTTTTGATGAGTTTAAAATTATCAAACAATAAAAATAATGGCAATAGGATTCCTCACCCCTCAATTAGTTAACTTGTCAAATTTGGTCTTAATTGGATGATAAATGCACCTCTAATTGCAAAAGGAAAGGAAAACGTACATTATTTGCCTCAAAGATCAAAGTTCTAGTCATTTATTCACATGTCACACAGACCTTTCCCTTTGGGAGCCTGGCTATGATATGGATCTTAGATCTGAATCAAATGGTCAGTGGCTTGTCTCCTACCTTAGGTAGGAGACAACAGTGGTTCGTGAACAGTACGTTGGATATCTGTGTGAGCATTTTTTAGTCCTTCTCGCTCAAATCTACATGAAACTTCATAGAATTTGTCCCATTACTTTCTAAATCATGATCCAAATCTAACAAGCCATAAATAGAAACTTATTGCCTTGAATCCTCAATTTGCCTAAATCTAAACCCAAGCTTGTCGAAGCTCCCACACACAAAAACTCTAACACCCTACCCTATATATATGCAGTTTATTTAATACCCGTGCGGGTACTGTAGCAGAGCTACTCATCTCTTAGATGTGGTGGCATACTTGTAAATAATTAGCAATTAATAGCTACCAGGCAGCTCCCCCTTCCTTTGGTGATGGGGTGGCATAATTGTAATTAATTAGAAATCAAAAGTGACCATCTCCCACTTTGTTTCACTGCTTCTACTATCGATTGACTGACCTCTCCTTTGTTTCCCCTGCTTCCACCGCCATCTCATCTTTAACATTGATCCCTCTTGTCTAAAGATCTCTCCTTCCCCCATTTGGAACTTCAAACACATAGTACTATTTCGTTTCGAGCACCATTCCTATTCTATCATTCCCAGTCTGCGAACAGGAATAGTAGGTCTAGAGGTGAAGTATTGACATGTTTGGAGTTTAGGTTACGGCAAAGAGGATCCTCTATTGTTTGTGGGAGTAGGAGGAGCAGGTGGCTGGGTGACGACCATGCTTGAGCAGGTGCTCAATTTACAACCAGGTAAGAACAATCCCCATCATCATCCATTATTTTCCCCCTACCTATTATTTGATGACGTTGGGTAGTAATTTTGATGTGTTTGGGACCGTCAATGTATCTGTCTATTCATTTGAAACACAATGTTACTTTCTATTTATGGTAGTTACTTTTGTTATGACCTGGTTACTTTTTTATTTACAACATTACTATTTTGTTTATAGGGTTACGTTGCAATCTGTCAAGTTACTTTTGCAATATGTTATGGATCTTAGTCTTAATACTTATGTTGATAATGCTAATATTGACTGTGATGATGATAAAGTTCATTCTTTTTCATATGTTGTCGTTGATATTCTGTCCTCATCGGATGTCTCTAGAATTGGACTTCAATTCAAAAAATTAGATGATGGCATATCTTTTTATTCTAGGTATGCTGGTATGATTGGGTTTAATGTTAGTAAAGATGACAATCGTTATGAACGAGGTACTAAGATTTCGGTTGCTAAAGATTTGGTTTGTGATAAGGTCATATTAGTTGTTCTAAGAGATCTAAAGGTCTTTTGAGCCCTATTTGTGACAAAGTTGGTGATTTACATGAGAAGTTGTCCTAGAAGAACAAGCGTTTTGTGAAAAGGTGTGGGTGTAAAGCAATGATCCGATTTACACTAGACAAGTCCTCATGATCTTGTTGATGATACTCATTTGCGCTACTTGAAGTGTAATTCATCTCTTGACCAAACTCAAAAAGAGATGCTTTCTTTTGTGAGTCAAGAAAATATACCTATCTCCGGACAACTTGCGTTGATATCAACTGGGTCTGGTGGTTATGAAAAGTTCACATTTACAAGTAGATAAGCTCATGGACACCTCAGTATCAAGAGGAAGGAGTCATCTAAATATGATGTGGACATGGTGTTGGATCATTTTTCAAGCTTGAAGGTTTTGGATTCTAAATTCTTTTATTCTTATCAAAATGATTCTGATGGTTGTTTGACACATTTATTTTGGTCTGACCCGATTTTTGTTGATGATTGTGCATTGTTTGGTGATGCGATCATATTTGATACCACTTATTGTACCAAAAAGTATTCCATGGTTTTTGGAATGTTTGGTGGTGTCGATAACCATTGCAAAATAGTATTATTTGCCTCAGCCTTGTTGGAGGATGAGAAGTATGATTCATTTGTATGTGTTTTCAAACAATATTTATTGTGTTTTGAAAAAGAGGCAGTCTCCATCATAACTGATCAAGACCCAGCAATGAATGATGCTATTATTACTATTTTTCCAACTTGTAAGCATCGTTTCTGTAGCCAGCACATTCTACAGAAACTCCCCTCTAAACTTGGTGGAGTTCCTAACAAGGATCAGATCATTAGTTCTTTGAATGATTATGTCTAGAACATAGATTATACATACATTTTTGAAGAGAGATGGAATTTTGTAGTTGAAGAGAATGACCTATTTTGTATTAGTTGGCTTTCTGATATGTATGCTATGCGGTGGGATTGGGTTCCATGTTTTATGTAGGATCCTTTCTTTGCTAGCATGAGGACAATGCAAAGAAGTGAGAGCTTGAATGAATACATCAGAAGCCATGTCTACAGTAGGAAAACTCTCTTTGAACTTGTATGTTGCTTAGAGACTGCTTACTCTCATGTGCGGGAGATAGAAAATTTTAAGGATTTTGATGACAAGTATAGCAATCTGCCTTTGGCTTCATTGTGTCCTTTGGAGGAGCAAATGAGAGGTATATACACCAAGTCAATTTTTAAGATATTTCAATCTAAAGTTCATCAAAGTATGGTGTACAATGTAAAGGAAACTTTTGATGATGGTGTGTTTGAGGTCTATTGTGTTGGTGGTTCTAGTTCTCCTCGTATTTTGAAGAAAGACTCATCTACTGATATGGTATCATGTAATTTCTTCATGT
Organism: Alisma plantago-aquatica; assembly: GCA_963693085.1. Classification (NCBI taxonomy): domain Eukaryota; kingdom Viridiplantae; phylum Streptophyta; class Magnoliopsida; order Alismatales; family Alismataceae; genus Alisma; species Alisma plantago-aquatica. Next base: position 491,740,768 of record OY856411.1, on the reverse strand, counting down.
TAGAATTCAAAGGAATTTCATGTAGGCACATTCTATCTTATCTAAAGAGTTGTGATTTTTACACTCTTCCAGAGCCATATATATTAATGAGGTGGAGTAAAGGATATAGAGATCACCCTTTGATTTTTGACAAAACATCTATTATGCATCTATCAACTAGGAAGACACTTCAACTGGTTTTTGCTTGCAATTCAATTGTCAATATAGCGTGTAGGAACAACGCTATAGATCTTTTTCATGAAAAACTCATTGCTTTGTGAAAGGAGTTGTTAGAATTAGATGTTACTGATGTTGGTGTAACTGGTTTGGATACATCTTCTTCTTCTACTGTCAAGGTATGTATCCCTAGTATTTGCAAAACTAAAGGTAGATCTAGAGCGACTGATGTGTGGTTTAAATCTAGAGTTGAAATTTCTCAGTCTAAAATGAGACTATGTAATAATTTCTTACAATATGGTGTCAATCATGATAGCAGAAACATCCCTTTGAAGAAATAGGTGATTATGCAGAGATACTTTTCTAGAGTGTGGTGTTCCTGATTGATATGTTACTTGTCTTGGATGATCTATAATGATGCTCCCTGAACCATATTGTTGTTGTTACTATTTCTTCTAATGTTGTCTTCTTGATGTAGATCTGCTACTACTACTACTGTTGGAGTTGATTAGTGTTGACTTATTTTTAGTATTGGGGCTGATTAGTGTGTGAGTCATATCAAAATTTGATGTAAATGTAATTGTTGAGATGTGCTCATTGACAGTTGTAATTCACATTTAGTTTAAACTTGAGTTTAACTATTACTCTTTTCAATGGAGTTGCAATTGGATCCATAATTCAAATCTATTATAAAGTTTTAAGAGAAAATGTTACTCTTTGTACCATACGGTTATTCTTTGTGTCAACAGGAAACGTTTTGTGTGCAATAGTTACGTTTGAGTTGTTCGTGTTACTTTTCTGTTCATATAATTACTTAAATGTGGCCTATAGTTTATGTTGTAACTTACAGTTACCTTTTTCAATTTTTGAGTTACTTTTCAGTTCAATTAGTTATGTTATACATGATACAGTTAAATTTTTTATTCAAAGTGTTACTATTTCATTGTTGTATTTACGTTTTTGTTCAAAATGTTACTTTTATAGCTTGAGCAATCACACTGTTATTCAACAAGCATGGAACGGGCGTCCTTTCTTTTTTGTAACGACCGTACCATGTGTGGCATGGTCATTCTGCATATGGAATGATTGTGCCAAGTATGTAATGGTCATTCTTATTTTTCGACCAAATGTTACTTTCTATGTTCAATAATTATTTTAGATGACACATCAATACTTTTCAATCAATTCATTTACTTTGTTATTCTCTTAGTTACTTTACTATTCACATAGTTACTTTACGTTTCACTTAATTACTCTTCAGTTCAGAGAGTTACTTCATTAAGTTATCAAGCACCTATAAAGCATATTACAGGCATTATCCATATAAAAACACCAGCTATCTAAAGTTACTTTTAAAAACATACAAGATATCTAAAGGTATATATTTTGCAATTATTTGTTAAAACCAAAGCATACTTTAGACTAGAAATGTATCTTATATAGTTTACATATGAATTTCTCAAGCATAATTTCATAACCACATTGTTTTAGTACATTTGGTTTCTAAAAGTTCTACTCAATCTGACATAAGCCATCTATTCAGGCTTGACACAACATCATCGTACTTTTCTTCACTCTGTTTGTCACATGCTCCTTCTTTTGACTCTTGTTGATCTCTACTAGCATGTTCTTTGATAGGCTGCAATCTTCCCCTCTTCATCATTCTTTGGAAGATATATGCCCTAATTACAGGGATGTCTTTACTAGTGAAGCTCATCTCTTTTCCATTCACCAAGCATTCCAGATACTTCATTGCATACATTCCACAGTCAACATCATCTTCTTCTTGTTGTGGGCATTCAAGGTACTCTATTGTCCACTGAGACGTTTGACTTCCATGATCTGGCATCCCCATGAAGAACTCATAAATGAAGCCCACCTGCATGCAAAACAAAATGTTATTAAGTAGCAATTAACCAACATTGTTTCATTCAACTCCTTATCAACAGAATTACTTTTTTTTTTCTTACCCATCTACTGAATTCTTTCTTTGATTTGTTATTTCCTGACAATGAATTGTAAGACATGTGCACCTCATCTCTAAAGCTTGCTTCAAGAAAGTGTCAGTGGTTGTCATTGTTAAGTATTGTAAAAACTGAATCAATTGTCATATATTCTTTGTCAGGTACATTGAAGAGAGGTGATAGCATACTGATCTCCTTTAGTGTTATGTCATGCACCATCATGTCTAGCTTTTGCTGTAAAAACAAAATTGTAAATTACACAGTTGTACACTTTAGCGTGTTTATCTATTGTAAGTGATGTAGCATAGTGTGATAGTTTGGTTTTCTTACCAGAGCATAATTGCTCAAGCAATGCCATGACAGACTGACAGTCCCTTCTTCCTCCTTTTGCTTGTGCTTTCTTTTAACATTTGCACAAAGCAATCCATAACCTAAAAATCCACACTCTTCAGTTAGCAATCCATATTATCATTATAAATACTTACTACTTTCAGTTCTTACAGGTGATTGCATCATTTTATCTTTAAATAGTAGTGTTGATAGATCCTTTCCCATGCACCAAGCATCTTTTCCAAAGCTCCATTCTCTTCTTGACTAGCGCATTAGTAAAGATGTGAGTCATACAATTTAAATATTGAGCAACTAATTTGTACTAAACATGTGACTGATAGAATTTTAAAAAGTAACTCTATACACTTCGTCAATGTTGTCAATGAACTCCTTTACATCCTCTTTAGTTTCCTTCATTTTGAAGTGCTCCAATACAATGAATGTGGAGCTCTTTTGCTATTAATGAAGTGTAATTCATGTTAGTAGTTTCTGTAGAAGATACACAAATTTTATATAGTTACTTTGTACATAAAATCTAGAACCATTTTTGTTACTTTTTCGATCAAACGTTACTTTATATGTCCAATAGATACTTTATAATCCACAGTAATACTTTTCATTCTATAGAATTACTCTTTTATTCTATGAGTTATCTTCCTATTCAGACAATTACTTTACTTTTCACATACTTACTCTTAAGTTCAGATAGTTACTTCATAGATAGTTAAACTTACAAGAACATCCAACTAACCTTTGCATGCCTTCTTATCTTTATGTTTTCCTCTATGCTTCCAATAACTGACTGTTTCTTCCTTTTCCTCTTCCTCAACAGTTTAGGGGTGTCCTTCTGAACTTCATCAGTATTTACTTGTCCTTCTTTCAGTTCATCCTCTACTGGATCTTCCTTTTTCTCCTCTGTTGCTTCTTCTGTTCCAGCTAGATTTTCTTCTACAGTCTTATCTTCTTCAGCATGCTTTGAATCCTCTTCTACTTCTTCATTTTCTCATGTATCTTCTTGTACAGTTGGTTCCTATTCAACATCCTTTGAATCCTCTATAACTTTTTCTGTACTTTGGTCTTGTATTTGTTTTTCTCCTCCATCTTCTTCTTCATTTGGTACTTCCTCTTGCATTCTGACTAAATCTTCATCAACTAATTTTCTCTTTAGGCAAAGTTTGCCTAATCTTCTTGGTGTTTCCTCCTCTTTACTCCCTTGTTGGTCCACATCCAACAATTTTTTCCTCAGTACCTCAGTCTTCTTTCTAATTTCAGCTGCTTCAACTGAATCCAACCCATCATTCGAAATCTTGAGTTGGCATAGAAGCATCTTCTATATCCATGTCATTTTATCTTCCTTCCTTAGAATTCTATTTTCTTCCTCGACCTCTTCCAGTCTCTTCTTTAGCCTCTCATTTTCTTCTCTCAAATCAAAAAAAGCCTCCACTGCTATTCTGGTACATATTTCTTTTTACATCCTCAGTTTGTCTTCAAGGTTTTGCACTATGTTCTCCAAGCTCTTTGATACTCCCCTGCTTATTCTAGGTGATATAAGTAACATGTTACTTACTGCCTTGATCTTGGCTTTATTTGCTGCAAGATAATAAGGCAAATCTTTCACTGCCTTAGCATCTTCCTAATCATCAATGGCGTCCTTCTTCAACTCTATACCAACTTGTGCACAAAATTCAACAATGTATCATACACCTCTTATAATAATTTGTATAGTATTTTCTCTTCAACCACACTAATTCTTACATTTTTAGTGTCCAAAATTCCAAGATCCTTTATCCTTTTAATAGGAGATGCCCATCTTTTTATCCTTGGCTTTGCCTCAAGGAATGTAGGCTTTGCTATCTCTGTTATCTCATAAGCCCAGACCTACGTGGATATGAAAAATATAAATTAGAATTTAAATGTTCATATATAGTTATTTAATGTAACAAAAAAATGCAATGTGTTATTTACACACAGGCACATTACACATCCAGTGGTGTAGAGTGTGCTTCTGTTGCTTCCCCTCTTTTCCTCATTCTTATATTCTCACTTAAAGCTTTCATCCACTTGAATATGCTATTGTGGACCAACTTTGCCCAGTTTAACTACCCTGTAGCAGTTACATCATCCAAATAGTGTAGTTGGTAAATTGGGGCACATTAACTAGTGTCTGGTAAAAGGAATGTTGCTAACAAGTGCTACATCTATGCACAACACATATTCTAGTAGTTTTCTACTGCGTCTTTCTTGGAAAATTCCTGCCAAAGTTTCCCCAAGTTGTCCTTGTGTAACACATCATTCTCCCTTCTTTTCTTACCACCTTCACCACCTTTATCTTCTCCCTTTGCTGCATGAGAAAAATCCTCCCATATTGTATTTACAATCTGTGATTGCTTTCTAGGAACTATATCCATACCTCTACTAGGCAAACCTAGTATCACCTCTAAATCCTCCACCGTCATCCTTGCTTCAAACCCTGGTGCTAATAGGAATTTGTCATCTTCTACATACCTCTCTATCCGATTTTCTAAAAATGCCACATCTACTGTAAGATTAGGCATTATTATCAAATTTGCAAAGGTTGTTGACTTCATCATCTTCATTTGATTTCTGCTAAACAACATGTTGTTATGTATGCTATTGTAACTTCTTATATAGCATCTATGATACAAATTTTTTGCACCTGTAACTATATCAAAAAGTTACTCTTAAGTTGTGTATCTACTTACTTTCCAGGTTTCAGGGTTACTTTTTCAGTTCAACCTGTTACTTTCTAAATGTCATAGTTACTTTTGTTATGACGTGGTTACTTTTTTTATTCACATAGTTTCTATTTGTTTTAAATAGTTACACTATAATCATCAAGTTCCAATCAACCTACTGAATTAGAGATACTTCCCTTGGAGAAGAAGATAACTCTTTTTGTATTAGGGTATCAAGTGAAAAAGAGTACACTATCATGGTCTGTAGAGCAAAAGTAAATATTTCTGTAAATGACAGTAATGCATGCAGTAGTTAACTATCTATATTAGTTGACATAGGTAATGTAATCATATCGTATTTACTTTTTTGTTGCTACAATTTACATTAGGTTAGAAGGTTTACTTTTTTAGTTCAAATAGTTACATTTTGTATACAAGTATACATATAAATAGCATTACCTTCTACAACCTTTGCTTTTCCTTTTAGTTTCCTTTTCTTTTATGAACTAGATCCTTCTTCAGAAGCTTTTAATTCTTCATTCTGACCTTCATCAACTTTCATTTCTTCATCAGAGCCTTCCTTATCATGAACTGCGAATAGAGTTACTTTTATTTTTAGAAAGGTACTTTTTTGTTAATAAAATTACTTTCCATTTGTAAGTGATACTTTTATATTCTCTGAGTTACTTTTTCTTTAACCAAATTACTATGTAGTTGATGTAGTTACTTTTTCCACCGTACAGTTACTTTTTGGTTACTAACAGTTATGCTATGGTAAGCAGTGTTACTTTTGTAGTTCAAAAGGGTTATATTTTGTATACAACTATACATACAAAGAACATTACCTTTTGTATCTTCATTCTCATGCTCTGCAACCCCTGTTCTGCAACCTCCTACTTTTCGACATGTTCTTATGCTGGTTCCTCATCTCCAACATCATTACCTTCGACATTAGTAGCAATTGTCTTACTACTTTCTCTCTTCCTCTTGCCTTTTTTTTGCTTTTTCCCTCATAGCAGTTTCACTTGCCTTTTCTACACCCTTCTCCCCCTCTGAACTCTGTGGAGTAGACTCAACAGTGAATTCAAATACTTTTTCTACTATCCTTTCCACATAGTCGTAGTGCTTTGTTACAAAATCATCTTCTTCGGTTACTTTTCTGATGACCTTACTTTGGGGCCTCTTTACTGTCACTTTCGATGACTTCATTCTTCCTATCGCTCAGCAGTGGTAAAGAATCAACAGCGGAGAAAATCGGTTGCCGCAAAGATACAACAGTGGAGGAATGTGGTTACTAAGGCAATGTATTCCACAAATCGAAGCAGTTATGGGAAGGAGCCACAACGCATAGAGGAGAATGATGAAGTCGGTATTTGGGGTGGGGGAATGGATACAAACTGCAATGACGAGGGATTGAAATCAGGATTTGGTGGGTTTTTTGGGCAGAGATTATCATGAACTACTTTTCGCACCAACTGTCGCTCATTTTACAAAATTACAAGTTTTCCACCGTGTGTTTTGCGACCAGCAACGCTTCTGCAGTGCATTTTAATATATTTACAATGTCGCCGCCATGTTTTTGAAATGGGTAGCTTTGCTACAGTGCCCGTATGGGTATTAAAAACAAACTCATATATATATATATATATATATATATATATATATATATATATATATATATATATATATATACATATATATAACCCTACCATTGCCTCTGTCGCACCTTTTGGAAGATCTTTCTTGCGCCAATTTTGATCACACTTGCTCCCCTTGCTGCCGACAACTGCATCTTCAGTCCTGGAATTCAGGCTTCAGTAACCACCTCTTCCCTTCACGGCGGACAAATTGTCCCTAGGGTAAGAACTTTCGGCCCCTGATATTCTTTATTTTCCAGTCAAAATTGTTGATCTTTGCTTAATTAAAAATCCCCCAATTTTGGTCTCACCTGCAACACACTGGACAAGAGGCCATGGCATGAGCCAGAGAAATGAGAAGCTCAGGCAGATTAACAACATTGCCATCGAGTTTCTTCTGATGCAATTCTTCTTGCATGGGGTTTTATGTAATTACCTAGTAGTTGAATTATTTTGTCACACTATGAATTCATATGATTTCTGAGGATACCTCTCTTTTGATCAGCATAAATGCCAATCATCAGAGAAAATCCCTTAAATCTAAACCATGATTAAGCAACAAAATAGTTTATTGTCGACAAAGATGACAAACACATTATACAAAAAATATAGATAAATTTTTCCCTTTTCTTTCTTTATAATTTTTACAAACCATTGTCACATCAAGGATATCACAATAAGATAACACAAATCTTATCCAACTCTGTCAAAACCAAAATAAAATCTTATGAATGATGTGCAATTCAATTTACAACAAATACATGTACATGAATCAACAAACTTTGTATACTAACCATCCTGGGAAAGAGAGTGCACAGGGACAATCTAATATATCTAGATTATTCAATTTATCTCTTCTTTGTCACAACCTCTCTGCTAGATATCATTATACCTAAAAACATTTGAAAGAACCTCACCGGTGAGTGGATACCTCCCACTCAAGCTGAGTACATGCATCAACATCAGATTAAGTGTAATGAGCATAAAGTAAAAACTTGCATATACTAAAAGTCTAGCATATAGTTCTAGAATCTAATCAAATACATTTTATGATACTATTTTAATCAATAAGAAAAGGGTGATCACTTAGACCAAATACAACTTTAAAACATCTTTTAAAGCGTGTCTATGAACAAATCAGTAGATACTTCTTATTCAAGATTAACAATTCTTATGCATGTGTAACAAGTCAAGATCTAAGCATTTTGAATCAATACATAACAATAATATCATCTTTGTGACACCCCATCAGCTGGACCAGGAACACATTCTATAGTCCTGAAGTTGAAGTACACATAAGATATGTCCACCAAACATTACTATCAAATGACAAGCAATCCAAATCACATTTAGAGTAGATATAAATCCCAACAGTTACTACTTGTCAACAAGACAAGTCAGAATATAAAACAGATAATCTCTATAACAGAATGATCATTTTCCACAACATGAAACATAATCAACAATGCCAAATTATCATCTAGCAGTACAAGGAATGTAATAAACATTCAAATTGTGTTCTCCACGGCTTGTCAAGTTTTATTCATTTGCCCTGAAACTACTTAGCTTGTACCTCACCAAGTAGAAGTCACCACACCTGATTCTCATATCAACCACTCACCGTCACTATCTTTGGATTTATCCATCCACCCTAAGATATCAATAAAAGATCATGACCACCTCAGGGTTGCCTAAAGAGGCTCACATCCTCATCTCGGGTATGCGAGATAGGAATTAGCAAAACAATATATCACATATCACAACCGTTCAGATATTTTCACATTTCACATATTTCGTTTCATCAGAGTCTATTCCTCATGGACATAGACTTTCACATCAAGGATTTAGGACCAGAGCCACTCTAGATGACTCACTCCTAAATATTGGTGGTCTAACCTTTAAGGTCTTGATCCACACTCTAAAATCCTTATATAATTTATCGACTACTACAAGGAGATCTATTTTGTTTCCCCAGTGTGGTCCTTGGGGGAACTCATGGTATTTAGGGCACATAACTAGATGTTTAATCATTTCACTTGTTATTAATTTGTTTTACTCGTCTTAGAAGAATTCAAAACATCATATACCATATGTGTGTATTCTCACGTAACTAGAATAACATGAAATAGATTAATCTTATCAATAAAGACAATGACTAAAACAAGAAGCACAACAATTTGTCATTTGCAACACATATAGTTCATTACAATTCCAAATCATCTCATAGAATTCATCATCAGTGAACTTTCATCTCAAGACATAATTTCATTATCTAACACGTACCCCATCAAGGTTGTATCATCATCAGTGGGCTTTCAGCCCTAGACATAATCTCATTATGCAACATTTACCCTCATCAATGTTTCTCAAATGTAATCAGTGCATGTTAAATTCAATCTCAACATATTTCTTATCAGTTCATTCTATATCATAGTTTTCAACAAATATTCATACATACATTAGAACTAGCAACAATAAAAGCACATAGACACCTTGTATCATTCATCATACTCAAAATAGATTTATCATACAACGTATACTTATTCAATATATGCAAATACATTTCATGCATATACATGCATAATACACTTAGTTCTCCTATTTTATTTCACATTCTTCGATTAGATTTACTCATCAACACATGTTGAATATAATTTGATGTCCATCAAAATAGACCATCATTAGAGTAAAACTATTCTATCAAACAATCACAATCCAATAATACATTCTTATAAATCAATTCAGATGTTTGAACCTCATCTTTTAATTGAATTCAACTACAATTATGTACATTCCTTAATCCCTTATTTGATATCATTGTTCATTAGCATCATCTAACTCATCATTTTAGTGTTGGAGTTATGTTCTTAGATTCATCTATTGATTCTCATCTTTTTCCTTTATTTCATATTCGTTAGTCTCAACTTCTTTCATGTCATGTTCATTACATTATTGGAACCGATCATTATTAATTCACTTGATATACAATGTTTCTCTTCTCATTGACATCCATCAAAGTCTAGTTTTAGTAGATTTCATCCAATTTGGGTTAAGCCACATGTAATTAAAATAAAAGATTAAAGACTTCATCATAACAACTTCATTAGTTTCACCTTTAACTTGTCATCATCATTCACTATATTTTTGTTCATATCATTTCTTATATTTAGATAAATGTACCATGTCATTGAATTCCAAAGTCATTCTTATAGTTAACAAAGATCACTAGGTATCTTATGATACTACTCACTTTAGCTTAATATAATGGTTTATAATACATCTTCTTACATTATAATCTCTAATCATTATTCCCAATTCATTATTATGTACCTTGTATAAAAGGATCCACATTCATGTAAGGGTTTAATCATTGTTTCATAAGTCATTCTAAAATATATTCATTGGGATTAGATCATATTAGTAAGATTCATCATCTTCAATTGAAGTATTAATATCTACACTTCATCATTTCATCACATTTACAACATTACATACAAGTTCTAACTTTATCAATCATACTCGTCTTAATAGTAAACTTCAAGGGTTTTCAAGAAATCATCCTTAGTTCAACATATCATAAGAATCATATAATTTAGTAATCTCATCATGTAGCACAATGGTTCATTAGGGTTATTCACACACATGGAAACCCTAGCTTACATTTCCACATATTTCATCCATCAATCATAAGTATACATTGATTAATTAAATCATTCGATTCAATCTCTCAACATAAACCCTACATACAGAATAATGTCACCTGATACTGATACTTATGCATATGTCATTTTCAATTTTAGTAAGACTCAACACAACACTTGTATAGTTCATTCTAATACAATTCAAATATGATTCTATACATGTCAATTCAATTCCTAAGCATATCGGACATTGGACTGATTTTTAGGCATCATTCTCATGAAATAGCATAGTCATATATCCATAGGATTCTCCATGGATCCTCAATAAATATATCAGGAACTAAGAAAGTTTTAATCAAAGAAAAATTATCAAAATCAGTAGAATTTGATTCGCTAATATCTTTCCAAATCAATATCCAATCACATATTGATACAAGCAAGGTTTCTGATTATTTTAGCCAGATAGAATTAGGCTTTCAACATGAATACAGAGCTTAGGAGGGATAAAATCCCGCATCTAAGGTGAAAAAACCTTTAAAATGGAGGTCAATTTCTGAATTTTCAGAAAACCAAAAAAACTCTAGCAACTGAAAACATTTCTTCCTTCTCTCAACTCAAAAACCCTAGAAATGGAGATTAGAAGAGAAAGAGTGAGAAAAGGGAATAATTTGATGTGATTTCAAATCAAATCAGAGGAGGGGCGGAATCTTGACACATTAGAGAAGAATCTCCAAGAAAGGCTATGCAAAGAAGCTAAACTTACTTGATTTCATCATATCTCAGATAGCAAAACCTTAGATCAAAAATTCCACCACTTTCTCCTTTCAAACCCTAACTCTCCTCTCTCTCTAGGATTTCATTTCTTTGGATTGAATCATGAATTATGAGAGCTCCTAGTATTCTAAGTTGATCATATAGAGCAATTGAGGTGCTTGGGTAATTTGCACATTGGCCCCTCACTATACTTTCTCTTATTTCATCTGAATTTTTTGTCACTAAAGTGTTACTATAAATAGTTTAATAAAGAGTTCAAACATCCTCAATAAATTATTAAAACTTGATATCATGTTTATCATTTAGTTTATGATATCTAATTAAAATTTTAGATAATTCAGAGTTGCCAATAAATAAGTAAAAATCAAATACTACACTACTATATTGTAGTCTACAACATGGTCAGTTGAGCTACAAACTCAACCAACACCCCTCTCTGTAGAGATAGAACATCATCCAAAAATTTCAAAATTTTAATAATATGTTTATAATAGGATTTCCCAAAATAGTTAAAATGTGAGATTCATTGTGTGTACCAATAAAAAGATAAAATTCAATTATCACACTGTTATATTTCAATTTGAATACATGGCCAGATGAGTTAGACAAACTCGACCAACAAACATATCATATAAATATTAAAAAAATTGATATTTTTTAGAGTGTTCATATTTGAGTTATCCAAATCATATCCATATTTCAACTAAATCAGTTTATATATAAAATAATAAAAATCATTTAGTACACCACTATACTTATCAAATTTTGCATTCATATACCATCAAAACTCTAATTTTATCCAATTAGGGTTTTAAATTCTCAAACCCTAATTATTTGAAATAAAAGCATATTTCTATTGTTTTATTAGGTTCAAAGAATCATGATTAGAATACCATCATTAATCAATCTTTAAATAATTATCATCCTGGTTAAGCATGCAATCAATCAAGTAAACCCTAATTAGATGACTAATTTGAAAACGTGTCATTACAAATTCTCCCCTCCTTATAGGATTTTGTCCCAAAATCTAATTAAAGATATGGAAGAATAGCATATCATCTATTCATTCATCTCTCTCAACATCAAGTTAGAAAGACTTCCATTTTATCTTTCATTCATATGACATCTTTTTTTTTCATTAGATGGATACTTCATCTCTTGTCATCATCATATCTCTCCTTAAGTATTACAAATATTGCTTCACAAATCTTAGTAATACATCATTTTTCAAGATGTAATTCACTTCACCTTTCATAATATTTTAAAATTTTGATTATGTATCTCATAAGATCAAGATTATAATTCATTCTACATTATTATTCACATTCATCAATTTTTTCCATAAAGAAGATCATTTAGTGTGCATCATTCTTAGTTCATGGATTTTTCTTACAGTTTCAGATCTCATACTCAGGTTCAAACTCATTAGAGAATCTCCATAATCCATTAGCTTTCATCTTTCTTATATGAAATTTCCTAGTTGCCCTAGGTTCCATATTAAATTATAAAATCCTTTTCATTATTACCATTTTATCACCATTCTTTTATTTTTTTCATGCATATTAGTATACTCCCAAACTGTAGTCATCTGGATGCTTGGTCAGGGAAGCCAAAAAAAGTACAGTCGACAGTTGAGTTCAGTCAGTATGCACATCATTCAGGTTATATTCAACATTCACATAATTATTTAATCCTAAATCTTATTGTCCTTGTAGACTCATCTAACCTAGGCTCTGATACCATGTTGTGGAGACCTCTCTTTTGATCTACATAAATGCCAATCATTAGAGAAAATCCCTTAAAAGTAAACCCTGATTAAGCAACACAACACTTTATTGTCGACAAAGACGATAAACACATTATATGAAAAATACATATAATTTTTTTCCTTTTTATTTCTTCATAGTTTTCACAAACCATTGTCACATCAAGGATATCACAATAACATAACACAAATATTATTCAACTCTATGGAATCCAGAATCAAATCTTGTGGTTCATGTGTAGTTCAGTTTATAACATATACATGTACATGAATCAACAAACTTTGTATACTACCCATCTCGGAAAAGAGAGTGTACATGGACAATCTAATCTATCTAGATTATTCTATTTATCTCTTCTTTGTCACGACCTCTCTACTGGATAGAATTATACCTAAAAATATTTGAAACAACCTCATGAGACTCATATAGAGCCTCAGTGAGTGGATACCTCCCAATCAAGCTGAGTATATGCATGAACATCAGATTAAGTATAATGATCTTAAAAGAAATACTTGCATATACGAGAAAAGTCTAGCATATAGTTATAGAATCTAATCAAATCCATTTTATGATACTATTCCAATCAATCAGAAAAGGGTGATCACTTAGACCAAATTAACTTTAAAACATATTTTAATCATGTTTATGAACAAATCAGTAGATACTTCTTAGTCCATATTAACAATTCTTCTGCATGTGTAGCAAGTCAAGATCTAAGCATTTTGAATAAATACACAACAATAACATCATCTTTGTGACACCCCACCAGCTGGACCAAAAACACATCATGTAGTCCTGAAGCTGAAGTACACATAAGATATATCTACCAAACAATACCATCAAATGACAAGTAATCCAAATCACATTCAGAGTAGATATAAATCCCAACAATTACTACTTGTCAACAAGACAGATTAGAATATGAAATAGATAATATATATAGCAAAGATATTATTTTCTACAACATGAAACATAATCAATAATGGAAAAGTATCATCTAGTAGTACAAGGAATGTAATAAACATTCAAATCATGTTCTACACGGCTTGTCATCTTTTTTTCATTTGCCCTAAAACTACTTGTCATGTACCTCATCAAGTAGAAGTCGCCACGCTTGATTCTCATGTCAATGTCTCCTCGTCGCTATCTTAGGGTTTAGCCAGCCACCCTAAGATATCAACAAGAGACCCTAACCACCTTAGGGTTGCCTAAAGAGGCTCACATCCTCATCTCGGGTACATGAGATAGGAACCAACAAAATAGTATATCACATATCACAACATTTCACATAACTTCACATTTCATATATTTCATTTCATCAGAGTCTATTCCTCATGGTCACAGACTTTCACAGTAAGGATTTAGGGCTAGAGCCACTCCAGATGACTCACTCCTAAATCTTGGTGGTCTAACCTTTAAGGTCTCAATCCACACTCTGGAAATCCTTCTCTTAATTCATCGATTACTACAAGGAGATCGGTTTTGTTTCCCTAGTGTGGTCCTCGGGGGAAACTCACAGTGTTAAGGGCACCTAACTAGATATTTCATTATTTCACTTGTTATTAATCTGTTTTACTCATCTTAAAAGAATTCAAAACATCATATATCATATGTGTGTATTATTGCATAACTAGAATAACATGAAACATATTAAGATTATCAAGAAAGACAATGACCAAATCAAGAAGAACAACAATTTGTAGTTTGCAACACATAATTCTTTACATTTACACATCATCTCATAGTATTATTCATCATTAATGAGCTTTCAACTCAAGACATAATCTCATTGTCCAACAATTACCCCATCAGGGTTTTATCATCATCAGTGGCCTTTCATCCCTAGACATAATCTCATTATGCAACATTTACCCTCATCAAGGTTTCTTAAATGTAATCAGTGCATGTTAAATTCAATCTCAACATATTTCTTATCAGTTCATTGTACATCATAGTTTTCAACAAATATTCACAAAGACATTAGAACTAGAAACAACAAAAGCACATAGACATCTTGCATCATTCATCATACTCAGAATAGATTTATCATACAACATATACTTGTTCAGTAGATGCAAATAAATTTCATGCATATACATGCATAACACACTTAGTTCCCTTCTTCTTTTATTTCACATTCTTAAGTTAGGGTTACTCATCAACACATATTGAATATCATCTAAAGTCCATCAAAATAGTCCATCATTAGAGTAAAACTATTCTATCAAACAATCACAATCCGAGAATTCATTCTTATAAATCAATTTAGATATTTGAACCTCATCTTTTAAATGAATTTAACTATAATTATGTGCATTCCTTAATCCCTCATTTGAGATCGTTATTTATTAGCATCATCTAACTCATAATTTTAGGGTTAGAGTTATGTTCTTAGATTCATCTACTGATTCTCATCTTTTTCCTTCATTTCTATTCATTAGTCTCAACTTCTTTCATGTCATGTTCATTACATTATTGGAACCAATCATCCTTCATTCACTTGATATACAATGCTTCTCTTCTCATTGACATCCATCAAAGTCTAATTTAAGTATATTTCATTCAATTTGGGATAAGCCACATGTAATTAAAATTATAGATTAAAGACTTCATCATAATAACTTCATTAGTTTCACCTTTAACTTGCCATCATCATTCACTACATTTTTGTTCATATCATTTCTTATATTTAGATAAATGTACCATGTAATTGACTTCCAAATTCATTCTTATAAATAACAAATATCACTAGATATCTTATAATACTACTCACTTTAGCTTAAAATAATGGTCTAGAATACATATTCTTACATCATAATCTCTAATCATTCTTCTAAATTCATTATTATGTAGCTTGCATAAAAGGACCCACAATCCTATAAGGGCTTACTCATCATTTCATAAGTCATTCTAAAATATATTCATTGGTATTAGATCATATTAGTAAGATTCATCATCTTCAATTGAAGTATTAATATCTACACTTCATCATTTCATCACATTTACAACAATACATACAAGTTTTAACTTTATCACTCATACTCATCTTAATACTAAACTTCTAGAGTTTTCAAGAAATCATCCTTAGTTCAACATATCATAAGAATCATATCATTTAGTAATCTCATAATGGAGCACAAGGGTTCATTAGGGCTATTCATATGCATGGAAACCCTAGCTTCCATTTCCATATATTTTATCTACCAATCATAAGTATACATTGATTAATTAAATCATTTGATTCGATCTCTCAACATAAACCCTACACAAGAAATAACGCCACCTCATAATGATACTTATGTATATGTCATATTCAATTTCAGAAAGACTCAATGCAACACTTGTATATCTCACTCTAATACAATTTAAATATGATTCTATACATGTCAATTCAATTCCTAAGCATATCAACCACTGGGCCGATTTTAGGCATTATTCTCATGAAATAGCATAGTCATATATCCATAGGATTCTCCATGTATCCTCAATAAATATATCAGGAACTAATCAAGTTCCAATCAATGAAAAATGATCAAAATTAGTAAAATTTGATTCGCTAATATCTTTCCAAATCAATATCCAATCATATACAAATACAAGCAAGGTTTCTAATTATTTTAGCCAGATAGAATTAGGCTTTCAACATGAATATAGATCTTAGGAGGGAGAAAATAACTCACATAAGAGAACAATCACCATAAAAACGTAGGTCAAACTCTAAATTTTCAGAAAACCAAACCAACTCTAGCAACTAAATCCATTTCATCCTCCTCGCAACTTAGAAACCCTAGAAATGGATATTAGAAGAGAAAGAGTGAGAAAAGGGAATGATTTTATGTGATTTCAAATTAAATCAGAGGAGGAATAGAATCTTGACATGTGAGAGAAGAATCGCCATGAAAGGCTATGCAAAGAATCTAAACTTACTTGATTTCAACATGTCTTAGATAGTAAAACCCTAGATAAAATGTCCACCACTTTCTCCTCTCAAATCCTAACTCTCCCTCTCTCTCTAGGATTTCATTTATCTAGATTGAATCATGAATTATGAGACCTCCTGGTGCTGTGGGTTGATAATATAGAGAAATTGAGGTTCCTGGGTAATTTGCACATTGACCCCTCACTATACTTTCTCTTATTTCAGCTGAATTTTATGTCATTAAAGTGTTACTATACATCATTTACTTCAGAGGTTAAACATCCTCAAAAATTATTAAAAATTAACATCTTGTTTATAATTGAATTTAAGAGCTCCAATAAAAAATTTAGATCATTTTTAATTACTAATAAATAAATAAAAATCAAATACTACTCTGCTATATTTGCAGTCTACAACATGGTCGGTCGAGTTACAAACTTTGCTGACACCCCTCTTTGTATAGATCAAACATTATCCAAAAATTACTAAAATTTAAATGGATATCTATAATAGGGTTTCCAAAATACAGTTAAATTTTGTGATTAATTGGATCTACCAATAATAAGATAAAATTCAATTATGATGTTGTTATGTTTCAATTTGAATACATGGTCGGCTGAGTTTGTCCTGGGCAAACTCAACCGACAAACATATCATAGAAATATTCAAAAATTATGATATTTTTATAAGTGCTCACATTTGAGTTATCCAAATAATATACAAATTTCAACTAAATCAGAGTTGTATATAAAATTTAAAAATCATTTAGTACACCACTATACTTATCAAATTATGTATTCATATGCCATCAAAACCCTAATTTTGGCCGATTACAATTTTAAATTCTCAAATCCCAATTATTTGAAATAAAAGCATATTTAGATTGTTTCATTAGGTTCAAAGAACCATGATTAGAATACCATCATTAACCAAGCTTTAAATAATGATCAACCTGGTTAAGCATGCAATCAATCAAGTAAACCCTTATTAGATGACTAATTTGAAAATGGGTCATTACAATTTCATGACAAAAGTAACATGTTACAAAACAAAGTTCGTATTTTCCTCTTAAATGCATGTTGTACTTTTTAAAATTTTATTTCATTAATAAGTCAACAAGTAATATAGAACTTGTAAAAGTCATATCTTTTTACTGGAAGCTCCAAATTATAAAAAAAATTGTTTTAGAATTGTGAGAATTTTCTCTATATTTTGGCATGGTTTGCATAATATGATTCTAAAGTTTTAAAGACTGGATTTTTACGGTTTTCATCTCTCCTAAACTCATATTAATAATTAAGGGAAATGCTATAATTAACATAGTTAATATTTTAACTCAAGATATTTATAAGTAATTAACCATGAACCCAATTTAGGCTAATAACAAGGGTCAACCTAGGGCTTTGTCGAAGGATTTGGATTTCTAGGGTTTCATCTTACTTGGCATAAATTGAACCCTAATTGATGTACAAAATATCGTATGTAGATTTGGAGGTGATTTTAGGCTTGGAAGGGTAGAATCAATATTTGATCTAATACTCTGATCAAGGTATGTGCATCTACTCTATTAAGATTGGGCATAATATTATGACTAAGTAACCTTTTCCCATATGAGGTATTGATCAAACTGTGTGAGTTCATTTCACCTTATGGTAGTTCTCTTTGTTATAAATATCTCCCTAATTTGTTAACATTGATATGTGAAAGGCACTTTCATGGTCATCTGATATAATCTTAATAATGATATGGGTCCTCTGACCCCTCTTGATGACAACTTTTATTTCTTATCCTCTACATGAAAATAATATTATCTTGTCCTTGCCTTCCCTATTAGCATGGGTGACTGACAAGTCATAGTTAGAAGTAGCAACACTATGTTCACTGAGGTTTTAGTCCTCCTACAAATGTACTGAAGTTTTAGTCCTCCTACAATTTATTATTTTAAGCAATGAGGTTTTCATCCTCCTGTCAATGCACTAAGGTTTTAGTCCTACTGAGCTTATATTTTGTTCCGCATTGAGGTTTTATTCCTCCCTCCATTGGTATGGCATACATGGATTCTCATCCTGCTTTTTAGTATATGCTAGTTAGTATTTTTATCACCATGTAACTAATTTAGTTATCATATCCTAGTTAATATATGTATCATCTTTTGGACATGTTAAATCTCTTGACAAACCCTTCTCTTTTTGATATCTTCTTATTTGAAACCCTTTTATTCAACTCTTCTCTATTTAATTAATGTCCAATATTTTTATCTGCACTTACTCAGTTCTTTTTGCTGACACCCTTTCTTTTTGCTTGTCTTTTCTTGGGTGTTCTTTTTCAACCCACCAAGAGGTAGTACACCATGAGGGTCGGGAAGGAGATAACTTTTCTCGGGACCAAGTTCAAGGATGAGCTAGATTTCTCACCACAATGTGATCCTGATAATTAGATCTATAATTTAGACTTTCACTTTGAACAATGAATTTATGTAATAGTTAGATTTTTATTCTCCGCTACCACAAACTATGTTTCTGTACTCATATATTTTAAAAAATAATATTGCACCCCTTTAATATAGTCATATTTGTGTTCAAGGGGTTATATGCAATTTATATTCTTGAATTAAGTAAGGAGTGATCCCCTACCAGGTCCCGCTCCTTACAAGATGGTATCAGAGCATAATTGAACTCAACAATCTAACTATTTTAGAAATTCATCCTTGAAACCCTTTCCCTTATATGTTATGCATATTTTCAGGAAGACCAACCTATTTGGTGATAATGGCACAACACCTCAGTCTGACACCTCAGGTGGGTACACTACACCAGAGCAACCCCTTTTTGGCATGTCGTTGGATAACTTGAACTCCTGAGACACCCCTATGGCTCAGGGTGTTTTCGACACCCCCACTACAACTTCTACAATTAGCATCACCCGGGAGCAGGAGTTGACCTTTTTGTGATAGTTCCTCACCACATATATGGTGGGGAAGCTTAACACAACTGAATCATCGAGAAGCCACAGGAGTACTCATTGACAGACATTATGAAGATGTAACCTCCTTACTTTAAAGGAGAGGGCAAACTTGAGATGGTTGATAAGGCTGAAGATTAGGTAGTGGCTCTAGAAAGGAGCTTTGATGGAATGGCTTGTCTCCCTCATCAGAATGTTAGGTTCACTTCTTATGTGTTGGACAGGCCAACACGAGTATGGTGGAATGAAATCACCCAAACCCATGACACATCTACTATGACCTGGGAGCAGTTTTTGGTTCTATTCTGGGAGAATTACATCTGCACTGCAACCCTGAAGAAGAAAGAAGTTGTATTCTATAGTCTAAAATAAGGATCTATTTTTGACCCTACATATGTGAAAAGATTCCTTTTACTTGAATGATACAATGTTGGATTGACTAAAGGACATAGGACTGATATGTTCTTGCAAGGACTCATCTACCATGTGGTTCGTGCTTTTATCCCTTAGCTTCCTCTTAATTTTCAATAGATGATAGATGAGGCCTTAGCTGTTGAATCTTATCTAGGATATCAAGCTTCATAGGATGGTAACAACATTAACAAGATAAAGCATTCAGGTGATGAGCATACATGCATGAGGTGTTCACGATGTCATAGTCATCATCCCCTCACATAACAAATGCAATTTGGGAGAATCTTATGTCCAGAGAAATGATAAACCTTTGATATGCCTCCATTATAGTTTAGCGGGACATATTAGGTGACAATGCCCACAACTTTGTAGAGATTCTCCCCCACTCAACCACCTATACCTCAACAACAACTACCCCAACCTCCAAGGAACCCTCCCAATGATCAAAGAAGACCCGTTGTTAAGAGACATGTTGGTTGTGTTTTTGCTCTGGATGTTGTGAGTGTCGAAGATGTTCATGTAGCAGATGAAGGTAACATGCGTCTATACTCTTTCCTATATGTGTACCTTTACCACGAACTAGTTTATGAATGTTTACATTAGTATATAGAAGGAAAACAACATATATAAAAGCACATGAAGATTAGCATATGGTAGTGTGTAAATCAAGGGATATCAGTAGAGCATATATTTTTCTAGAATCACAAGTATGGTTATGGATCATCATGAACATTTGAAGGTTTTTTACGCTTCCTTGAGCTCGACTAAAATAAAATAGTTAGTTGAGAGGGGTTGGTTGGTGACTTGGTTTTGTATTGATTTTGGAGCCAACTTTTAAATTTGTATCGCAGATTTTTCAATGAAAACATATATATATATATGTCTTATGAATATAAAAGAAAAGCTTTGGATTTTATCGATGTTTTCAAAAACCAAGTCACCGACATGTAATTATTTGGATGGATCAGTATCATTTGAGACAAAACCCCTAACCTTTTGGATCTACTGATACCCTAGACCTAGAAAAGATATATGAAGGGTAAGTAGTTTGGGGACATAGTTGTTGTATCTCATGCTAACCATATAGAATGACTAGCTAGATTTTGAAATCTCCATTTTCTTGGTGGAGTTCCAAACCCTTAGTCTTTAAGAAGTACAAATCTAGTTAAGGACTTTTGGAGTAAAACACACTAACTAACTCTTGAGCTATTTATCAAACCAATAGCATCTGGAATCTAACTACATCCTTCCTAGGATACTCGAGTAGAGACATAATAGGAAACACACATCATATATACAATAAAATTTTACTCATAATATAGAAATATTTTGTGAACTCTTAATTTAGGTCGTTTGGATTTCAGGGATGAAATCCTCTTTAAGGGGTGGAGTGTTGTAATGAACCCACATTTAAGAAAATAATATGATTTTCCCTTTACCATATGATATTTTTATTTTGAACCCTCTTTTTAAGATAGATTGAACTAGGATGTTAATAATCTTCAATTATAAGAGTTTATCTAATAAAATAATTATTTGAGACGTTAATATAAGAAATAGGAGAAATATACTAATTCTAGCCTAATTATGTAAATTAATCGCATTGAATGATCTAAGTTTAAAAGAAATCTTCTAAAATTTCCCATGGATAGGTATGGGTAATAGATAGTCCCATACAAAATTTGAGTATTTAATGATAAGGGAATAAATAAATATGCAAAAAAATTACTTAGGCATCAAGTTAAGTTTGGATGAGTTTAGAATTATCAAACACTACTAATGGAAAAATCAGTTTCCTAACCCCTCAATTAGCTAACCTGCCAAATTTGGGCTTAATTGGATGATAAATGCACCCCTAATTGCAAAAAGAAAGGAAAATGTACATTATTTGCCCCAAAGATCATTGTTCTAGTCATTTATTCACATGTCATGCAGACCTTTTCCCTTTGGGAACCTGCTTGCGATCTAGATTGTCAGATTCAGATCAAACGGTCAGTGGTTGGCCTCCTACCTCAGGTAGGAGACATCAATGGTATGTGAATAGTGCGCTAAGTATGTGTGTGAGTATTTTGGGTCCTTCTCGCTCAAATTTCCACGGAACTTCACAACTTCATCCCATTAGTTTCTAAATCATGAACCAAATCTAACAAGCCATAAATGGAAACCTATTTTCTTGAATCCACAATTTTCCTAAATCTAAACCCAAGCTTATTAAAGCTCCCACACATGGAATCCCTAACACCCTACCCTATATATATCTAGCCCTCCCTTTGCCTCTGCCACACCTTATGGAAGACCTTTCTTGTGCCAATTTTGATCGGTGTTGCTCCCCTTATTGTTGAAAATTGCATCCTTAGTCCTGGAATTCCACCTTCAGTAACCACCTCTTCCTTTCGCCATAGACAAATTGTCCCTAGGGTAAGAACTTTTGCCCCCTGGCTATTCGTTGTTTTCCAATCGAAATCGTTGATAGTTTCTTAATCGAAAATCCCCCAATTTGGGTCTCACCTGCAACACACTGGCCAAGTGGTCATGGCATGAGCTAGAGAAAGGAGAAGCTCAAGAGGATTTACAACATTGCCCTTGGGTTTCTTCTGATGCAGCTCTTCTCGCATGGGGTTTTATGTAATTACCTAGCGATTGAATTATTTTGTCACACTATGAATTTATATGATTTCACGATGAAAATAACATGTAACAAAACAAAGTTCATATTTTCCTCTTAAGTGCATATTGGACTTGCAAATTTAATTTCATTAATAAGTTAGTATGTAATATAAAACTTGTAAGTTCATATATTTTTACTGGAAGCTTCAAAAATTATAAAAATATGTTTTAGAATTGTGAGAATTTTCCCTATCTTTTGGCATGGTTTGTATAACCTGATTCAAGAGTTTTAAAGACTAGATTTTTAGGGTTTTGATCTCTCTTAAACTCATACGAATAATTAAGGGAAACTTTATAATTAACAAAGTTAATATTTTGAGGTAGGATATTAATAAGAGTAATCCATAATCCAATGTTAGGTTAGTAACAAGGGTCAACCTAGAGTTTTATCAAAGGATTTGGATTTTAGCATATATTTGAACCCTAATTGATGTAAAAAATATCGTATGTAGGTTTGAGGTGACCTTAGGCTTGGAAGGGTATAATTTATGTCTACTAAATTTGAGCATAATATTATGACTGAATAACCTTTTCCCATATGAGGCATTGATCAAATTGTAAACATTCATATCATCTTATGATAGTTCTCTTTCTTATGAATATCTCCCTGATTTATTAGTATTGATATGTGAAAGACACTTTGATGGTCACTTGACCTAATCTTAATAATTATATGGTTCATTTGACCCCTCTTGATAACAATCGTTGTTTTTTATCCTTTGCATGAAAATAATATCATCTTGTCCTTGCCTACCCTATTAGCATGGGTGATTGACAAGTCATAAATAGAAGTAGTGACACCATCTTTGAGGCACTGGGGTTTTAGTCCTCCTACCAATGCACTGAGGTTTTAGTCCTCTTGTAATTTATTATTTTAGGCATTGAGGTTTAAGTCCTCCTGCCAATGCACTGAGGTTTTAGTTTGGCTAAGCTATTATATTTTGTTTGGCATTGAGGTTTTAGTCCTCCTACCCTTGGTATGGTATACATGGATTTTCATCCTACTTTTTAGTATATGCTAGTCATTATTTTTATCACCATGTAACTAATTATTTTGTGATGTACAAGTATATGGCAAGACTCCTTTTAGTTATCATATCCTTGTTAATATATGCCTCATCTTTTGGTCATGTTAAATCTATTGAGAGTCTCCTTTCATGATAACAACATAAAGGAAGACAAGTAAATCTCTTGAGAGAATCCTTTCATGATAACAAGTATATTCAACCATCATCACTTAAATACTCTAAGTTAGGTTCAATAAGGTAGTAGATTTGATGTTACAAATCAACACTCAAAGATAAACCATCAATTTGTACACATACTTAGGCAAAATCATAAACACTTACACCTAGCATCCCCATTGGTTCATGGATTCCCTTACCCTAAACACAACCATTGGATGATGTGCATCAAATACAAACCATAGGATTCCATATAGAACAGAACCATCGAATCATGGACCTACAGAAACCATCATTTCATGGACATAGAGAATTCATCGGTTGTGAAAGATAGGAAGACCATAAGTCATTTCAAATAGACAAACCATCATTTGATAAAACTAGTACAACCATCTTTGTCAAAGTTAGAAGAGCCATGATTGTAAAGCAAGGCAAGTCATCA
The DNA here is from genome assembly GCA_963693085.1 of Alisma plantago-aquatica. Taxonomy (NCBI): domain Eukaryota; kingdom Viridiplantae; phylum Streptophyta; class Magnoliopsida; order Alismatales; family Alismataceae; genus Alisma; species Alisma plantago-aquatica. The sequence continues at coordinate 491,716,217 of OY856411.1, read as the reverse complement.
GTTTCAAGAGCTAGATAGACCATCACTTGACAACCTAGGTAGGCCATCGAATGTCAACACTAGGTGGAACCATCAGCTGTCAAAACTTGATGAAATCAGACTTTATGTATCAAGAAAACCATTGTTTGGCAGGGTTAAGGAAATTATTGATTCATCCAATTATAAGGGCATCATGACCATCAGTTCTTAAGGGAAACATCACCATCAGTTATCAAGATCAAGCAAATCCATCCAAAAATAGCAAATAAGTAAAAGCCATCAGTATGCATAAAATGTCAAACCATTGAGAGAAATTTGTTCATAACACTTAGGGAAAAGCCATCATTTCAAGGAGAAAAAAAATCATCAATTTCCAAATACATGCACGGTCTAGATCTCCTACTTCCAAAGGAGAAATGTGCACAAGGTTAAAAGGTAAATTAGCTACTCAAGCTTTACTACATATGCTCAAACCCTAGTCAAAGAATCAATATTTGTACTTGTTTCTACATTTTCAAAGCAAGATCTATAAATAGAAAATTATGAGTAAGCAATAAATGTGAAGAAGGTTATATAACTCGCCTTAGGTCCAAACAACAAGGTAGCTTGAAGAGAGAGAAAAGAAACCCTAGATTGAGCACTCCACACATCCAAGCTAGGTCCTTTTTCCAAGAACAAGAAAAACCTAGGTCAAAAGAGAAGAAACAAGGTGTACTTCAAACTCTAGCACAAGCTCCACCAAGAAAACCATGGATCCATCCAAGAAGGAAGAGAAAAGGAGGGAATAAGGGAAAATGAAGTTAAAGAAGATGATCTCACTCGGTTTGGCTAAGAAACAAGGTTTGGAAACACCACGCGTTCCTAGAGAGGGTAGATTCAAACCCTAGAAGCACATGTGACCAAGCTCAACCAAGTTTCCTCCTCTAGAGCTCATCTCCATCACCATGCAAGAGGGTCGAACCTCTCCAAGTAGAAAGAAGAAGAAGAAGAAGAAGGTCTGTAAAGAGCCTGTTTCAGTGAAAGGAGAGAGGTATATATAGCTTAGGGAGAGAGAAAAAGGTGGGTTGAGGTGTCAAAGCATGCATGCCATGTGTCCAAAGGCTGAAACCTCACATACATGCAAACTAGGTCATCCATCAGATCTTTATGCTAGGGTGACCATTAGTTGTCAACCATAGAAGCAACATCTAGCTCCAACACCAGGTGTCCCATCAGATCATGCCTTCACTTGGCCACAAAAGCAAACCCTAGAACCTCCATCGGTTGTTGCATTCCACATGCAAAACCATCAAATTTAGTGCCTCCAGAGGAAACCATCAGAACTCATGCTACAAAAGAGAACCATTAGATCCTTCAATCGTAGTGGACTATCAGATCCCAAGCATACAAAGGGAAACCGTCAAGTTAGGGCACTTAGGTGAGAAACCCTAAGTCTCGACCCTAAGTTAGATATCACCCCACATCCGATGGTGCAACTAGGTGCCCAAAGGTGCAACCACATCAAACATGTTAGAACACTTATGAAGCACAAGATGCATGTGACAAATTACAGGAAAAACCCTATATATGGGAAAATTGCATAAAAACCCTTATAAGCACATAAATTGCAAAACTTACTCAAACAATGTCCAAACTGGACCAAACTTGAAACTTAACTTTGTCACATGATATCAAATCATGGATTAGGGTTTTATTAAGGTTTTAAGCATCCAATTAAGATAAGAAAGCATGTTTAACCATAAATCAAGGGGTGAGGTCTTACACTAAAATTTCAGCTTTAAACTCCAGCATGTACAAAAGTTATGCTATTTTGAGATTTAGGTATAGAAAGGCCAATACTAAGCATAGATGAGATACCTTTATCAATAGGATTTCATCCAACCAAAAATCCACTAGCATAACAAAAAGGAAAAGCCTTAATATTGTTAAATAAAATCCCTCAAACAATAAGGATGCATTTATGTAGTTTCTCGCATTAGATGGCCACAAAACACCTTAAAGTTGACTTGTTTTGGAACACTTTAACATATATATGGAATTTTAGTCCATAAATGTTTAAGTGAGCATCTGAATAACATCAAGGAATATTTTTAGTAGATAACAGAGATATTAAAATAATTAATATGTATATTGTGTTCACACAAAATTATCCATAAAATATCATCCTTTAGCATATTAGGGGATGTTCAAGCAATACTAATATTGTACATGTCACAAGCATGCAAGAAATACATAAAAACATTATATCACACAAGGAGCCACGAAGTCAAAACCAAATATCCAAGTTCTATCTTGCTAAATTTTCGAGAAAGTTCCTTTCCCCAAGAATTGTGTGTATCTAAAGCAAATTAAGAAGAAAAGAAGGTCCATGTATGCATAAGTTCCCAAATATGGAACACCATAGATTTTAATCATGGTAGAGGAAGAAGTAAAGGAATATAATAAAGAGAGTTTAGGAAGAAAGATCTTACACATAGGAAGCAAGGAATTAAGCTAGAAGGCTTTGATTGTCTTAGGGGAGCTTGATCCAAGACATGTAACAACATGCATCCACAAACATGCAAGTTTTTTGTTGACCAAAAACCTTAGTTGACTTTTGATGGCTCCTTTTTGGTCTCTAATAGTATCAAGGGGTGTAGAAGAAGGCTCATACGATAGGAGTGGGGAAGTATTTATAGGTGGGACGAGGGGTAAGAGAGTCAAAGGGTCTAAAGTAGTATTTTCCTTAGCCAGAGTGGTTAGTTTTCCCATCTATTTACATGCCTAGGAACAACATCAGTTTTTGTCTAGAAATGATATTGGTTGCATAGTTCTTTTTTTCTATTAGTTGAAAAGGTGATGGCATTTCATTGTTTAGCATGTTTCAGAATTTTCATTGATTGTACATCAATTCATAATCGATCTATATGTATGTGCTTTGATCGATTGTGGGCTAGAAATTACCATCGGCCTATAGGATAAAATTCCTTTAGTTACACATCTAATATTTCATTGATCAATCGATATTTATTGGGCAAATGAAGACCTATTATGGTTTCATCAATTCATGAGTTATAAGTTTCTATCAGTTTACATGGAAATTCCATCATTTACCAACTATTATCTTTTCATCAATTTGCAACTCAAAAGGTTGTAGGTCTACTTACTATCCATTTATATTGATTTAGCAATTAAGTTCCCTTCATTTTCTCCATCAGCTCACCCAAATCATATGGTCATTCTCATCAGTCATCTAGTCTAGCAAGTCATTAATCAAAGCCCTCAATTGTGACTTAGTACAAAACTCATCAGTCTACACAATAGCCATATATATGTATATTTATAGTCAAATTGGAATACACTCGAGTATACTATGGACACTATACACCTCAGTACTCTTTTTCCACCATACAATAATTATTTTGAAAATCTAAACTGTCGATCTTCTTAGGTATCTTATGAATGGGCTATATATAAAATTTGAGCTCGGTTGAACACTTACATGTCATGCATATGAAGACAACAAAAATGATTAATTGAAAATTAGTTTTATGCATAAAATTTATTTCCCTTGGATGACTAACTTAGAAAATTCCAAATGATCTCAAATTTTGCTTATAGTTATGTTTATTATAACAATAAATATCAATGCTTTTGATTTTTAAACAAGTTGGTCTTGATAGGTAAACACCACTAGGATGTTTGGTGCAGTCGATAAAGTCAAGTGTATTCTAGCCTATCGCTCTCTTTGTATGTATGTATGTATGTATGTATGTATGTATGTATATGTGTGTGTATATCTATATATATATATATATATATATATATATATATATATAGAGAGAGAGAGAGAGAGAGAGAGAGAGTCGGGCTAGAATACACTCGAGTGTATTCAGAGCAGAATACACTCAAGTAGTTTTTCATGATGCAATATTTTTTTTCAAAAATCTAATCCATTGATCTTCTTAAACATCTTGTGAATAGCTCATACGCAAAATTTGAGAACATTTGGAAATTTATAGGTCATGTTATAAAGACCACAAAATTTATGTATATCAAATTAGTTTTGCGTGTCGGTTTTGTTGCTCTTGGATGAGTGACTTACACTCATCCAAATGGGCTAAAATTTTATATGTAGCCTAGTTATAGTATGATGGTGAAGATCAATGGTTTACATTTTGCAAAAAATAGTCTTGATATGAAAACACACTTGAGTGTATTCATGTGATATGTACACTCAAATGTATTCTAGTCTGACTATATATATATATATATATATATATATATATATATATATATATATGTGTGTGTGTGTGTGTGTTTGTGTGTGTGTATGTATGTGTGTATGTATGTATGTATGTATATGTATGTATATGCATGCATACATACATACATACATACAGTTTGCTGACAAGGAGTGGCTCAAGTTGTCAAGCACAGTGTCCCCTAACAAAGGGACCCGAGTTCAAATCCCAGTTGTCATCTTAATTTACCACCCTCCCGGGCGTTCAGCCTATGCCATGGGCGTGGGAGAGGGAGGATCTTTCTCTCTTAATTCCATACATACATACATACATACAGTTATATGGGATTAAGAGAGGCATTCTCTCCCCCTCTCCTGTGCCCGTGGCGGAGGCTGAACGGCCGGGAGGGTGGTAAATAAATGTCAGTAAATCCCAGTTACCACCTTGATTTACAACCCTCCCAGGAGTTTGGCCTCCGCCATGGACGTGGGAGAGGGGGAGATAATGCCTCTCTAAATCGTATACATACATACATATACATATAGACACACACACACATATAGGGACTAATACCCCATACTGAAAAGTTCAAAAGCATCCAAATGAAATAAAATAAAATAAAATATAAAGATTATGAAGAGAACCATGTGTCAAAATATGCATGCATTATATTTGTAGTTAGATATCCTAAAATGGGAAAATCACATATAAGTCTACAAATGTACATAAAATTGTAAACTAGAGAAAATGAAGTGTGGATTGGCTCAAATTTGAAATGCAATGTTATAAAATGTTGATGAAACATATATAAATAACTACGCACCTAACTAGACAAACAAGTATGTTTAAGAATTGATCCAAGTTAGGGGCCTTACAATATATAGGGTCAATAGGAGTCCATCTCAAAGGATTGAAGCATCTCAGGGGTTCACATCATCTACAAGTATATGATGCCAATTACATGATTAGAAACTCAACATAACTCCATTATCAATTCCTAATTTCTTTTGCATTTTTTTCATCAAAGTCTAGCATTCACATAGGTAATGATGCAACCCAAGTTTTGAAAAAAGTAACAAAAAGGTGGAAAATGGAATCTCTAACCTAATTAAGTTTTAGAAAAATGGGTTTATCGACATCAAAATATTACAAAGCTTCAATGTACCTCGGGTTTTCAAAAGGACTTTACCAAAAGGAAAGAAAATGAATTTCAACCTATTTTGATTTTGAAAATATATTTTTTTTAACAAGGAGTAAGACTTTCAATAACGTGTTGGCACTACCTTGGGTCTTTAAAAAGAAGACCAAGGGGTCAAAATTTAACAATACTCTGTTGCTATTTTGTATTTTAAAAAATAAGTTCTATGAAGATCAATCCTTTATGAAGGTTTGATGTAACAATCTTTTTTTTAAATCAAGTTTACCAATGGTTTATAAGTTTGAAGATACTTTGATACTATGTAGGATTCTGAAAGAGAGTTTACCAAGGAGTCAAAAGTCTATCATCATTTTGATGCCATCTTGGGTTTGAAATCTAGGTTTATTGAGATCAATATCTTCCAAACATTTGATGTAGCTTAGGTTTCCAAAATGATTTTACCAAAATGCAAAAATTAGAATCTTCATCCTCTAGGATTTGAAAAAGGGTTTATCAAAGATATGAAAGTTTAATAGCATTTTGACACTATCACAAGTTTGAAATACGGCTTACGAATGAGTCAAAAGCTCGACATCATTTTGATGTTATCTTAAAAATATGAGTTTACCAAGATCACTACCTTACAGAGGTTTGATGTAGATCAAGTTTTCAAAAGAATTTTATCAAAAGGTAGAAATCATAATCTCTAACCTATTTGGGTTTTAAAAAAGGGTTTACCAAGAAGTCAAAAGTTAGAAAGTATTTTGACACTATATTGAATTTGAAAGAGGGTTTACCAAGGAGTCACAAGTTTTAAATTATTTCAATGCTAACTTGGGTTTGAAAAAGAGGTTTAATATTGTCTCTGAATGTTCTTCATAAACAAGTGGCTACCCCATTTAGCTCACATGAGTTTAATAAATGTACCACCAATCTCTCCGTACATGATTAGGTGAAATGGATGTCCTTAGCTTCACTAGGGGTACAACATACTTCATTCCTGCATAGCTCTCATGCTCACAGAGCTAGGGTATCATCCTTAGTGTACCTCCCAATCACAATGATTGGAATCAATTGTTGGTATGCGGGAGTGAGTACATTCATGACTAATGATTATCCCACTTGCGTAGGGTCCATGCCACTATTGATATCTTGGTGTCCTTGGGGCCATGCAACACGAGCGGTGTGCTTCCCTACTTTTCACTATAGGAAAGGGAGGGTGTGAAGTGTAATGTGTTGAACTAAAAAAAACCCAAAACTCTTTTTCTTCAATAATTATGTGTGAGGGCATTCTTTTTTTTAAGGTAAGCATTTGTCATTAAAAGTGAAAGGCCATACGACATCTACAAACACAAGAGATCCATACATAGAGGGTAACATAAAAGCAGGAGGAGCAACAACATTAAGCAAGAAAGATCAGATATAAATGAGACACTTCTGCATAGATTCCTCCCTATCACGCTGACTAAAGCAGCTTTTAAACTAAATCTTTCCACAATCAAGGGTAGCACTTGCATAGCTGAGCATCCTTCTCCTCCAAATGAAACTGAACAGAGTCTCAAATTTCTAGAAACTATAATCCATCCACCAACAAGAAGGCACGATAGATCCACTCACCGAAAAGATAGAAACATAACTAGAGGGTTGGGACGAAACCACACCCCAAAGAAAAATAGAAAAAGAACCAGCAGAAAAGGAACACACACACACCCAAAGAACAGAAAAGATAAGACGACACAGGCATAGGTACAAACAGGTAGGGGTCAGGATCCAGCAGAAACCATTGCTCGGCCTGTTCAGGTTAACATGGGGGATGAAGGAGGGGGTACAACACGGGAAGAACCCCACCACCATAGCCAACCGAACTCAGCTCGCCCCCTAGTCAAGCATGAGCTTGACAACCTAATGGACGAGCAGAGCAGCTGGGAGTGATCACCACCCAAGCAAGACAACCCGGAAGTCCCCCTACACCAGGAACCCCAGCCAACGACACTAGGGAGCTACGACACCCATAACCTTGATTGCCTGACCCAAAAGTCGTCGAAGAAGAAAAGGGGGGGGGACCCAAAACGTCACTGACACCCGACAAAATACCCACACGTGAAGTCGACAGGCAGCAAGCCTCGCTTAGGGAGCAAGGTCGCCGATAGAACTCCACCCGTGCCTCCACCTGTCCAGGCGCCACCTAAAGCACGTAGCAAGGAGGAAGAGGGGAGACAACGGGGAAGGAAGGCACACATTCGGGGAAGGCGAGAACCTACAGAAGAGTCGGGCAAAGAGAGCACCCGGGAGGAGCAGGGGCCACGGTGACTGGCGGCTATACCCCCTCCCCCAAGCACAACGGCAGCTTCGGGAAAACGTAGGTCACCTCTGCTTTGTAGAGCTCTACTCGATTCGGCCTTCTATGTGTGAGGGCATTCAAAATCATAGGATATTGGATAGAAAATAAATAATACAAAACATCAATGTATTTTTTGCAAGAATTTTCGTTCAGTATTAATGTTCTTGAAGAATAATATAAAATAACAACTAGACACCAAAACATAATGCCCTACAAAAGTTCTCATAAGAAACATAATTAAAAATCATGCTATTGGAGTTTTCTTATAGGTTGTAGGGATGGGGCTTACTCTCAATGAATACTCAAAAAAAATTTCTTGTATTTTTATATTTTATAGTAAATATTTTTTTTGTTTTAGAATGGTCAACAAAGAAAACTCAGAAACTACAAAATAAATAAAGAATAAGAAAAGAAAGAAAGAATAAAGATAAGCAAGCCTCGACGACTACAGAAAGGAAAAGTAATTCAAAGGATATGCGAGGCGGATGCATAACGAGGATGTGTCTGTTGACTCAAGGTCAATTAGGTCAATGTTGACTCACATCTAAATTGACTAAACCTGTGTTTTGATGATGACTAACCATTCCACATATTGGTGTCTAATGTCTCTACTTGAGTGATTTCAGATTAGGTATAGACATACTCCAAATGTCCTAACTTGCGCATATCAAATTGGAGAAAAGACAAGTCAAAGTCATACAAGTGCACGTTTTTGTAATATGATGTAAATCCATTAGAATCATGTTGTAAATCACTTGTAATGATAGTATGACTTGTAATTAAGATTAGAAAACATCAGGATCACTTAGATCGAATGTTAGATCACTTTAGATGCAACTTTGAAAATTGATTACAGGCACTTTGTCGGTCGAGTTTCCCAGCCTGAAAACTCGACCGATCATCCTTGATCAATTTTTTACAGATTGCATCGGTCGAGTTGTGTTTACACAGAACTCGACCGATCAAGTAACTGACCATTTCGATTCCTAATGGTCGGTCAAGTTTTGTCAGGACAAACTCGACCGATCATTTGAGTATCGGCGTTATCGTTTACTTGATCGGTCGAGTTACCCTTATAGAAACTCGATCGATTGCACTGTACGAAAAAGTGCAAAAAAGTGCTTCTAGCCATTGTGGAGTTGCAATAAGTAAAAATATATCCGTTGCAAGTCACAAAATGGCTAGTTTTCATTTTCAAGTGTTCCCAAAGGCTAAGAGGCATCCCCATCTGTAAATATGACCCCTTGGGCTTCATTCCAAGGTTGAGCATTCATTGCAAAACTCTTTGTGAGGTTCCTATTATATAGTTGAGTGCTTCCTACAGCCTCCTCTCTCTCTCTAAACTTAATCACTTGCTACATCCATTAGAGTGAGTAAGAAATCTGTAAGAGAGCTAGTCCTACATGTATATCTTGTGAGGCTCTCACTTCCACCACCTCCCCATCTCTCATTTTAATCATGAAGATGAAGGTTCTCTCTCTTAGCTAAGAGAAGTGAAGAAGAACAAGGGAAGTCATCTCTTGGTGAAGATCAAGGTTGAAGACTTGGAGCAAGAGTGGGTAAGCCCTTAGTGAAGGCAGAAGACTCCTTTCTCAAGTGGGTAAGTCCTTGGTGGAAGCTTCTCCGAGTGAAGGTGAAGTCAAAGGCGGAAGATCCAAGAAGAGTGGATAATTCCTACAAGGCTGAAAACTTGTGCAAAAGTAGGTAAGTCCTTGGAAGAAGGTGGAAGACTCCTTGCAAAGTGGGTAAGTCCTTGGTGAGGTTGAAGACTCTTTGTATTGGATAGGTAAGTCCTTTGTTTGGTCATGCATTGTAAGTCTTATAAATGAATATAAGAATGAAATGGTTAGGAAATCCTAGAGGTTGACCTCTCTAGGTAAGTGGACTGACATAATTCTAGTTTGAAGTGTGGAACCACTCTAAACAGCTTGTCTACTCGTGTTTGCTCAATCTCTCTCATCCTTGCTATGCATGTTTTAGTTGCACACAAATTTCCTATTTAGCAACCTTATCTTGTGATATATCTTGAAGGTCTAATTAATTTTGTTTAAGTGCATTCAGCTCTATTCGACCCCCCCCCTGTAGAGCATCTAATCACCCATCTAGGATCCAACAATTGGTATCAGAGCGGGTCTTCTCCAAGCATACTTCAACAAGTAGGAGAAGATGGGTGACTACCAAGGAGGGAGATACTCGATCATACTTCCAATCTTTGATGGGAGCAATTTCCTCTATTGGAGAAGAAGGCTTCAATTCTACATACAAGGATCAAGTCTTGAGATGTGGCAAATGATGAACAGCCCATACATGCTACCAAACACAAAGATTGAAGAATGGGATGAAGCTACCTTGAAGAAAAAACAACTTTGAATGCTAGAGCCATGCACATCCTCTATGCCTCCATGACCCCCACTGAGTTCAACCAGATTTCTTCATGTGAAATAGCCTATGAGGTATGGAGAAAGATTTACATCACTTATGAAGGGACAGATCAAGTGAAGGAAAACAAAGTCTACATGCTCAAAGGGCTGGTTGAGAACTTCAAGATGGGAAAGGAGGAGAGGATAGCCAATATGTACTCAAGGCTCAACACCATTTTGAATGGTCTTGTTGTTCTAGGACATCCTATGTCTTGTGGAGAGATCAACTCAAAGATCCTTAGAACTCTCCCCAAGAGATGGGAACCTAAGGTGACTTCCATTGAAGAAGCAAGGTCTCTTAGGGATATTCCTATTGAAGAGCTCATTGGAAATCTACAAGCACATGAAGCCACACTTGACAAGAGGGAGGAAGTAGAAAGACAAGAGGAGAAAGAACTCAAGAGAATAAAGAAGGCTGAAATCAAAACTCAAATCAAGGCTATTGTTGGTCAACCTTCTCCATCCTCTCAAGTTGAAGAAGATGCCATGTACTCCAAGGGTAGATTCTAAAAAGGTAAGTCCTCCTCCATCCGATGCTTCACATGTGGAAAGAAGGGTCACTAAAAGAAAGATTGCCCACAAGGCAAAAAGAATCATCTTCACAAGAAGAAGGAGAAATGGCACTCAAGCTCAAGTAGCTCCTGTAACTCAAGCTCAAGTGAAGATTTAAGTGAAGGATCAAGCTCAAGCTCTAGTGATGAAGGAGAATGTCATTTTGATCTTATAGCATCAACAAGTAAAGACTCAAGTGAGGTAAATCTAAACTCTATAGATAAAGAATCTTTGATTGCTATTATTCATGATACTTGTGCCTCTCTTAAGTCTTATAAAAGGAAAAAGAAAAAGTTTGCTAGAATTGTTGATAATTTGCATGTAGAACTAGATGATCTTGAACATGCTAATTTGTGCTTGCTTGATGATAAAAATGCTTGTCTTAGCCAAGTAGACTCTCTTAAACTTGAAAATTCTAGTTTGCTTGATAAAATTAGATTTCTAGAAGCTCAACCTCTCATACCTAGTTCTAATGAAAAGCATACTTTAATTATTGATTCTCTCATGCATGATATTGATGTTCTTAAATATGAAAACAAGGACAAAGATTTTGTTTAGCAAAATTAGAAACAGAAAATGCCTCCTTGCTTGCTAAAATCAATGTGCATGAATCTTGTTCCAGTTCTACTAGTAGAGAGAATGATGTTTCTGCTCTTCATATTGATGGAGATTCTCATTTAACTAAAGTTCTTTGCTTAGAAAATGATCTTTTGCATGCTAGAGATAATGTCAATAATTTGTCTTCTACTATTGCTTCTCTTAAGCATGATAATGACAGTTTGAGATCTTCTTTGCAGAGATTCTTAGTTGGTAAAAAGAATCTAAATGACATCCTACACCATACTACTAAACAAATTGGTAGATATGGTTTAGGGTATGATAGTAGTCAAGGGAACAAAAAAGATAAAGGACCTCCAATATTCCATGGAGAATCATCTAGTTCCAAGACTATGGGCACATGCAACTATTGCAATGAAATTTGTCATTATTCTACTTGTTTTCCTTTTAAGAAAGCACCCAAGAGCAATAGGATTTGGGTTGCTAAACTAACCCCTCCGGACCCAAAAATATGATTGGGGACCATTTCATCTTTCTTCTTGTAGGTACATGCAAATGGATTGACTTTAGCTATTAAATTGCAAATTAACTTCTCAATCCACATGAAAGAAGAAAGGCAAAATGTGTAGAGGGTGACAATAAGTGGAAAAAGGAATGGTAAGAACAAAGGTAATGTCTTTCTTGCTTATAACCATTTCTAAATTGTTTTTGTCAAGTTCGCGTGCACTATCCATGTGGTTTTTGAGTCAAAAGTGGTATTTTGTGTTTCTCTTCACACTCTTGCTCAAAAACTGTTTCTAATGCTTCTATAGTGCATTACTAACTTGGTTAGACATGTTAGGATATGGTTTGTATTTTTAGCATGCCTCTAAATATGTTTTTATGAAATATATGTGCTCTTTGACAACTGCTCTGTTGGTCGAGTTTGTCCTATTTGAAACTCGACCGATAGGCACCAATGGGTGTTGCCAGCAGTTGTCATCGGTCGAGTTGTCAATGCGTATAACTCTACCGATAACACTGTGCACAGAATACACAATTGGCTTATTGGATGAGAATTTCCCTCTCAACTAGATTTTCTCAACCAATAGCCTTATTCTTTGGCACTCTCATTTGGTACATTTATATATGCATATTGCCATGTTCTAAATTTCCTATCTTGCTTACAACTCTATCTCTCTAATTGCTCTAAATTAGTATATATATATATATATATATATATATCTTACAATTACTTGCTTTGAGTTGTTTTTTAGGTTTTGATGATGATCTCTTTGGATCTCTTGGTTGTGTCTAAAAATTGCTTCCCTTGTACTCTAACTTGATACATCTATCTAGGTGTATATCTTGTTTTGATACAAACTTGAGGTTCTTAGGGGTAATCATCTTATGGTAAGGATGCATATCTAGTGAGTTATATCCTTTCATGCTTCTAAAATTGCTTATCTCTTTGTTTGGATATATCTCTACATCTACTCATAGCTTGCTTTATCTTGTGTATCTTTTGGTATCTCTTACTATGATCTAGATCCTACTAGTAGTCATAACTTATGATATCATCTACTAGTAGTTCATATACATGTAGTTCTAACCTTGTTTATAATTGGCATCTTTGCTCATATATATGCTATGCTTGTATCTTGTCTCATACATGCTCAAGATTGTTCCTTGAATTGCATATCTACTATCTTGAGTTGCTTGCATATCATTGTGATGCAGGGTACATAGATCTACATTATATGTAGAAATTGGAGTACTTTTGGATTTTATGCAGATTTTGCTCCAGTTTCAGTTTTTGGTGCAAGATTAGTGTTTTTCATGCAGAAACAACCTTCTGAGCAAGACTCATGCTTTGCAATGAGATCTGATGGTTTTTTGTCAAATTCCTTCATCTTGAGGGTCAAAATTATATTTTATTATTTTTCTACAGCAGTTTATCTTGCATTTTGGGTTGTTCAAGTATATGCTTTAACTTGCTTTTCTTTCTATGCTTGGACAAGCCCCTATATGTGCTCTTCTACTCTCCTTATATATATTTGTGTTATCTCCTTTCTCTTTATCAAGTGATGTTTCTTATTTTTCTTCATAACCCCACTTTTTGAAATGACAAAGGGGGAGAAAGGTATGTCTTCTTTTAAGAGGAAGAAGGCATGTCTTACATGAAGAGGAGAAGCATGTCCATGTAAAGGGGAGAAGGTAAATGAGAGAATGAGTAGAAGACATAGTATTCTATAAATGTTATGAAAGCTAACCATGCAGGAGAAATAGCATCAATTGAGGGGAAGTATGAGAACTCCACTAGCATCAATTGAGGGGGATCATATGAGCTCAGTCCTATTGAAACCCCTAGGTTTCTCTAAAGGTATGATTTTACTTAAAAAGCTTTCAATACATTTATGGAATGGTTTGTTATCTTCAAAAAGGGGGAGAATGTTGACTCAAGGTCAATTTGGTCAATGTTGACTCACGTCTAAATTGACTAAACCCGTGTTTTGATGATGACTAACCATTCCACATATTGGTGTCTAATGTCTCTACTTGAGTGATTTCAGATTAGGTATAGACACACTCCAAATGCCCTAACTTGTGCATATCAAATTGGAGAAAAGACAAGTCAAAGTCATACAAGTGCATGTTTTTGTAATATGATGTAAATCCATTAGAATCATGTTGTAAATCACTTGTAATGATTGTATGACTTGTAATTAAGCTTAGAAAATATCAGGAGCACTTAGATCGAATGTTAGATCACTTTAGATGCAACTTTGAAAATTGATTACATGCACTTTGTCAGTCGAGTTTTCCAGCCTGAAAACTCGACCGATCATCCTTGATCAATTTTCTACAGATTGCATCGGTCGAGTTGTGTTTACACATAACTCGACCGATCAAGTAACTGACCATTTTGATTCCTAATGGTCGGTCGAGTTTTGTCAGGACAAACTCAACCGATCATTTGAGTATCGGCCTTATCATTTACTTGATCGGTCGAGTTACCTTTATAGAAACTCGATCGATTGCACTGTACGGAAAAGTGCAAAAAAGTGCTTCTAGTCGTTGTAGAGTTGCAATAAGTGAAAATATATCTGTTGCAAGTCACAAAATGGATAGTTTTCATTCTCAAGTATTCCCAAAGGCTAAGAGGCATCCCCAGCTATAAATAGGACCCCTTGGGCTTCATTCTAAGGTTGAGCATTCATTGCAAAACTCTTTGTGAGGTTCCTATTCTATAGTTGAGTGCTTCCTACAACCTCCTCTCTCTCTAAGCTTAATCACTTGCTACATCCATTAGAGTGAGTAGAAAATCTGTAAGAGAGCTAGTCCTACATGTATATCTTGTGAGGCTCTCACTTCCACCACCTCCCCATCTCTCATTTTAATCATGAAGATGAAGGTTCTCTCTCTTAGCTAAGAGAGGTGAAGAAGAACAAGGGAAGGCATCCCTTGGTGAAGATCAAGGCTGAAGACTTGGAGCAAGAGTGGGTAAGCCCTTAGTGAAGGCAAAAGAATCCTTGCTCAAGTGGGTAATTCCTTGGTGGAAGCTTCTCCGAGTGAAGGTGAAGTCAAAGGCGGAAGATCCAAGAAGAGTGGGTAATTCCTACAAGGCTGAAGACTTGTACAAGAGTAGGTAAGTCCTTGGAAGAAGGCGGAAGACTCCTTGCAAAGTGGGTAAGTCCTTGGTAAGGTTGAAGACTCTTTGTATTGGATAGGTAAGTCCTTTGTTTGGTCATGCATTATAAGTATTATGAATGAATATAAGAATGAAATGGTTAGGAAATCCTAGAGGTTGACCTCTCTAGGTAAGTGGACTGACATAATTCTAGTTTGAAGTGTGGAACCACTCTAAATAGTTTGTCTACTTGTGTTTGGTCAATCTCTCTCATCCTTGCTATGCATGTTTTAGTTGCACACAAATTTCCTATTTAGCAACCTTATCTTGAGATATATCTTGAAGGTCTAATGTATTTTGTTTAAGTGCATTCAGCTCTATTCACCCCCCCCCTCTAGAGCATCTAATCACCCATCTAGGATCCAACAATTGGTATCAGAGCGGGTCTTCTCCAAGCATACTTCAACAAGTAGGAGAAGATGGGTGACTACCAAGGAGGGATATACTCGATCAGCATTCTAATCTTTGATGGGAGCAATTTCCTCTATTGGAGAAAAATGCTTCAATTCTACATACAAGGATCAAGTCTTGAGATGTGGCAAATGGTGAACAGCCCATACATGCTACCAAAGACAAAGATTGAAGAATGGGATGAAGCTACATTGAAGGAAACAACTTTGAATGCTAGAGCCATGCACATCCTCTATGCCTCCATGACCCCCACCGAGTTCAACCAGATTTCTTCATGTGAAATAGCCTATGAGGTATGGAAAAAGCTTTGCATCACTTATGAAGGGACAGATCAAGTGAAGGAAAACAAAGTCTAAATGCTCAAAGGTCTAATTGAGAACTTCAAGATGGGAAAGGAGGAGAGGATAGCCAACATGTACTCAAGGCTCAACACCATTTTGAATGGTCTTGTTGTTATAGGACATCCTATGTCTTGTGGAGAGATCAACTCAAAGATCCTTAGAACTCTCCCCAAGAGATGGAAACCCAAGGTGACTTCCATTGAAGAAGCAAGGTCTCTTAGGGATACTCCTATTGAAGAGCTCATTGGAAATCTACAAGCACATGAAGCCACACTTGACAAGAGGGAGGAAGTAGAAAGATAAGAGGAGAAAGAACTCAAGAGAATGAAGAAGGATGAAATCAAAGCTCAAATCAAGGCTATTGTTGGTCAACCTTCTCCATCCTCTCAAGTTGAAGAAGATGCCATGTAATACAAGGGTAGATTCTACAAAGGCAAGTCCTCCTCTATCCGGTGCTTCACATGTGGAAAGAAGGGTCACGAAAAGGAAGATTTCCCACAAAGCAAAAAGACCCATCTTCACAAGAAAAGGAGAAATGGCACTCAAGCTCAAGTAGCTCTTGCAACTCAAGCTCAAGTGAATATTCAAGTGAAGGATCAAGCTCAAGCTCTAGTGATGAAGGAGAATGTCATTTTGCTCTTATAGCATCAACAAGTAAAGACTCAAGTGAGGTAAATCTAAACTCTTTAGATAAAGAATTTTTGATTTCTATTATTCATGATACTTGTGCCTCTCTTAAGTCTTATAAAAGGAAAAAGAAAAGGCTTGCTAGAATTATTGATAATTTGCATGTAGAACTAGATGATCTTGAACATACTAATTAGTGCTTGCTTGATGATAAAAATGCTTGTCTTAGCCAAGTAGACTCTCTTAAACTTGAAAATACTAGTTTGCTTGATAAAATTAGATTTCTAGAAGCTCAACCTCTCATACCTAGTTCTAATGAAGAGCATACTTTAATTATTGATTCTCTAATGCATGATATTGATGTTCTTAAATATGAAAACAAGGATAAAGATTTTGTTTTGCAAGAATTAGAAACAGAAAATGCCTCCTTGCTTACTAAAATCAATGTGTATGAATCTTGTTCCAGTTCTACTAGTAGAGAGAATGATGTTGCTGCTCTCCATATTGATAGAGATTCTCATTTAACTAAAGTTCTTTGCTTAGAAAATGATCTTTTGTATGCTATAGATAATGTCAATAATTTGTCTTCTACTATTGCTTCTCTTAAACATGATAATTACAGTTTGAGATCTTCTTTGCAAAGATTCTTAGTTGGTAAACATAATCTAAATGACATCCTACACCATACTACTAAACAAATTGGTAGACATGGTTTAGGGTATGATAGTAGTCAAGGGAACAACAAAGATAAAGGACCTCAAATATTCTATGGAGAATCCTCTAGTTCTAAGACTATGGGCACATGCAACTATTGCAATCAAATTGGTCATTATTCTACTTTTTGTCCTTTTAGGAAAGCACCCAAGAGCAATAGGACTTGGGTTGCTAAACTAACCCCTCCAGACCCAAAAATATGATTGGGGACCATTTCATCTTTCTTCTTGTAGGTAAATGCAAATGGATTGACTTGAGCTATTGAATTACAAATTAACTTCTCAATCCACATGAAAGAAGAAATGTGAGATGTGTAGAGGGTGACAACAAGTGGAAAAAGGAATGGTAAGAACAAAGGTAATGTCTTTCTTGCTTATAACCATTTCTAACTTGTTTTTGTCAAGTTCATGTGCACTATGCATGTGGTTTTTGAGTCAAAAGTGGTATTTTGTGTTTCTCTTCACACTCTTGCTCAAAAATTGTTTCTAATGCTTCTATAGTGCATTACTAACTTGCTTAGACATGTTTGGATATGGTTTGTATTTTTAGCATGCCTCTAAATATGTTTTTATGAAATATATGTGCTCTTTGACAGCTGCTCTGTCGGTCGAGTTTGTCCTGTTGGAAACTCGATCGATAGGCACCAATGGGTGTTGCCAGCAGTTGTCATCGGTCGAGTTGTCAATGCACATAACTCGACCGATAACACTGTGCACAGAATACACAGTTGGCTTATTGGATGAGAATTTCCCTCTCAATTAGATTTTCTCAACCAATAGCCTTATTCTTTGGCACTCTCATTTGGTACTTTTATATATGCATATTGCCATGTTCTAAATTGCCTATCTTGCTTACAACTCTATCTCTCTAATTGCTCTAAATTGGTATATCTATATCTTGCAATTACTTACTTTGAGTTGTTTTGCAGGTTTTGATGATGATCTCTTTGGATCTCTTGGTTGTGTCTAAAAATTGCTTCCATTGTACTCTAACTTGCTACATCTATCTAGGTGTATATCTTATTTTGATACAACCTTAAGGTTCTTAGGGGTAATCATCTTATGGTAAGGATGCATATCTAGTGAGTTATATCCTTTCATGCTTCTAAAATTGCTTATCTCTTTGTTTGGATATATTTCTACATCTACTCATAGATTGTTTTATCTTGTGTATCTTTTGGTATCTCTTGATATGATCTAGATCCTACTAGTAGTCCTAATTTGTGATATCATCTACTAGTAGTTCATATACATGTAGTTCTAACCTTATTTATAATTGCCATCTTTGCTCATATATATGTTATGCTTGTATCTTGTCTCATACATGCTAAGGATTGTTCTTTGAATTGCATATCTACTATCTTGAGTTGCTTGCATATCATTGTGATGCAGGGTACATAGATCTACATTATATGTAGAAATTGGAGTACTTTTGGATTTTATGCAGATTTTGCTCCAGTTTTAGTTTTTGGTGCAAGACTAGTGTTTTTCATGCAGAAACAACCTTCTGAACAAGACTCATGCTTGCGATGAGCTCTGATGGTTTTTGGTCAAATTCCGTCATCTTGAGGGTCAAAATTATGTTTTATTATTTTTCTGCAGTACTTTATCTTGCATTTTGGGTTGTTCAAGTATATGCTTTAACTTGCTTTTCTTTCTATGCTTGGACAAGCCCCTATATGTGCTCTTCTACTCTCCTTATATATATTTGTGTTATCTCCTTTCTCTTTAACAAGTGATGTTTCTCATTTTTCTTCATAACCCCACTTTTTGAAATGACAAAGGGGGAGAAAGGTATGTCTTATTTTAAGAGGAAGAAGGCATGTCTTACATGAAGAGGAGAAGCATGTCCATGTAAAGGGGAGAAGGTAAATGAGAGAATGAGTAGAAGACATAGTATTCTATAAATGTTATGGAAGCTAACCATGCAGGAGAAATAGCATCAATTGAGGGGGAGTATGAGAATCCACTAGCATCAATTGAGGGGGAGCATATGAGCTCAGTCCTATTGAAACCCCTAGGTTTCTATAAAGGTATAATTTTACTTAAAAAGCTTTCAATACATTTATGGAATGGTTTGTCATCTTCAAAAAGGGGGAGAATGTTGACTCAAGGTCAATTAGGTCAATGTTGACTCACGTATAAATTGACTAAACACTTGTTTTGATGATGACTAACCATTCGACATATTGGTGTCTAATGTCTCTACTTGAGTGATTTCATATTAGGTATAGACACGCTCTAAATGCCCTAACTTGCGCATATCAAATTGGAGAAAATACAAGTCAAATTCATACAAGTGCACGTTTTTGTAATATGATGTAAATCCATTAGAATCATGTTGTAAATCACTTATAATGATTGTATGACTTGTAATTAAGCTTAGAAAATATCAGGAGCACTTAGATCGAATGTTAGATCACTTTAGATGCAACTTTGAAAATTGATTACAGGCACTTTGTCGGTCGAGTTTCCCAGCCTAAAAACTCGACCGATCATCCTCGATCAATTTTCTACAGATTGCATCGGTTGAGTTGTGTTTACACAGAACTTGACCGATCAAGTAACTGACCATTTTGATTCCTAATGGTCGGTCGAGTTTTGTCAGGACAAACTCGACCGATCATTTGAGTATCAGCCTTGTCGTTTACTTGATCAGTCGAGTTACCTTTATAGAAACTCGACCTATTGCACTATACGGAAAAGTGCAGAAATGTGCTTCTAGCCATTTTGGAGTTGCAACAAGTGAAAATATATTTGTTGCAAGCCACAAAATGGCTAGTTTTCATTCTCAAGTGTTCCCAAAGGCTAAGAGGCATCCCCAGCTATAAATAGGACCCCTTGGACTTCATTCCAAGGTTGAGCATTCATTGCAAAACTCTCTGTGAGGTTCCTATTCTATAGTTGAGTGCTTCCTACAGCCTCCTCTCTCTCTCTCTAAGCTTAATCACTTGTTACATCCATTAGAGTGAGTAGGAAATCTGTAAGAGAACTAGTCCTACATGTATATCTTGTGAGGCTCTCACTTCCACCACCTCCCCATCTCTCATTTTAATCATGAAGATGAAGGTTCTCTCTCTTAGCTAAGAGAGGTGAAGAAGAACAAGGGAAGGCGTCCCTTGGTGAAGATCAAGGCTGAAAACTTGGAGCAAGAGTGGGTAAGCCCTTGGTGAAGGCAGAAGAATCCTTGCTTAAGTGGGTAAGTCCTTGGTGGAAGCTTCTCCGAGTGAAGGTGAAGTCAAGGGAAGAAAATCCAAGAAGAGTGGGTAATTCCTACAAGGATGAAGACTTGTTCAAGAGTAGGTAAGTCCTTGGAAGAAGGCGGAAGACTCTTTACAAAGTGGGTAAGTCCTTGGTAAGGTTGGAGACTCTTTGTATTGGATAGGTAAGTCCTTTGTTTGGTCATGTATTGTAAGTCTTATGAATGAATATAAGACTGTAATGGTTAGGAAATCCTAGAGGTTGACCTCTCTAGGTAATTGGACTGACATACTTCTAGTTTGAAGTGTGGAACCACTCTAAATAGTTTGTCTACTTGTGTTTGCTCAATATCTCTCATCCTTGCTATGCATGTTTTAGTTGCACACAAATTTCCTATTTAGCAACCTTATCTTGTGATATATCTTGAAGGTCTAATGAATTTTGTTTAAGTGCATTCAACTCTATTCACCCCCCTCTAGAGCATCTAATCACCCATCTAGGATCCAACAATTAGTATCAGAGGGGGTTTTCTCCAAGCGTACTTCAACAAGTAGGAGAAGATGGGTGACTACCAAGGAGGGAGATACTCGATCAACTTTCCAATCTTTGATGGGAGCAATTTCCTCTATTGGAGAAGAAGGTTTCAATTCTACATACAAGGATCAAGTTTTGAGATGTGGCAAATGGTGAACAGCCCATACATGCTACCAAAGACAAAGATTGAAGAATGGGATGTAGCTACCTTGAAGAAAACAACTTTGAATGCTAGAGCCATGCACATCCTCTATGCCTCCATGACCCCCACCTAGTTCAACTAGATTTCTTCATGTGAAACAGCCTATGAGGTATGGAGAAAGCTTTGCATCACTTATGAAGGGACAGATCAAGTGAAGGAAAGCAAAGTCTACATGCTCAAAGTGTTGTTTGAGAACTTCAAGATGGTAAAGGAGGAGAGGATAGCCAACATGTACTCAAGGCTCAACACTATTTTGAATGGTCTTGTTGTTCTAGGACATCCTATGTCTAGTGGAGAGATCAACTCAAAGATCCTTAGAACTCTCCCAAAGATATGGGAACCCAAGGTGACTTCCATTGAAAAAGCAAGGTCTCTCAGGGATACTCCTATTGAAGAGCTCATTGGAAATCTACAAGCACATGAAGCCACACTTGACAAGAAGGAGGAAGTAGAAAGACAAAAGGAGAAAGAACTCAAGAGAATGAAGAAGGCTGAAATCAAAGCCCAAATCAAGGCTATTGTTGGTCAACCTTCTCCATCCTCTCAAGTTGAAGAAGATATCATGTACTCCAAGGGTAGATTCTACAAAGGCAAGTCCTCCTCCATCCGATGCTTCACATGTGGAAAGAAGGGTCACTAAAAGGAAGATTTCCCATAAGGAAAAAAGACCCATCTTCACAAGAAGAAGGAGAAACTGCACTCAAGCTCAAATAGCTCCTGCAACTCAAGCTCAAGTGAAGATTCAAGTGAAGGATCAAGCTCAAGCTCTAGTGATGGACGAGAATGTCATTTTGTTCTTATAGCATCAACAAGTAAAGACTCAAGTGAGGTAAATCTAAACTCTTTAGATAAATAATCTTTGATTGCTATTATTCATGATACTTGTGCCTCTCTTAAGTCTTATAAAAGGAAAAAGAAAAAGTTTGCTAGAATTGTTGATAATTTGCATGTAGAACTAGATGATCTTGAACATGTTAATTCATGTTTGCTTGATGATAAAAATGATTGTCTTAGCCAAGTAGACTCTCTTAAACTTGAAAATGCTATTTTACTTGATAAGATTAGATTTCTAGAAGCTCAACCTCTCATATCTAGTTCTAATGAAGAGCATACTTTAATTATTGATTCTCTAATGCATGATATTGATGTTCTTAAATCTGAAAACAAGGACAAAGATTTTGTTTTGCAAGAATTAGAAACAGAAAATGCCTCCTTGCTTGCTAAAATCAATGTGCATGAATCTTGTTCTAGTTCTACTAGTAGAGAGAATGATGTTGATGCTCTTCATATTGATAGAGATTCTCATTTAACTAAAGTTCTTTGCTTAGAAAATGATCTTTTGCATGCTAGAGATAATGTCAATAATGTATCTTCTACTATTACTTCTCTTAAGCATGATAATGACAGTTTGAGATCTTCTTTGCAAAGATTCTTAGTTGGTAAAAAGAATCTAAATGACATCCTACACCATACTACTAAACAAATTGGTAGACATGGTTTAGGGTATGATAGTAGTCAAAGGAACAACAAAGATAAAGGACCTCCAATATTCCATGGAGAATCCTCTAGTTCCAAAACTATGGGCACATGCAACTATGGCTGTAAGGACCCTGACATGCGTTTAGGGTTTACCCTGTTTGTTTTGCTTGATCTTGGTGCTTTGGTGCTTGCTAATCACCTTTAGTGGTGATTAGGGTTTGGTTGTGCTTTGTTGAGAGTTCGAGGGGCTACTTGCAAATAACCCAAGTTTAGGGTTTTGTAGGCAAGTTTGCCATCTTGTGAGATGTTTTCCCTCTTTGCTTCCTCTAGGGTTGAGAGGAAGGCTTGGGCTTGTTGTTTGAGTCCTTTGGGCCTGAGTTGAGCTTGTTTGGGCCTTGGAGTTCCTTGTTTGGGCTTGCTTGAGCCTTGTGTCGCCCAGGGCAGGTGGTGTGTCGCCCAGTTGCTTGGTGTGTCGCCCAGTAGCTCTTGTTGTGTCACCCAGATGGCTTGGCTTGGTTGATGGACACATGGTGCACATCTTGGACAAGTGCCTTATGGCTTGCATGAGAGGTGGCTTGAGTTGGTGGACATGTGTCCCTTGGGTGGGCAACACATAGCATGGTTGTACCTTGGTTTCTCCTCCCCTTCTTCCTATATAGGTAGCTCTTTTCTTTGCCTTAGTCTCTTTTGGTCCTTTGGTCTCTCCTCCACCTTGAGTGCACGATATCCCTCTCCATCTTGCTTGTGGTGGCCGATACACTTCCTTGGAGCTGAAGTGGTGGCCGATACACTTCCTTGTAGCTGAAGTGGTGGCCGATACACTTCCTTGGAGCTGAAGTGGTGGCCGATACACCTTCCTGGAGCAGCCTGGTGGATGATAGCTTTGGACCCTGAAGTGCTTTGGAGCTTGGAGCTTAAGGCGGGTTGCATAGTTTCTAACCCTAACTCTCTTACCTCTAGCTTTAACCTTGTTACATGTTAGTAGACTAGCTTAGTTCCTTGCTTGTACATCTTGCTTATGTACTTTAGTGGCCGATATCCCCCTCTAGGGTTTTAGGGTTCCTTTGTATACCTTTGCTTTCTAGGGTTTGGGGCTTCCTTGCGTTGAAGGTTGAAGATAACCTAGGGTTGGGCGATACCCCTTCCTTGTGGGTGTGTTGAGCGACACACTTGCCCCTAAGTTGAACGTTATGAGTAACCTTGGGTTGAGCAACACCTTTGTTTTTGAGTTGGATGACATGGTGTTCCCCTTGGTGGACGATATGGTAGCTGGTGTTGGGCGACATGATGAGTCCTTTAGGATGGCTGATACCCTTGCCCTTGAGTTGGGCGATAGGGTGAGCTAGGGTTTGTTGGCCGATATGGTGAGTACCCTTGGAGATGGGTGATACTCTCTCTCTCTCTCTCTCTTGTTGGGCGATATGGTCTGATGGTGTTGGGTGACATGGATGTCCTTGAGTTGGACGATAGAATGGGTGCTCTTGTGTTGAGTTATCTCCTTGTCCATGTGGTGGACGATAGGGCCAAGTAGTGCCATGTTGGACGATAGGCTATGTGCCATGATGGCCGATACCATGATGGCCGACACCATGGTGGGCGATACCCTAATGGCCGATAGCCATGTTGGTTACCCTATGTGCATGAGTGTGTTGGCCGATAGGGTTAGTAGAGTGTGTTGGCCGATAGGGTAGTAGTGGGTGATGGTCGATAGGGTTAGTGAGGTTGGCCGATACCCATGTTGGATGATAGGTTTTAGATGAGGGTTGTGAAGCTATAGTGAGGGTATGAGTTCCTTTGGTGATAATCTCTTTTGTGATGGAAGTGGTTAGCTATGCACCAATGAGCGATGGTGGTGTTTGTGATATCAACAATGTATATGTTTCCTTGCAAACAATAAGGATGCTAATGATAGTAATGTATATGATGTTAGCCCTCATGTAATTGATGCATGATGTGACCCTTATGCTTAATTGTTAATGATAAAGAAGATGATGATAACTACTCTAGTAGTTTGTTTAATGATAATAATGTTGGTAATAATGATGCTAAGTGACAGTTACATTAAAGGTTGCTTCATGATAAAGATGACAATAGTTGATGACATAGTAATGACCTTGTTAATAATAGTGTTGGTTCTGTAAACACAACATGATCTCTATATACCCTGATTGTTTGTACAATCTTGATATAAGGGTAAGTATCAGTATGGTTGTTTAATGATGTACTTAACATACTTGATTACCAAATAACTGTCATATTGGTAATTAGATTATCTTGAATGATATTTCATGATAGTGAGCATCTTCCTTATGTTGAATCTTCAATTATAGTACACCCTAACCTTGCAGGTGATGTTTTAGCCATAAGAAGGCTATGCAATTTATGAGTATCATTACTTGATAATTATCCTATGAGGCTGTATGTAGGATATGTTGGTCCCATGATGATGATGTGGGCCTTAAGAGGCAATGACAGTACATGATGAAGGATTGAGACCCCGTGGTATGTGATGATCCTTGAGATGGATCTGGATGGTTGGCAAGAGGCCAAGTGATAACATGTGATGTTGGATCCTTAAGATGGATCAGGTTGATATGAATAGATCATAATATAATGTTCTGTACTTTCTGTTATACCTTGCATGTCATACAACTTGGCTGAATCTTGCAATCCATCTAAAAGATACTAATTAAACACAGTGAAAACACATCATGTAGTTTGCCCTGGCCATAGATCCATCATCGTCAGGACTTGGTGATGGTGAAATAGGTTTTCCTATGGGTTAACCTGGAAGCACATATTGTTGAATATGTGTAGGTTGCTCCTAGCCTGAAAATGAGGAGGTAAGAGTGTAACTTCGGTTGCAGACTCAGATATGTGTGTAGAGCATGGTGAATAGGCCCATGGCTCAGGATATGTGATGTATGGAGCATGAATGCGTTCATGGCTCAGAGCACGGTGATCAGGCTCGTGGCTCAGTTTTACTAGCGTCGTGACCTGTACCAAGGCGGGCTAGAGAATGGGTAGCCTATGGAGCTAACCCTGTGGCTTAGACCACTTCAGCATGTGACTGCGGTCCTGCTTGTGTTGTACTCATGTACTGACCATGAGGTGGGAGGTCGTGGAGTCCGGCTCTTCCATTGACCTTGTATGGCACCGTCTTTGGGTTTCGTAACCGAAGGTTGGATTTGAACGGTACGGTTCAAATCCTCAGGGCATAATAAAATGTAATACATATGTTTAGTATTTACTAGTCATATCAAATACGAAACATTAGTTGAGGCCTTGTTTGTGTAATATTCCGTTATACCTTGCAGGTCATGTGGTAATCTACCTTATCTTGATAATCAGGTTATATGGCATTATATTCTGTTCTAATAATCCTGTTACATGTTGATATACCTTATCTTGATAATCATATTCTTTTGAAAGACATCTGGTTATAAGTTTTAGTACAGATGGTATGCTTGCCGGTAAGAATGATCTTGCTATATATATATAATTGCTTCCGATATATCTGCTCATATTATAATTGTTGTTATGGTTTATCTTGCTGAGGTTCTATAGTTGCGGTGGGGAGCTATGTTTCCCGCTGGGACAATTGTTCAATTGTCTCACTCCGCTGGTTTACACCCTTTTTAGGTGGTCGAGGTAGACGTGGTCGTGGTTGTGGTGTTGCGGACGAGCAGCTTGAGGAACAGTAGAAGGCAAGCGTTGGACATGCTGCTGTTTTGGATGTTTTGTAGTAGAGTCTAGAGTCATCCCTGTACTCTCAGGTCCTTGGCAGTGTTTTGACGATGTTTCACGAAGATCGCTCGATGGTATCTGTATATCCTGCTGTTGGCCGGATGTGGGCCTTTATGTATATATGAACAGGTGGTGAACTCATGTGATGGATGGATAGCTGTTCCTGAGCTGTGGACACGTGTCAGATCTTGTGTATGTACATATTTATATGACATGTTTCTGTGCAGGATGAGGACTGGAAAGTAATAGTTTCACAGTTTATCAGTTTTCCGCAATCAGTTTTAATTAACCCGTGTTTTTGATAATATGTGGTTATGGTGTTTTCCGCACGTTTTCGCGTAACACCTCGTTATCTGTGTGATAATGGGATGTGTTGCCACAAGTTTTGGTATCAGAGCTTTAGGTTCGCTAAGTCTACACGGATCTAGGACTAGGTTGAGTCTGTTCTTATGAGTTTCCCAGGATATCTTACAAAAATCTTCTGCCCTCAGCAGAAGAAAAGCCAAGATGTCTGGAAACCACGAAGAACATGCTCCTGAGCATAGTGATGCTGCATCGGTTGATGGAGCAGATGGACGGGCACATGAAGATCAGGTGCCTGAGGTCCCCCAACCAGACCCAGCCATACTTGAACACCCTGCCTACCAACAGCTTATGGGGCAGTTAATGGCTTCGATGAATCTCATGGTTGAGCGATTACCAGTGCCTCCTCTGCGAGCACAGGTTCCCCATGGAGAAGCATCGGGTATTGGGAAGACCTTTGAGCGGCTTCGCCGAGTCGGAGCTTCGGATTATGCTGGAACGGCTGATCCAGCGGATGCAGATCTGTGGCTGACGAGTCTTGAAAAGGCTTTCCGGATCCTCGACATCCCCGAAGCAGACAAAGTAAAGCATGTTGTCTACCTTTTGAAGGGTAGTGTTGGTCACTGGTGGACCATCGAGGAAGAGAAGCGGCCTGGTGAGGTGATCTGTTGGGAAGTGTTTCGACGCGAGTTCGTCACCAGATACTTTCTGAAGACGTACCTCGATGAGAAGATCAGTCAGTTTGAGAAGTTGCGGCAAGGAACGATGAACATCATCGAGTATGAAGCTAAGTTTATGGATCTGTTGAGGTTCTGTCCTCACATGGCTGCGACAGATGATGAACGGATCAGACATTTCGAGAAGGGTTTGAGTACTGAGTTTACAACCCCTGTGTCTGCGCTGGAAAACCGAGAGTGGTTTGCTATGTTTGTGGAATCAGTTCGACGGATCGAGAGGACAGTGAGGGAGAAAAGAGAGTCGGTGTCTCTTAAAAGACCTACTCAGTTTCAAGGACGAAGGTTTGGTGGCTTCAAGAAACCCAGGTTTTCAACACCGTCAGTAATGAGAAGTGCTGGTGTACCATCTCAGTGGTCTCCGAGTAAGGGAAAAGGTTATGTTTCTTCACCATCTAAGGCGCACAGCTCAGCTTCGGTGGTAGTGACAGGGCCATCTAGGCCCCAATTTGACAATAGAGCATGTCATCTCTGTGGACAAGTCGGGCATTGGAAGTTCAATTGCCCGAATAGAGATGTTGAAGTGACGCAGCAACCGAGGCAGAATTTCCAGAAGTCTGAGAGACCACATCCCAGTGGTAGCAGAGGATGAGGACGCGGACAAGCGTCTCAAGCTGGATCGTCTGCTCAAGGGAGCAGAGGTCATGGACAGCAAGCTACGGCTCGATTCTATGCCATGAATCAGTCGGAGGCGATAGTCAACCCGCGAGTGGTGACAGGTCAGATGGAGTTATTTCATTATGATATTTCTTCTTCTTGCTTTATATGTGTTCTGGTTGACCCGGGTGCTACACACTCTTTTATCGCCTATAGTATGCTTTAAAACTGTCATCTACCTGTTAGTTGTAAGAAGGATAGCTTGTTGTTAGAAACCCCTCTTGATGGTTCCTCTTTGCTTCGAGAAGAGTGTCCATCTTGTGTTTTGTCTTTTTCGGGACACAGCGTTCAGGTGGATCTCATACCACTTGATATGCATGGTTTCGATGTTATCCTTGGGATGGATACCTTAGAGAAGTATAAGGTTGTCTTGGACTGTGGTTCCAAGTAGGCGGTGTTTGATGTTGCTGGAGAGAAGTGGATCTTCCAGGGAGATAGGAAGATTCTTCCGACGTGTCTGGTGTCAGCTATGGTGGCAGATAGGTTGTTGCGACAAGGATGTGAGGCGTTCTTAGCTCACGTTGTGGATACCGTTGTGGATACCAAGGCGAAAGGCCTTAACCTTGAAGAAGTGTCATTGGTCCGAGAGTTTGCAGATGTGTTTCCCGAGGAGTTTCCTGGTGTTCCTCCACCCCGAGAGATCGATTTTGAGATCAATTTGGTTTCGGGAACACAGCCGATTGCACAGACACCTTATAGGATGGCTCCAGCAGAGATGGTAGAGTTGAAGAAGCAGTTACAAGAGTTGTTGGAGAAAGGTTTCATCAGACCGAGCACATCACCTTGGGGTGCTCCCGTGTTGTTCGTTAAGAAGAAGGATGGTTCAATGCGGTTGTGTATAGACTACCGACAGTTGAACAAGGTCATGATCAAGAATAAGTACCCGTTGCCGAGGATAGATGACCTGTTCGATCAGTTGCGTTGTGCTACAGTGTTTTCGAAGATCGATCTACGGTCTGGATATCATCAGTTGAGGATAAAGGTGGATGACATACCAAAGTCATCTTTCAGGACGAGGTATGGTCATTTTGAGTTTGTGGTTATGCCGTTTGGATTAACCAATGCACCTGCTGCTTTCATGGACCTGATGAACAGAGTGTTTCGTCCGTTCGTAGATCAGTTTGTTGTAGTTTTTATAGACAACATCTTGATCTATAGTCGGAACCGGCTAGAGCATGAGCAACATCTTCGTCAAGCATTGACTCTCCTTCGTCAACATCAGTTGTATGCTAAGTTTAGTAAGTGTGAGTTCTGGTTGGATGAAGTGACTTTCTTAGGTCATGTGATATCTGCTGAAGGAGTCAAAGTAGATCCAAAGAAAGTGGAATCCGTTGCGGATTGGGAACAGCTGAAGACGCCGATGGAAGTTCATAGTTTCCTTGGCCTAGCAGGATACTACCGGAGGTTTATCAAGGACTTCAGTTCGATAGCTCTACCGATGACGAAGTTGACCCGGAAGGATGTACCTTTTGTTTGGAACGATCGATGTCAGCAAGCTTTCCAAAGTTTGAAGGAAAAGCTAACCAGTGCTCCAGTGTTGATCTTGCCAGAATCTGGAAAAGGCTATGTTGTTTTCTGTGATGCGTCCAAGAAAGGTTTGGGTTGTGTGCTGATGCAGGAAGATCATGTGGTTTCTTTTGCTTCGCGACAGCTTAAGAAACACGAGGAGAACTATCCGACCCATGATTTGGAGCTGGCAGCAGTAGTTCATGCGTTAAAGATTTGGAGACACTATCTTTATGGGGAAGTGTGTCAGATCTTTACAGATCACAAGAATATGAAGTACATCTTCTCACAGTAAGAGTAGAACATGCGACAACGTCGGTGGATGGAGTTGATCAATGATTATGATTGCACTATCGAGTATCATCCTGGTAAGGCGAATGTGGTAGCAGACGCGCTTAGCAGAAAGTCTTCTACTCCCAAGAAGGCACAGATGAGTTCTTTGGTATGCCATAGGCGGGACATGTTAGTCTCCTTACGACAGATGAACGTACAGATGGAGGTTTCCTCGTTAGCTGGACTTTTAGCACAGATGCAAATCAAGCCCACGTTGAGACAGCAGATCAAGGATGCACAACAAACAGATGGTACAGTACAGTTAATCATATCAGAGTTTGGCAGCGAAAAGCGTGATGGGTTCCATGAGTCCGAGGATGGAGTGGTTTGCTATCATAATAGGATGGTGGTTCCTGATGCTGATAATCTGAGGAAGTTGGTGCTCGAGGAAGCACACACGTCGATGTATGCTATGCATCCAGGTGTCACCAAGATGTACCATAGTCTGAAGGACTTGTACTGGTGGCCCGGCTTGAAGAAAGATGTAGCTGAGTTTGTGGCTAGGTGTGCGGTGTGTCAGCAAGTTAAGGTTGAGCATCAAAAGCCGGCAGGTACGTTGCAACCTTTGCCTATACCACAGTGGAAATGGGATCATATAACCATGGATTTCATAGTTGGTCTACCCAGGACAACTAAGAATCATGATTCCATTTGGGTGATAGTGGACAGATTAACGAAGTCTGCCCATTTCATACCTGTGAAGACCACGTATACAGCTGAAAAGCTCACTCGAGTATATGTGGATGAGATAGTTCGTTTACATGGTGTGCCAGCAACAATAGTTTCTGATAGAGGTCCTCAGTTTACAAGTCGTTTTTGGGAACAGTTGCACAGGGCGATGGGAACGCAGTTGAAGTTCAGTACCGCTTTCCACCCGCAGACAGATGGACAGTCTGAGAGGACTATTCAGACTTTGGAGGATCTTCTTCGTGCTTGTGTTTTGCAGTTCCTAGGCAGTTGGGACGTACATCTCAGTTTGATAGAGTTTGCCTACAACAATAGCTATCAGCGGAGCATTGCCATGGCTCCCTATGAGGCTTTGTATGGGAGGAAGTGCAGATCTCCTTTGTGTTGGTATGAATCAGGTGAATATCATCTTTTGGGCCCTGAGTTAGTACAGAAAACGACAGAAAAGATCAAGGTGATACAACAACAGTTGAAAGCGGCACAAGACAGGAAGAAGTCTTATGCAGACAATCGCCGACGACCCTTGGAGTTCCAGGTGGGAGACAAGGTGTATCTTAAAGTCTCTCCGTGGAAAGGTGTGTTGAGGTTTGGACGGAAAGGTAAGTTAGCTCCCAGATATATGGGGCCTTACTCAGTCATAGCACGTGTTGGCAAGGTGGCTTACGAGTTAGAGTTGCCTCCAGAGTTGCACAGGTTACATCCAGTGTTCCATGTCAGTATGCTGAAGAAAATTCATCTGGATACAGGAACAGTGATACAACCAGTTGAAGTTGAGCTTGACAAAGATGTGACTTATGAAGAGGGTCCTATGATGATCCTTGACAGAAGAGTCAAGAAGCTGAAGAGAAAGGATCTGGTTCTTGTGAAGGTCCTTTGGCATCATCGTGGCGTTGAGGAAGCCACGTGGGAGCTTGAGGAAGAGATGAGGAGGAAGTATCCCTCGCTTTTATCTTCGGATTTTGGGGACGAAATCCTTTTGTAGAGGTTTATGGCTGTAAGGACCCTGACCTGCGTTTAGGGTTTACCCTGTTTGTTTTGCTTGATCTTGGTGCTTTGGTGCTTGCTAATCACCTTTAGTGGTGATTAGGGTTTGGTTGTGCTTTGTTGAGAGTTTGATAACCTCCTATTTTAGTAGTTTATCTTAGTCTTTTTCTTTAGTTTTCCATACTCTTTTTACGTTTATACGGTACATAAACCTAATTTTACCCCTTTTTGTAAATACATCATCAAACTAACTTTTTCCTTTTACACTTGCAGAAAAAGCACAAAAAAATCATAAAAGAATAAACCAACCTCAAGGCCGAGTGAAGCCAATCGGTCCCAAGACCGCATGGAGTTCAAACGGTCCCGAGACCGCATGAAGCCAAACGGTCCCAAGACCGCATGGAGTTCAAACGGTCCCGAGACCGCATGAAGCCAAACGGTCCCAAGACCGCATGGAGTTCAAACGGTCCCGAGACCGCATGAAGCCAAACGGTCCCAAGACCGCATGGAGTTCAAACGGTCCCGAGACCGCATGAAGCCAAACGGTCCCAAGACCGCATGGAGTTCAAACGGTCCCGAGACCGCATGAAGCCAAACGGTCCCAAGACCGCATGG
The DNA here is from genome assembly GCA_963693085.1 of Alisma plantago-aquatica. Lineage (NCBI taxonomy): Eukaryota > Viridiplantae > Streptophyta > Magnoliopsida > Alismatales > Alismataceae > Alisma > Alisma plantago-aquatica. The sequence continues at coordinate 491,684,262 of OY856411.1, read as the reverse complement.
AGTTCAAACGGTCCCGAGACCGCATGAAGCCAAACGGTCCCAAGACCGCATGGAGTTCAAACGGTCCCGAGACCGCATGAAGCCAAACGGTCCCAAGACCGCATGGAGTTCAAACGGTCCCGAGACCGCATGAAGCCAAACGGTCCCAAGACCGCATGGAGTTCGAACGGTCCCAAGACCGTTTGACGCCAAACGATCTCAAAACCGTTTGACGCCAAAACGGTCTCAAGACCGTTTGACCTCACTCAAGGCCTATAAATAAGACCTCAAGGGCCATCCCTGAGGGGAAGTCCAGATGTCCATAGGTTGTCTCTCTACTACCAGAACAACTCCATCCACCGCCCGAGGCTGCCGGTCTAAGACTCACGTTCCATTACAAAGCTACCTTCTCTCTCATCAACAAAGAAGGTGAGAGGAGAAGATCCGTCGTCAAGCAAGCCACGAAGGGTGGAGATCGTTGCTCTCTCCACCAAGGGTTCAGCCTTCTCTCCTCAGTGGAGATGATGTTCTTTCTATCTCTTCTTGCCTCCTCCTTTGTTGCTCCCTCTATGAGGAGCGAGTAGTTCCATCCACTGGGGCGCGGGGACTAGCCCCGCTGCCCATGTCTTGTACTTTGTACTAAAAAGATGTTATCCTTTCGTTTTAATACTAAATCGTTCCATACATGCTTGAATGATGGCCACGTTCTTGTATGCATCTATTGTCTTTTGTTGTGGTTTGTCTACGACCGCTCTCGAGACTCGAATACCGATTTAGTGTTGGTTTCTGGTGTGTGTATCCACCACGCATCCGTTTCGGTGTCTAGGAGTGTATCTCAAAGAGTGGAGTAAACTCACTATCATCCGTTGCACTTCCATCTGTATGGAAGTCACCTTGGTAAGTCGAGGAACACGCTTTGCGAGGGGAATGATGTAAAGCATGTGACCATTTGATCGGGAAGGCTGGCGTTGCAACATTCCCGCACTTCTCGTAGCTAGGTTATCTGAATAGGAGACTAGGCCTACAAAGATACTATTCGATTTGATAATTATCGCTCGCTTGTTAGTTTTAGATGCACGTTTCATGAGGTTGAGTAAGATTCTCTCTTTGGAAGACTACATATCTTCATTGACACGTAGAAATGTACCGAATGAGAGCTACTTAACCCTTGAAGGATGCGATGCATTGCTCTTGTCTTACGAGGCATCAGTCTTGTGGAACATCCTTGGATGCAATGCATCGCTCTTGTCTTATAAGGCATCGGTCTTGTGGAACATCCGTGCATCTAGCTTATAAGTCTTGCTTGCTTAGTACATATACAATGCATGTGTAGCGGTGGTAAATACCTGCTTAACCCCAGTGATTCATCATCATTTGTTAAATCTTAGTTTTACTTGCTTTATTTACTTTTCATGCTTTAGTCTAAAAACCAATCAAAATCCAACCTTTTGATATAAGTGCCAATTAGTAAAATAACTAAGTGAAGTGCCGTACGTTTTCCATCTTGTTGCTTGCAACAAGACCGTTGTCTTTTGGGTTCGATCCTAAATCTGTACTATGATAAGGCTTCCATACTCTTATGGGGTTGAATTTCCATGAAAAGTAAATAAAGCAAGTAAAACTAAGATTTAACAAATGATGATGAATCACTGGGGTTAAGCAGGTATTTACCACCGCTACACATGCATTGTATATGTACTAAGCAAGCAAGACTTATAAGCTAGATGCATGGATGTTCCACAAGACCGATGCCTTATAAGACAAGAGCGATGCATTGCATCCAAGGATGTTCCACAAGACCGATGCCTCGTAAGACAAGAGCGATGCATTGCATCCTTCGATGTTCCATAAGACCGATGCCTTATAAGACAAGAGCAATGCATCGCATCCTTCAAGGGTTAAGTAGCTCTCATTCGGTACATTTCTACGTGTCAATGAAGATATGTAGTCTTCCAAAGAGAGAATCTTACTCAACCTCATGAAACGTGCATCTAAAACTAACAAGCGAGCGATAATTATCAAATCGAATAGTATCTTTGTAGGCCTAGTCTCCTATTCGGATAACCTAGCTACGAGAAGTGCGGGAATGTTGCAACGCCAGCCATTCCCGATCAAATGGTCACATGCTTTACATCATTCCCCTCGCAAAGCGTGTTCCTCGACTTACCAAGGTGACTTCCATACAGATGGAAGTGCAACGGATGATAGTGAGTTTACTCCACTCTTTGAGATACACTCCTAGACACCGAAACGGATGCGTGGTGGATACACACACCAGAAACCAACACTAAATCGGTATTCGAGTCTCGAGAGCGGTCGTAGACAAACCACAACAAAAGACAATAGATGCATACAAGAACGTGGCTATCATTCAAGCATGTATGGAACGATTTAGTATTAAAACGAAAGGATAACATCTTTTTAGTACAAAGTACAAGACATGGGCAGCGGGGCTAGTCCCCGTGCCCCAGTGGATGGAACTACTCGCTCCTCATAGAGGGAGCAACAAAGGAGGAGGCAAGAAGAGATAGAAAGAACATCATCTCCACTGAGGAGAGAAGGTTGAACCCTTGGTGGAGAGAGCAACGATCTCCACCCTTCGTGGCTTGCTTGACGATAGATCTTCTCCTCTCACCTTCTTTGTTGATGAGAGAGAAGGTAGCTTTGTAATGGAACGTGAGTCTCAGACCGGCAGCCTCGGGCGGTGGATGGAGTTGTTCTGGTAGTAGAGAGACAGCCTATGGACGTCTGGACTCCGTCAGGGATGGCCCTCGAGGTCTTATTTATAGGCCTTGAGTGAGGTCAAACGGTCTGGAGACCGTTTGGGTTCAAACGGTCTTGAAACCGTTTGAGACCAAACGGTCCTGAAACCGTTTGGGACCAAAACGGTCTTGAGACCGCTTGGGACCAAGCGGTCTTCAAACCGTTTGGAATACAAAAGGTCACCATAAATATCGACCCTACCCCTCCGTCTTTCTCTCTTCGAACCTTCGATTTCTCCAGAGCTTTCGTGCGAAGAGCTTCCCTTTTTGCTCCTGTTGCATCCGCGCAAAGTCACCCTTCCGTCCACCTTCCGCAAGGTAGTCCGGCGACTCCACGCTGCTCATTCCATCGCCAGTCACTGCTTACGTTGCCATCGCCGTCGTTATCGACCGAGTTCACCGACTCTTCTATCGCCTTCATCGCCGCGCCGTTCTGTCGTCACCATCATGGCGCCAGTTGCCGTTTCCTTTACCATCGCATGACGTCTCTCTCTTCGCCATCGCCGCCGCTGTCAAAAGACTTCACCGACTCTTCCACCGCTTTCATCGCCGTCGCCGTTCTCTCATCGTTTTCGTCTTTGTCGTATTTCGCGCCGTTCCACCTTCTCCCGCGCCGGCGACCTGCGACTCGTCGCTTTCCAAACGGTCTTGAAACCGTTTGGGGCCAAACGGTCCTCAAACCGTTTGGAACCAAACGGTCTTGAAACCGTTTGGGGCCAAACGGTCCTCAAACCGTTTGGAACCAAACGGTCTTGAAACCGTTTGAGGCCAAACGGTCTGAAGAAGACGTCGAGCACATCTTTTCGAACGATGATGAAGGTTCGGACTACACCCCGAACCCCGATGAAGACTCCTCCGCAAGACTGCAACATTACGTCTTTTCTAAAAATACTTTCTTGTGCATTCCCTCTCAATTTGTAAAGCTGAACAACATTTGGGGAATTGGTCGAGCTTTGCTTAGTTATTCAGCAAAGCAGTTTCCCGTAATACTTTTTCACTATCAGGATGGGAACCGTAGGATATTCAAAATGGGTGTTGTTTGGTATGACTTTCAGATAGAAAACGATCTGCGGATTGGAGATGTATTTGTATTTGAGCTACTTCTGAAGGACAAAGATATCATGAACTTTTGTGTAACCAAGCAGCACATATCAAGCAGCACTTGCAACAAAGACCATCCTCCAGTTAGTGGCAACATGGAAGATGGAATCAATATTGAGAATAGCAGCTACCTGACTTAATCCATGGATGATGAAGTAGGACATCCCAAGGAAACTGATGTCGAAGGCAGCGGCTACCACAGTAACTTGAAGTATGATCAAGCACAGAATCTGCTAGACAATATCAAGACAAAATTGCAAAAGAGTGCACTGCGAAATTAATGGAGCTCCTGAGTCAGCACTCCAAGGCATACAACAAAGAGCACTTCAATTGCCCAGCCTTCTGCCATAAATGCCCCCATCTTTACGAGGGCAATTCGCATCCACTCTAATCCGATCTCCAGGGGCTACCGAAAATCTGCCTTAACTCGCAACCCTTGTTCTAATGACTTCTCAACCTATCACTTTGCCACTCTGGGGTCAGAGTGTGTGATAAGTTAGGGGGGGATTCATTAGACAAGGGCTAGGTATCAACTTCTATACTCCCTTTTCCTTTTTACAATTCCCTAAAAAGTCACCTCAACTAACTCTAGAATCATGTTAGTCTTACAAATAAATAGCACTCAGACATCAAATGGCGATTTATCAATTCCCACCTACTATGGATCCCATATTTTTGCTTCAATTCTTTACCTGACTCTCCACAGGTCAAAATCAGGGTTTAAATAAGCCGAGATCTTGAGGATGAGAGGGAAATTAGGCAACTTCCAAATCAAAAAGTTCTGCAAGTGGACCACAAACCAAATAAGTGCATACTGAAAAACTTTAAGAACAGCTTTCCTCTCTTCAAAATAAAAGAGGCTTGGCCGCCCAAAATAAATCCTCATTCCAAAACCCAAGCCTGTGAGTTTTTGAATAAAAGCCAGAGAGACGAATAAAATCATGAGAGTTGTGCCACGCATAAGGACCTATATGAAGAACTGATAAAGGGCTCACCCGGCCGACACATTCCGCTGCCCTCACAAAGGCAGATGTGTCGCGTCCGGTAGTGAAACCCTAAAAGTTCCAAGTATACGAAAAGGCTCATAAAGGACTTGCCCGGCCGGTACATTCAGCTGCCCTCATAAAGGCAGATGTGTCGTGCCCGGTAGTGAGATCCTAAAAAGCATAGACAGCCCCTCCCCCACTCGAAGGGGAGCTACACTTCAAAGCCTTTAGCCAACCCTCATACCCTCTCTAGCTTCCAGTAGGTTTCCAGAGAACCCAAACCCAACCCCATAAGAGTATGGAAGCCTTATCATAGTACATATTTAGGATCGAACCCAAAAGACAACGGTCTAGTTGCAAGAAACAAGATGGAAAACGTACGGCACTTCACTTAGTTATTTTACTAATTGGCACTTATATCAAAAGGTTGGATTTTGATTGGTTTTTAGACTAAAGCATGAAAAGTAAATAAAGCAAGTAAAACTAAGATTTAACAAATGATGATGAATCACTGGGGTTAAGCAGGTATTTACCACCGCTACACATGCATTGTATATGTACTAAGCAAGCAAGACTTATAAGCTAGATGCATGGATGTTCCACAAGACCGATGCCTTATAAGACAAGAGCGATGCATTGCATCCAAGGATGTTCCACAAGACCGATGCCTCGTAAGACAAGAGCGATGCATTGCATCCTTCGATATTCCACAAGACCGATGCCTTATAAGACAAGAGCAATGCATCGCATCCTTCAAGGGTTAAGTAGCTCTCATTCGGTACATTTCTACGTGTCAATGAAGATATGTAGTCTTCCAAAGAGAGAATCTTACTCAACCTCATGAAACGTGCATCTAAAACTAACAAGCGAGCGATAATTATCAAATCGAATAGTATCTTTGTAGGCCTCAAACCGTTTGGAACCAAACGGTCCCGAAACCGTTTGGGACCAAACGGTCTTGAAACCGTTTGGTTTTCGTTTCCCTTTTTGCTTTCACAATATATAAAAGATATAACTACAAATCAAATTTACATTGTTTCAAATCTTCTCTAATTATGAAACTCTTATTCTTTTTCAGAAATGGCGTCACCAGCAAACAAAACTTCCGGCTCAGGAACTGCCCCTGCTCTGACAAGGGAGCAGATGATGGAAGAGCGAGACATGCTCATACAGATCAGGGACACTTACAACACCACCAGCGCCGTCCCTCCCAAGACCAAGATCATCGACGTCCTGTGTGAGATAACCCGCCTCACCAAATGCTTGGGTGAGGCCCCTAAAGAGGACATCGAGCACATCTCTTCTAACGATGATGAAGGATCGGACTACATACTGAATCCCGATGAAGACTCCTCTGCCCAAGAGACAGAGGGAAAACACAAAGCTGCAAAGGCTGCATCTGGGCAGCCCCCCAAGAGGGCAAGAAAACAAGTCCACCCTCTATCTGCCATGGACCAACCCTTCGCCAAACCATCCACCTTTGCTGCTACCACTACCGCCCCTGCAGCTACCATCCCTACCACCTTCATTTCCATCACCGCCCCAATACCACCACCAGAGCACCTATCCATCCAAACCTCCATCACCACCGATAAAACCCTTAAACCAACCAAGTATGTCTGCTCCAGCATACTAGCTAAAATGGGAATTCACGAGCGCATCTTCAAAGCGCTACAAAAAGCCAACCTCACCAGGCTGTGCTTAATACCTGAATTGTCCTACATCGAGCCCACAGCGGAATTTTTCTCCTGCCTGACAAAGGAGCCCGTCGACATTGCAGATAGGTCACGGGATGGGGGTGATAGAAGGATTATCACCCAAATCTTTGGTAGCAGCGTCGTCCTAACAGAGAATATGCTAAATTCCATATTCATCGACGACCTGGAGCAGCTACAAAAGGCCAAATCAGTGGGAACTGATCATCCAGAATTCAACCGCCACACATTCTAGAAAAGCTTAACTGGGATTCCCACATACGACGCCAAAACATGCAAAGCGTCCAACATACACTCCGGATTTGTGCGCACTCTGCACAAAATCCTAGCTGGCGCACTTTTTCCAAGAACGGAAGGAGGAAACGTTACAATATCAGACCTCTTTGTCCTCTGGTCTATCCTCAACGGAAGGCCAGTTAACATCGGACGGTTGATGGTCCAGAAATTATCCGCCGCCTTCATAGGGAAAGAGATCTGTTTGGGGGGCCATGTCACATCCATAATTAAATTTTTTAAGATGGACAGGCTATTACCCCAATGCACGCAAATAAAGGGCGACATCCTTACAAACGAACAATCTTTGAAAAATTCGTTTATAATCAAAGAAAAGGATGGAAAGTTACACTATGTATTCTGCCCGATGGTTAAGTCATCAAGAACTCTCCTTCCGTTACCGGAGCTAGCACACTATGATATGACACAGCTCCTCTTTTCTGACAAGGAGCTTACTCATCTACTAGCTTCGGTCACACCCGCTGCAAAGAAACAAACTGTGGGCCCAACTGAAATGAGCATCACAGCCCCGACAGCTCGATCTACAAAAATCCCTGTCAAACGACCTTCTAGGAGGTTGCTGCAGGCCCAACAGCTGTCGGGGACACCAACGTCCCGCCCAAACCTGGAGGACGAGCGGTTCAACGATGAAATCTTAACAACTTCCTCATTTGACTCTTTCATCCAGAGTCTAAATGAGCAGCTCTCCGCTCCCCCCACCACTACTTTCCTCCCCACATCCACGCCAGCATTCACATCCACCTTTTCACCCACCCTAACATCGGGCTTCCCTTTCTCCACCTCCATGCCCGACTTCACCACCTTTCCATTCACATCCACAGTTCCCACCCCTTCATCATCAGTGCCACCTTTTTCGCCACAAATACCACCACTCTTCACATCCGCCACCACCCCGACACCGCTGGTGACTTCATCAACAGTCACTACGCAGTTCGGGCCATCATCAGTGTCTCTTCCGCAAGACACTACCACCATCCCACATAGGCCCCAGCCACATCACCCTTCCGCCTCTGGGGCCCCCCTTACTAACATCGGTGAGGAATTCGGCCGTCAATTTGACGATGTCCGAAACCTCCTCACCGATCCTTCTAACCTATTACATTCTATTTTTTCTTGTGTACAGGATTTATCTAAACAGGTAACCAGGATCGACAACCAACATCGAGCTCTTCCTGTCGTCCTACAAGGCATCCAGCAATGACAGGATGAAGTGGCTAAGCAAGTTGAGCATATCAACAGCCACACCAACAACCTGCCAGACCTGATCCTTGGGGCAACGCGCCAGCAAGAAGCTACGACAAGAAAAGTCGATGAGATCTCTAACCAGACTCACCCTCTGCAAGAGAATCTCCGCAAGCTTGAGCAGAATCAAGAAGAGCTAAGCACGCGCCTGGCCACCATCGACGACACAATTACGCAGCTCCATCATCATCAAGAGGAAGCTAATATCAATGAAACACAACAACTACGTGCCCAAGTCACAGATCTGACAGCACGCCTCCTCTCCGCCGAGGGCAGATACACAGATCTCAAAGAAGCCCACGACGCACTGCTCGAGAAACACGAGCATCTGCAAGTGGCTTTCGATGAGCTACAAGCCACTCACCGGCGGTGCAAAAAGTCGACTAAAAATAAGACAACCGACGAAGCTGCGGACGACAACGACAATGATGATGAAGAAGAAGACGAATCCGATTCATCTGCTGACTCCAATAAAGACACATCTTCAGGTGACAAGCACGATGACGGTGAAGACCCAGGGAACGCAGCAGGACCGTCCCATAAAGGGTCTGATAAAGGTCACCAGGAAAGTGACTACCACCCCAAGTCCCCACAGCATGACAATGTAAACATTACTTACGGGGACCAATTCTTTGATTACTCCGCTATGGGGTCAATGGGGGAAGCTGCCAAGGATGCGGCCTTCGCTGAGCTCCAACAATGCATACTAGGAGCCAGCGCTACCTCGCCAAAAACTTCTCCCCCCTCCTCACCACCTTCTCCCCCTTACCTAGACGAGGCAGACCGAGTGAGTCTAGATACTGACGCAGATCTTGACTCCGCCTCCGATCTAGACGACAACCTCAAAGGCCATGAAGAGGCCCCCGAATAGCACGCCTCCCCTCCACCACAAGACCTCCCCCCGCCACCTCCTCTCCCACAAAAAATGCACGATCTTGATACGACAGCCATCTCTACTTTAGATGCTCAGGACATCTTCATCCTGCACACTATAGTAGACGATGCAAAAGTGGGGGACGACATAGTTTACAATAATACAAAAACCAGGCGTACGTTGACACGTGAAAATTTTCGTTGCATCCTCCGACCCCGGTCTATGATGCCAATGCCAATCTTCCGTGTCCTCCTCGCCAACTGTATAGAAATCTATAGAAGTAAACAGCGGATACAACCAGCCTTCAACGCTTCACCCGCATTGTCTTTTGGCCTTTTACACAAAAGCTTGCGCGCGCGGTCGATTGAGCGGCTGCGTGCCGGTTTAGCGCGTCGGGCACGCTATATCACAATGCCATTCCAAGTCTCGGATCACTGGCTTTTTATGATAGTGGATACCGAAGCAAGGGACGCTAAAGTTTACAACTTCAATAGCGCCGAGCTACCAGCCGGCATAATAAACTTCGTCGGAGACGAAGCAGGTGAAGCCCGGTGTATACCCTTCCGGCTGCTCAAAGTAATCTGGGCTGTACGCCCTTCTCTTCGTCAAGACTGGAGCCAACCCTGGTTCAGAATCATTAACCCTCCAGTTCAAGCCACCACGGGATCTGGGGACAGCGCTTTCTACACCATCCGACATATCCAAGCGCTGAACCAAGAAATTCCTTTCACCGATTTGGCAGCTGAAGACTTCCATTCGTTACGAGGATGCTACGCCATGGAGCTCATCTGTGACAGAAGATATTTCAACGATCCGAATATGTCACCAGATGATGTTCCAAGGTATCTCTATTCAGCTGTACAACGTCGACAACGGCGACCCTTCCGCCAAATTCTGAAAGAGTCTGAACAACACAAGTCGCCAGAAGAAGATACCAGCAAGAACGATCCTGCTTACACCACTAAACCAACTTTTCCTGATTTTGATCACGATTCTTGCAAAGGTCTCACCGACCTTGAAATGCGCATCTTCATGGCGAATCTCTCCGCATAAAAAGACGGCATAGTATTCATGTCTCAAGACATTATTGTGATGGCCGATTCACTGCGAGAGACTTTGCAAGATAAGGGGCAACTTTCTGTCAGTCTCATGACAGCTTACCAGTCTCAGATTGGCCAACATAATCCCGATACATACATGGCGTCCCCATACATGAAGGATGATCTACTCAAACTCAAAAACTTCGGCACAACGGAAGCGTTGATCGCATATCTCCAACATACAACGCCGAAGTTCATCATGTTACCAATCCTGCATCAAGAGCACTGGATTCTTCTGGCAACTAACCTCCAAGACGGAACAACTACAATATACAACAGTTCCGACAGCCAGTTCAACGCCCGACAACGACACTACGTCGTAACGCCCAAGACGCCAACAGAAGAAACGACAAAAGAGTGCGCTGCGAAATTAATAGAGCTTCTGAGTCAGCACACTAAGGCATACAGCAAGGAACACTTCAATCGCCCCGCCTTCTGCCACAAATGCCCCCAGCAAATATGACAATCCAACGACTGCGGCTTCCACGTCCTCTACTGGATGTACACCATAATCGTTCTCCAAAGACCAGTGGAGGAAATGACTGACGTGGACTACCACGCCTTACGTGGCCAGTTCGCATCTACACTACTCCGTTCTCCAGGGGCAAACGAAAATCTACCTTAACCTGCAGCCCTTGTTCTAATGATTTCTCAACCTATCACTTTGCCACTCTGGGGACAGAGTGTGTGATAAGTTAGGGGGGGGATACATTAGACAAGGGCTAGGTATCAACTTCTATACTTCCTTTTTCCATACATTTCTTCATTCTTTTACAATTCTTTAAGTCTTAATTCTTTTCACAATTCTTTTTCAAAAATAGTCACCTCAACTAACCCTAGAATCATGTTAGTCTCTGCAAGTAAATAGCACTCAGACATCAAATGGCGATTTATCGATTTCCACCTACTATGGATCCCGTATTTTTGCTTCAATTCTTTATCTGACTCTCCACAGGTAAAAATCAGGGCAGAAATAAGCCGAGATCTCGAGGATGAGAGGGAAATTAGGCAACTTCCAAATCAAAAAGTTCTGCAAGTGGACCACAAACCAAATAAGTGCATGCTGAAAAACTTTAAGAACAGCTTTCCTCTCTTCAAAATAAAAGAGGCTTGGCCGCCCAAAATAAATCCTCATTCCAAAACCCAAGCCTGTGAGTTTTTGAATAAAAGCCAGAGAGATGAATAAAATCATGAGAGTTGTGCCACGCATAAGGACCTATATGAAGAACTGATAAAGGGCTCACCCGGCCGGCACATTCCGCTGCCCTCACAAAGGCAGATGTGTCGCGTCCGGTAGTGAAACCCTAAAAGTTCCAAGTATATGAAAAGGCTCATAAAGGACTTGCCCGGCCGGTACATTCAGCTGCCCTCATAAAGGCAGATGTGTCGTGCCCGGTAGTGAGATCCTAAAAAGCATAGACAACCCCTCCCCCACTCGAAGGGGAGCTACACTTCAAAGCCTTTAGCCAACCCTCATACCCTCTCTAGCTTCCAGTAGGTTTCCAGAGAGGTATAAAGTTGATTAGAGTCAACAGCATGCACAAAATAAATGTGGTCCCAAGGCAAATTTTGAGATACGGAAAAACCCTGAGATCCAAGCAACTCTCGAAATCCAAAAGAATCAAGGCATGCAATAAGCCTCGATATAACCCCCGGGGAACTCAGGTCAAGAATTGAAGCAAGAGTATGGAGACCCTAAATAAGATCGCCTCGCCATTTCATGTCTCAGATCTATCTAACTTGAGGACAAGCTAGACTCTAAGTTAGGGGGGGTGATAACCTCCTATTTTAGTAGTTTATCTTAGTCTTTTTCTTTAGTTTTCCATACTCTTTTTACGTTTATACGGTACATAAACCTAATTTTACCCCTTTTTGTAAATACATCATCAAACTAACTTTTTCCTTTTACACTTGCAGAAAAAGCACAAAAAAATCAAAAAAGAATAAACCAACCTCAAGGCCGAGTGAAGCCAAACGGTCCCAAGACCGCATGGAGTTCAAACGGTCCCGAGACCGCATGAAGCCAAACGGTCCCAAGACCGCATGGAGTTCAAACGGTCCCGAGACCGCATGAAGCCAAACGGTCCCAAGACCGCATGGAGTTCAAATGGTCCCGAGACCGCATGAAGCCAAACGGTCCCAAGACCGCATGGAGTTCAAACGGTCCCGAGACCGCATGAAGCCAAACGGTCCCAAGACCGCATGGAGTTCAAACGGTCCCGAGACCGCATGAAGCCAAACGGTCCCAAGACCGCATGGAGTTCGAACGGTCCCAAGACCGTTTGATGCCAAACGATCTCAAAACCGTTTGACGCCAAAACGGTCTCAAGACCGTTTGACGCCAAACGGTCTCAAGACCGTTTGACGCCAAACGGTCTCCAGACCGTTTGACCTCACTCAAGGCCTATAAATAAGACCTCAAGGGCCATCCCTGAGGGGAAGTCCAGACGTCCATAGGCTGTCTCTCTACTACCAGAACAACTCCATCCACCGCCCGAGGCTGCCGGTCTGAGACTCACGTTCCATTACAAAGCTACCTTCTCTCTCATCAACAAAGAAGGTGAGAGGAGAAGATCCGTCGTCAAGCAAGCCACGAAGGGTGGAGATCGTTGCTCTCTCCACCAAGGGTTCAGCCTTCTCTCCTCAGTGGATATGATGTTCTTTCTATCTCTTCTTGCCTCCTCCTTTGTTGCTCCCTCTATGAGGAGCGAGTAGTTCCATCCACTGGGGCGCGGGGACTAGCCCCGCTGCCCATGTCTTGTACTTTGTACTAAAAAGATGTTATCCTTTCGTTTTAATACTAAATCGTTCCATACATGCTTGAATGATGGCCACGTTCTTGTATGCATCTATTGTCTTTTGTTGTGGTTTGTCTACGACCGCTCTCGAGACTCGAATACCGATTTAGTGTTGGTTTCTGGTGTGTGTATCCACCACGCATCCGTTTCGGTGTCTAGGAGTGTATCTCAAAGAGTGGAGTAAACTCACTATCATCTGTTGCACTTCCATCTGTATGGAAGTCACCTTGGTAAGTCGAGGAACACGCTTTGCGAGGGGAATGATGTAAAGCATGTGACCATTTGATCGGGAATGGCTGGCGTTGCAACATTCCCGCACTTCTCGTAGCTAGGTTATCCGAATAGGAGACTAGGCCTACAAAGATACTATTCGATTTGATAATTATCGCTCGCTTGTTAGTTTTAGATGCACGTTTCATGAGGTTGAGTAAGATTCTCTCTTTGGAAGACTACATATCTTCATTGACACGTAGAAATGTACCGAATGAGAGCTACTTAACCCTTGAAGGATGTGATGCATTGCTCTTGTCTTACGAGGCATCGGTCTTGTGGAACATCCTTGGATGCAATGCATCGCTCTTGTCTTATAAGGCATCGGTCTTGTGGAACATCCATGCATCTAGCTTATAAGTCTTGCTTGCTTAGTACATATACAATGCATGTGTAGCGGTGGTAAATACCTGCTTAACCCCAGTGATTCATCATCATTTGTTAAATCTTAGTTTTACTTGCTTTATTTACTTTTCATGCTTTAGTCTAAAAACCAATCAAAATCCAACCTTTTGATATAAGTGCCAATTAGTAAAATAACTAAGTGAAGTGCCGTACGTTTTCCATCTTGTTGCTTGCAACAAGACCGTTGTCTTTTGGGTTCGATCCTAAATCTGTACTATGATAAGGCTTCCATACTCTTATGGGGTTGGAGTTGTTATCTAAGCACCAGTTCTAGGTAAACCTAGGGAAGACACCAATCCTCTCTAGGGTTTTTGGTGATAGAATTCTGGGACTCCCATTGGAAGACTAAAAATCTTTTGGTGTAAGTCCTAGCTCCATCAGAGTTCGAGGGGCTACTTGCAAATAACCCAAGTTTAGGGTTTTGTAGGCAACTTTGCCATCTTGTGAGATGTTTTCCCTCTTTGCTTCCTCTAGGGTTGAGAGGAAGGCTTGGGCTTGTTGTTTGAGTCCTTTGGGCCTGAGTTGAGCTTGTTTGGGCCTTGGAGTTCCTTGTTTGGGCTTGCTTGAGCCTTGTGTCGCCCAGGGCAGGTGGTGTGTCGCCCAGTTGCTTGGTGTGTCGCGCAGTAGCTCTTTTTGTGTCGCCCAGATGGCTTGGCTTGGTTGATGGATACATGGTGCACATCTTGGACAAGTGCCTTATGGCTTGCATGAGAGGTGGCTTGAGTTGGTGGACATGTGTCCTTTGGGTGGGCGACACATAGCATGGTTGTACCTTGGTTTCTCCTCCCCTTCTTCCTATATAGGTAGCTCTTTTCTTTGCCTTAGTCTCTTTTGGTCCTTTGGTCTCTCCTCCACCTTGAGTGCACGATATCCCTCTCCATCTTGCTTGTGGTGGCCGATACACTTCCTTGGAGCTGAAGTGGTGGCCGATACACTTCCTTGGAGCTGAAGTGGTGGCCGATACACTTCCTTGGAGCTGAAGTGGTGGCCAATACACCTTCCTGGAGCAGCCTGGTGGACGATAGTTTTGGACCCTGAAGTGCTTTGGAGCTTGGAGCTTAAGGCGGGTTGCATAGTTTCTAACCCTAACTCTCTTACCTCTAGCTTTAACCTTGTTACATGTTAGTAGACTAGCTTAGTTCCTTGCTTGTACATCTTGCTTATGTACTTTAGTGGCCGATATCCCCCTCTAGGGTTTTAGGGTTCCTTTGTATACCTTTGCTTTCTAGGGTTTGGGGCTTCCTTGCGTTGAAGGTTGAAGATGACCTAGGGTTGGGCGATACCCCTTCCTTGTGGGTGTGTTGAGCGACACACTTGCCCCTAAGTTGAACGTTATGAGTAACCTTGGGTTGAGCAACACCTTTGTTTTTGAGTTGGACGACATGGTGTTCCCCTTGGTGGACGATATGGTAGCTGGTGTTGGGCGACATGATGAGTCCTTTAGGATGGCCGATACCCTTGCCCTTGAGTTGGGCGATAGGGTGAGCTAGGGTTTGTTGGCCGATATGGTGAGTACCCTTGGACATGGGCGATACTCTCTCTCTCTCTCTCTTGTTGGGCGATATGGTCTGATGGTTTTGGGCGACATGGATGTCCTTCAGTTGGACGATAGAATGGGTGCTCTTGTGTTGAGTTATCTCCTTGTCCATGTGGTGGACGATAGGGCCAAGTAGTGCCATGTTGGACGATAGGCTATGTGCCATGATGGCCGATACCATGATGGCCGACACCATGGTGGGCGATACCCTAATGGCCGATAGCCATGTTGGTTACCCTATGTGCATGAGTGTGTTGGCTGATAGGGTTAGTAGAGTGTGTTGCACTACTACAGAAGTGGCCTTTGGCGTCGGTCGTTTAACCCTATTTGGCGTCGATTTTTGACCGACGCCTATGTGGGCGCCGCTAAAGGTCGAACACTTCGGCGTCGGTTGTTTAACTGACGCCTATTTAACCTATCGGCGTCAGTCGTTTAGTAGATAACCGATGCCAAAAGGGTTCGCGCCACATAAAACGGCGTCAGCTAGGGCACTTTCTGCGTCGGTTATTTACTAACGGACCGACGCCTATATTACTTCTAGCGTCGGTCTTTTAGTAGATAACCGACACATAAAGTGTCCTAAATGACGCCATTTTTTGTGGCGCGAACACTTTTGGCGTCGGTTATATACCAAAAGACCGACGCCACTAATTTAAATAGGTGTCGGTTTGATACGTATATCCGACGCCATTTCGAGGACTGCTTTGGCCACATAAGGCGTCGGTTATCTAGAAATAACCGACGCTGTATATCTTTGCTGACGGTTATTTATAAATAACCGACGCCTATGTTTTTTTTTTCATATCAGTTTGCAGGCCTGCTGTGGCTGGTCAGCAGGATGAGAACCTGCAGTTCAGTTTTCTGAACTGCAAGTTTACGACATCCATTGATATCAGCCTACAAACAGGCCGCAAACCTGCAAAAGTCATAAGCAAAATTTCACACAAGTACATACATTCAGACATCAATTCAATTCTCACATTCACACATATAGAAACATTCAAATACATGTATTAACATTCAGAAATATTCATTTATAAAGTATCATTCATTATCGCTATCAACATCCCAATTATATCTTACAGTTGCCACTGCTTGTATGGCTTTTGCCCATTCTTCTCTTACTTCATTTAATGCTTCCATCGTATATGGATCATGTATATTTTTTAAGCGTTTACTTGTAGTGTTGTCAGTTTTAAACACCTGCAAAGAGAATGATGTATATATATAAGTAATAATATAAAAATAAGATAAGATTGATATATTGCATACTAACTAATGAGAGTATATATAATACCTCATGTATGGTATCGATGTCCAATGCGGCATATTTGATAATCATCTGCATAAATCGCATCACATAGTATGTGCATGCCCAGCCATTGTCTTGTGTAGCACACTATAAATTGAAACATACAAAATAATACAACTAAGCACAATTCACATCAATAATATATATATTCGAGTCGGGAACTTACTTGTACGTTCTGCCAATTTATTGGCTGGTTCTTTTTCCTTGGGACCGTTCCTCCAGCCTTTTTGAATGCATCTAAACCCCTACATGTTAATATAACACAATAAATTGCATAAGTAAATAGTAATGTAATAAAAGATGTTAACGGATATAAAAATGAAATATTTCTCACCAGAATAATGGCATTCTCATTACGTGTCCAATTTTAGGGTTCAATGTACTCCCCGCAGGATCTAGACAATAAACAGTGAATGTCCCGGGGACAATAACTAGTAACTCCCAATGTCTACCGCTAGAGGGAAGAAGTTAACAATTAATAACTCAAAATGCAAAATAAAAATGGAATTTTCTTAAGTCCAAATTATAAATAAAGTAAACTTACTTGACATTGAATGGAGCTATTATTATCGTCTTCTTTTGCTGACCAAAAATTGTAAAAGCATCTATACAGTATTGTTGAACATTATCAGGGTCTTTAGCTACCAAACTAATCAATGATGGAATCAAAAATCCCAAATGATCAAATGCAAATTGTTTGCAATGATCTTTGACTAAGTAGCTGCAAAACATATAGGCGTATGCATTAATATATAAGAAACCAGATCACCGGATCTTACACAAGGTATATGGATGTATAAACAAGATCTCACCTTATCCATGTCTCTATCATTGATGTATTTAGCCAATCATACATAAACAGCTCAATAATATCTTGTATAAATAAAGAGCTATCGTATGATTGACCTGCATAATCTGCATCTAAGAAATAATTATAGGGCAATGTACATTATGTGCCCGTAGCCAACATGCCATTCCCCTACAAGCAGGACCTAACGGGTATGTTAGGTCAGTTGGAACCCAATCAGGTAATGCGGGAAGTGGAAGTGGAGGCCTAGGTGCTCCTGGTGTCTTCTTTTTAACCTGTACATATAATTTCAGATCAGTTGACATCATATATACACATTAACAGTCTAAATCAATGTAAATTTATCTTACAATTTCAGTCGTGTAGACGACATCTGCTTTGGGCCACAATATCACCCCGCCTTCTGCATCAGCAAGTCTATCAATATCCGGGTGGGGATATGGCAATGTAGCTTCTCTCCAATCAGGTAACACACGTATCGGGCTCACACGAACATAGCCCTGTGGCATTGGAGTCCCGTGAAACATTGCCCCAGGAAGGGACGGGTAAGCCTGCGCCTCTGCAACAACGTAGTCTTGCATTCTTAAGCGGCATGGCTTCAATGCCTACAAATTTACGTAAAGAATATTATACATACATACATATCATCTTGAAAACATAACAACTTGAAAAGACTAACTACAATGTCATAAACAATACTTACAGTAGACGTGCTAGGCGATGGGTCTCCAGGATTACTCGCAGTCTGTGCATCAGGAGAAGAGTGGGTCGCCATAGGCGTATTGGAAGCCTGAGATGCCTGCCACCGCAGCAATTCTTCCTTGACCTTCTCAGCAACTACATCGTTGACCTTCTTAGCAACTAAATCCTCAACTCTCTTATTCTCCTATACATGGATAAAAGAAACATTAGCTTCTTATTAATGAATTTCCTTTTGCAGTAACATTCTAAAAAAAGAATAGGTTACCTCTTCTTGAGAAAGTCCCGCTCTGGGTTTGCGCTGGGATGGCCCAAAGAATGCTTTGATGCCAACACCAGCGCCGGCACCTCTAACACGTCCAGGATGCTCTGGGTTACCCAGAGCAACTGTCAATTCATCCCTTGTGCCCTGAGGGATGAACGTGCCTTGTTTCCTCTGCTCGTGCAGCTCCCGCTAATCACCATAAACAGAAATTGGTAAGTTAACACCACAAATAATCAATATTCAAACGATTTCTCTAAGAGTGTTATTTTACCATTTTTGCAGCCGCCTCAGCAGTTACAGGCTTCTTTATTTCACCCTTCTTGTTTTGCCTGCCAGCTATCCAGATATCATGGCGAGGCATGGGTGTGGCAGACTCCTGAGTAGGAGCAGACTCCTGAGTAGCCGCAGACTCCGCCTGTAGTCTTTGGCGAACGCTTGCATAGCCTTTTGGACCCATAGTGTGGTCATGCACATTCAGTGCACGTCTTGCTTTTTGTGCGTCACTGAGGGCCTAGTTAGTATGCACATTAATGATTTGGTTAGTAGCACTAAATGCTAATCTTGAATAGGTGAATACAATGTATATTAATTAAATTAGGAGTGACGCCTAATACCTTGAATTCTTCAGATTTTCTTGAAGCAACAAAATTGTCCCAATCTTCTTTGTCCAAGAAGTTCCATTGTTCAAGGGCTGACTTCTTCTTCTTATCACCCTCTTTTATGTATTCTCTGTTCAGATTTGTCCTATAATTCCTAAGCATCTTTCCAGCGCGTTGCATCACATTTTTACGATGCAACTTCTCATCCAATGCAAACAGATTCTGTAAAATAGAAATGTTATTAACTAGTATCCAAAATCGAATTGCAAATAATAGAATTTGTAATCTACAAAATAGAATTGCAAATAATAATAACTCACGCATAAATCCTTCCATATCAAGTCTTTTTTCCCTTGAGGAACTTTATGCCAATTGTCATACTTAACACCACAATGGCTCCGAGTGGTACACCCAAGATAGTTCACAAAATTATTGTGGTTCACTCCAATTGGATTTCCTCCATTATCAAACTCCACCACCAATTTGGATCCACTACCACTTAGCGCTAATAACTTCTTCAACAGAGTGATGCCCCTTTTCTTGTTAAGTGTTTGGTGTTGCGCATCAAGTTGCTCCAGTGCTTCAGTGTGTACAGGTGCATCAACCTAAAATTTGACAAAAATTAAACACACTAAATTAGCCCAATATAGAAATATAGGATATATGACATAACTAGAAGATAATGAATTTTATAGAAATACAGGATATGTTTTTAGAACTTACATTAGTATCCTCGCCATGCTCGTCATGGACAGCATGCTCATCATGGACTTCATGCTCATCATGGACATCATGCTCATCATGGTCAGCCATCTGAAAATGTCATTAAAAAGGCAAACATTTAGCATTTCTATTAACTAGAAAAAGGCAAACATTTAGCATTTGTATTAACTAGAAAAAGGCAAACATTTAGCATTTGTATTAACTAGAAAAAGGCAAACATTTAGCATTTGTATAAACATACATGTCTCTAAAATTGTGATCTTTTATCAATTAACAATCCTTCATTGTGATCTCCGCGCACATATAAGTCATCATTAGCTTCAATATTTTGTGGAGTTGGCAACCCAAGTGAGAATGGACTGGAGTCATCATACTTATCATAGTACTCTTCTTCATCTATAGGATCTTCAATGAACTGTCTTTTACCATGAAGAACAACCGACCATTTATCATTTGCAGGATCATCGATATAGAATATTTGTTTTGCCTGTGATGCCAATATGAATGGTTCACCCTTCTCGCCAATCTTTTCAAAGTTCACCAAAGTGAAACCCAATTCATCCACTATAACTCCTTTGGTGTTATCAACCCAATTACATTTAAAGAGCGGAATTTTGAAATCTATGTAGTCAAACTCCCAAATGTCCTCAATGACACCGTAATATGACATTTTAGCTTCACGTGGATTCTTATCCTTTGCACTTGCAAAGTACATAGTCGACGCTTGAAGAGTGACCCCACTATTTTGGACGACACTCTTATCATCTTGGCGCTTTGTGTAATATGTGAATCCATTAATGTCAAACCCTTCATAAGACATAACATTCGGTTTTGGTTTAAAGGTGAGGCATTTGATAGTTTCTGTAATATCATTTGGTGTTTGAGATAGTTGATGTAAGACTTTATCTTCAAACCACTTAGTAAAAGTCTTATTATGCTCTCTAGCAAGCCACATTGAACTTGCTCGAGGATGTTGTCTCTTTATGAAATTGGTATGTTCCTCGATATAAACACTCACTTCGTCCATATTGTGTAAAATATACAAGTGAGCTTGTTCCAACTGCTCACGGCTGATTACTTTCACCCGTGATCCCAAAATTCCTTTGCCCTCAATATTCTTGTCATTATCAGGAGTGTCATTACCACTGAGAAAGTCATTGCAAAAATCCATAACCTCTCTCGCCACATAACCTTCAATAATACTCCCTTCAGGCCGATAACGGTTTCGAACATCACCTTTAAAAATGCTCATGTATCGTTCAAAGGGATACATCCAATGCAAGAAAACTGGTCCCAACATTTTCACTTCCCTAGTCAAGTGGACAACAAGATGTACCATGATATCAAAGAACGAAGGAGGGAAATACATCTCAAGCTGACATAGGGTAACAACCACTTCTCTTTGCAAATTATCGAGAGTATCAGGGTCAATAACTTTGCTGCATAGACTGTTGAAAAAGAAACAAAGTCTGGTAATTGCAAACCTTACATGCTTCGGCAATATAGATCGAATTGCCACGGGCAATATTTGTTGCATTAGAGTGTGACAATCATGAGATTTAAGACCTATCAACTTCAGATCTTTCATTGATACCAATCTACGGATGTTGGATGAGTAACCATGTGGCACCTTAACATTTACCAAGCATTCACAAAAAGTTTTCTTCTCCTTTCTAGACAACGTGTAACAAGCGGGAGGTAAGTATGTTCTTTTATTACCCATTTCACGTAATTCTGTTAATTCTGACCTTATTCCCATTTCACGTAGGTCCAGTCTGGATTTTATCCCATCTTTAGTCTTACCTGGTATATTTAATAGAGTACCAATGATGCTATCACAGACATTTTTCTCAACGTGCATTACATCGATACAATGCCTGACTGTCAAAGAACTCCAATAAGGAAGATCCCAAAATATTGACTTCTTCTTGAATGAAGAATTGTCACTCCGTGTGGCCATACTACATTGTGATTTCTTACCAAATTCATTGACAATGTCTTTTACTCTTTCATAAACAACATCCCCTGGTATAGGTTTAGGTGCACTCCGTTCATCATTCCATCCATTGAATGCTTTGCACTTCCTACGATACAGATGGAATTTTGAAAGAAACCTTCGATGACCAAGATATACAGTCTTGCCGCCATGTTTTAGTCTTATTGAATCAGTGTTTTCTTCACATATAGGACACGCTTTAGCTCCTTTGACACTATATCCAGACAAATTCCCATATGCTGGAAAGTCATTAATAGTGCAAAACAACATAGCGTGCAAACGAAATGTCTCTCTTGCTGAAGCATCATAGGTCATCACACCTTCAGCCCAAAGTTTCTTTAAGTCATCAAT
This sequence comes from Alisma plantago-aquatica, assembly GCA_963693085.1. Classification (NCBI taxonomy): domain Eukaryota; kingdom Viridiplantae; phylum Streptophyta; class Magnoliopsida; order Alismatales; family Alismataceae; genus Alisma; species Alisma plantago-aquatica. Next base: position 491,662,446 of record OY856411.1, on the reverse strand, counting down.
CAAAGGTTCAAGATAAACATCGATATCATTTCCGGGTTGTTTAGGGCCCGATATCAACAATGACAACATAACGTACTTATTTTTCATACACATCTAGGGAGGAAGATTGTATATAACAAGCATGACTGGCCAAGTGCTATGTTGGCTGCTCAATGTCCCGTATGGATTCATCCCATCTGTACAAAGCCCAAGTCTTAGATTCCTATCTTCTTCACCAAATTTGGGGTACAATAGATCAATCTTCTTCCACTGTGGGGAATCAGACGCATGTCGTAGGATCCCATCATTATTTTTCTTAACATCTGCATGCCACCTCAAATTCTTCGCATCTTTCGGATTTGCAAACAAGCATTGAAACTGTGATATTATAGGTAGATACCACAACACCTTGGCAGGAGAACCAGTTTTGGACTCCCCCGAAGTCGTCAATTTATACCGTGACGCACCACATTTTGGACAATCTTTCAAATCTACAAAGTCCTTTTGAAATAATACACAATCATTCGGGCATGCATGTATCTTCTTAGCCTCCATTCCCATTGGGCACAACATTTTCTTTACCTGGTATGTTGAGATTGGAAGCTCGTTTCCTTCAGGAAGCATTTCTTTCAACAAAGTCAACAATGAAGTGAAGCTTTTGTCACTCCATCTATTATTAGCTTTCAACTTATACAATCTCAACACAGCGCTAAGCTTCGTAAACTTAGCAGAGCCTATGTATAACGGTATCTCAGCATCATGCACAATGTTTGTAAAGATAGGAGGTGGATCGGTGTGCTCTACCCTACAACTATCCAGCATCGCATCAACGATGTCTGCTGGAACTGGTTCGTTCACATTTACGTCATCGGAGGCAATTTCTTCTTCCACCCAAACACTGCTATCGACATCTACTGGTTTCGATTTTGAAATCTCTCCATGCCAGTGCCATTCTGTATAGCCTTGTACAATCCCGTTGCACATGACATGACTTTTGATTTCCTCACCAGTGTTGACTTTCAAGTTGTTACCGCAATGCCTACATGGACAGTAGAACCTATCTGTAGGTTTTTTCCTATGTTCTTCGGAAAATCGAATAAACTGATCAAGACCAGATATAAACTCTGGGGTGCAACGATTACGAATGGACATCCATGATCTATCCATTCTATGATCAGAGAAAACAAGTATATATTAGGAAAACAAGTGATTGTTCATTCTAATGATTGTTCACATTCTAGGCCTACAAACATTTGATGTCATTCTTATATATAATAAATGTGTACCACCTATCCCATCCTTGAACACCTAATCTCACTAGTAAGTGTATAATGTGTATTGGGTTTTCAAGAAAATTTCGGCAGCATTTCCCCGCTGTTCTCTAAGTACATATGTACTTAGAGAACAAACGGGGAAATGCTACCAAAATTTTCTCGAAAACTCAATACACATTATACACTTACATCCTAAGTGAGATTAGGTGTTCAAGAACAGTCCCAAACCGGGGACTATCCAAGATTTACTCCTAATGAGTCAATTTTGGACGGGTTTCTAGGCCAACAAACACAATAATAGATATCTACAATGAAGCCGGACTCCATACAAACAGTATATAATTTAGTGATTGTTCATTCTAATTTATACCAATGTACAAGTAATATAAAGAACAATGATTTTTCACATTCTAGGCCAACAAACACATGTGATGTCATTCTTATATATAATAAATGTGTACCACCTATCCCATCCTTGAACACCTAATCTCACTAGTAAGTGTATAATGTGTATTGGGTTTTCAAGAAAATTTCGGCAGCATTTCCCCGCTGTTCTCTAAGTACATATGTACTTAGAGAACAAACGGGGAAATGCTACCAAAATTTTCTCGAAAACTCAATACACATTATACACTTACATCCTAAGTGAGATTAGGTGTTCAAGAACAGTCCCAAACCGGGGACTATCCAAGATTTACTCCTAATGAGTCAATCTTGGACGGGTTTCTAGGCCAACAAACACAATAATAGATATCTACAATGAAGCCGGACTCCATACAAACAGTATATAATTTAGTGATTGTTCATTCTAATTTATACCAATGTACAAGTAATATAAAGAACAATGATTTTTCACATTCTAGGCCAACAAACACATGTGATGTCATTCTTATATATAATAAATGTGTACCACCTATCCCATCCTTGAACACCTAATCTCACTAGTAAGTGTATAATGTGTATTGGGTTTTCAAGAAAATTTCGGCAGCATTTCCCCGCTGTTCTCTAAGTACATATGTACTTAGAGAACAAACGGGGAAATGCTACCAAAATTTTCTCGAAAACTCAATACACATTATACACTTACATCCTAAGTGAGATTAGGTGTTCAAGAACAGTCCCAAACTGGGGACTATCCAAGATTTACTCCTAATGAGTCAATCTTGGACGGGTTTCTAGGCCAACAAACACAATAATAGATATCTACAATGAAGTCGGACTCCATACAAACAGTACATAATTTAGTGATTGTTCATTCTAATTTATACCGATGTACAAGTAATATAAAAAACAATGATTGTTCACATTCTAGGACAACAAACACATGTGATGTCATTCTTATATATAATAAATGTGTACCACCTATAACAAACACATTGTCCAACATTAGGTTCAACACTTGAAACATACATTCGTTTTCAACATAAAAAAATTGTATCATTAGGGTCCAACATGTGGATTATATGGGACATACACATCAAGGTGGTCATAAGGGAGGATATTTCCTTATTTATGAGTAAGCGATATAAGATTAAGATCCATATAAAAATTAGGGCAGAAGGAAGAAATAAATCTTCTTTAGGATACAATAGACCCTTATGGATGTATTTAGGGTTATAGATACCATCATAGAACAAAAGGGGTACACTCTAGGATTTAAGATCACACTACATCATGTATTTTATACAAAATTACATGTATGTGTATATAAAAAATATATTTATAAGGAACTTCTATACATATCTAATCAACAAATCAGTAATTAACTAAGTATTCATCAATACTTACTATTAATCAGTATCTCTAATCATTAAAATCGGCAAGCAGATCAGTAATTGTAAATAACAAACTACGAATTGTTGAATTAAAGTAATACTAACCAGTAGTACCAATCATTAATCACTTAAAGCAGCAAGGAAATCAGTAAAACTAATCATGCATTACTAGTATAATAGAGCAATAGGATATTTACTTCGATGCATTACAGCAGTACCCAATTATTTCATTAATCACTGAAAGCAGCAAGGAAATCAGTAAAACTAATCATGCATTACTAGTATAATAGAGCAATAAGATATTTACTTCGGCGGCAAGGAGCAACGACAAGGTCCAGGCGTCAGGTAGGCAGGCAGGTGTCGGCGGGCGGCGGCAAGGACGTCAAGAAGGCAGGCAGGCGTCGGCGGGCGGCGGCAAGGAGGAAGGCGGCGCGGCGGCGAGCTCCAGGCGTCAGGCAGGCAGACCAAGGACCAGCGGCGTCGGCGGCAATGATCTCCAGGCGTCCGGAGAAGGGGGCACGGTCCAGAAGGGGGTGCAGCAGCAGTGGCGGCGGAGAAGGGGGCGCCGGAGTAGCAGTGGCGGCACGACGGCGCTATCGTGGAGAACAAGGAGCAGAGAAATCGACGGCGACAGCGTGGGAAATCGACGGAGAAGCAGAAAAAAGGGCTCGCAATGAAACAGAAGAAAGGGGAAGAGTCGGGCATCACGGGTTATAAAGTCCCAAATAGCGTCGGTTTCTTACAACAACTGACGCCTAAACATCTTTAGCGTCGGTTGTTGGAAAAAACCGACGTCCAATTGGACGATATTTTCATGAAATTGTTTGGTGGGAACCACCTTCAGCGTCGGTTATCCTTGAATAACCGACGCTGAAGGTGACACTTTTCGCGCAAATTTTCATCGCACATAGGCGTCGGTTTCTACCTAAATAACCGACGCTGAAAATGACACTATTTTTTTGATCAAAAAATGGATTTCGCGGGCGACTTTAAGCGTCGATTTGTTATAAACAACTGACGCTGAAGACAAAGCGGTACCCGTGTCTGGCTGGTCTTCGAATATAGACGTCGGTTTTCGTAAACAACCGACGCCTAACATAGAAGGCGTCGGTTTTCCTTAATAACCGACGCCCAGAAAAGTGTCACTGAATGCTATTTCTGTAGTAGTGTTGGCCGATAGGGTAGTAGTGGGTGATGGTCGATAGGGTTAGTGAGGTTGGCCGGTACCCATGTTGGATGATAGGTTTTAGATGAGGGTTGTGAAGCTATAGTGAGGGTATGAGTTCCTTTGGTGATAATCTCTTTTGTGATGGAAGTGGTTAGCTATGCACCAATGAGCGATGGTGGTGTTTGTGATATCAACAATGTATATGTTGCCTTGCAAACAATAAGGATGCTAATGATAGTAATGTATATGATGTTAGCCCTCATGTAATTGATGCATGATGTGACCCTTATGCTTAATTGTTAATGATAAAGAAGATGATGATAACTACTCTAGTAGTTTGTTTAATGATAATAATGTTGGTAATAATGATGCTAAGTGACAGTTACATTAAAGGTTGCTTCATGGTAAAGATGACAATAGTTGATGACATAGTAATGACCTTGTTAATAATAGTGTTGGTTCTGTAAACACAACATGATCTCTATATACCCTGATTGTTTGTACAATCTCGATATAAGGGTAAGTATCAGTATGGTTGTTTAATGATGTACTTAACATACTTGATTACCAAATAACTGTCATATTGGTAATTAGATTATCTTGAATGATATTTCATGATAGTGAGCATCTTCCTTATGTTGAATCTTCAATTATAGTACACCCTAACCTTGCAGGTGATGTTTTAGCCATAAGAAGGCTATGAAATTTATGAGTATCATTACTTGATAATTACCATATGAGGCTGTATGTAGGATATGTTGGTCCCATGATGATGATGTGGGCCTTAAGAGGCAATGACAGTACATGATGAAGGATTGAGACCCCGTGGTATGTGATGATCCTTGAGATGGATCTGGATGGTTGGCAAGAGGCCAAGTGATAACATGTGATGTTGGATCCTTAAGATGGATCAGGTTGATATGAATAGATCATAATATAATGTTCTTTACTTTCTATTATACCTTGCATGTCATACAACTTGGCTGAATCTTGCAATCCATCTAAAAGATACTAATTAAACACAGTGAAAACACATCATGTAGTTTGCCCTGGCCATAGATCCATCATCGTCAGGACTTGGTGATGGTGAAACAGGTTTTCCTACGGGTTAACCTGGAAGCGCATATTGTTGAATATGTGTAGGTTGCTCCTAGCCTGAAAATGAGGAGGTAAGAGTGTAACTTCGGTTGCAGACTCAGATATGTGTGTAGAGCATGGTGAACAGGCCCATGGCTCAGGATATGTGATGTATGGAGCATGAATGCGTTCATGGCTCAGAGCACGGTGATCAGGCCCGTGGCTCAGTTTTACTAGCGTCGTGACCTGTACCAAGGCAGGCTAGAGAATGGGTAGCCTATGGAGCTAACCCTGTGGCTTAGACCACTTCAGCATGTGACTGCGGTCCTGATTGTGTTGTACTCATGTACTGACCATGAGGTGGGAGGTCGTGGAGTCCGGCTCTTCCATTGACCTTGTATGGCACTGTCTTTGGGTTTCGTAACTGAAGGTTGGATTTGAACGGTACGGTTCAAATCCTTAGGGCATAATAAAATGTAATACAGTCGTTTAGTATTTACTAGTCATATCAAATACGAAACATTGGTTGAGGCCTTGTTTGTGTAATATTCCGTTATACCTTGCAGGTCATGTGGTAATCTACCTTATCTTGATAATCAGGTTATATGGCATTATATTCTGTTCTAATAATCCTGTTACATGTTGATATACCTTATCTTGATAATCATATTCTTTTGAAAGACATCTGGTTATAAGTTTTAGTACAGATGGTATGCTTGCCGGTAAGAATGATCTTGCTATATATATATATATATATATATATATATATATATATATATATATATATACATATAACTGCTTCCGATATATCTGCTCATATTATAATTGTTGTTATGGTTTATCTTGCTGAGGTTCTATAGTTGCGGTGGGGAGCTATGTTTCCCGCTGGGACAATTGTTCAATTGTCTCACTCCGCTGGTTTACACCCTTTTTAGGTGGTCGAGGTAGACGTGGTCGTGGTTGTGGTGTTGCGGACGAGCAGCTTGAGGAACAGTAGAAGGCAAGCGTTGGACATGTTGTTGTTTTGGATGTTTTGTAGTAGAGTCTAGAGTCATCCCTGTACTCTCAGGTCCTTGGCAGTGTTTTGACGATGTTTCACGAAGATCGCTCGATGGTATCTGTATATCCTGCTGTTGGCCGGATGTGGGCCTTTATGTATATATGAACAGGTGGTGAACTCATGTGATGGATGGACAGCTGTTCCTGAGCTGTGGACACATGTCAGATCTTGTGTATGTACATATTTATATGACATGTTTCTGTGCAGGATGAGGACTGGAAAGTAATAGTTTCACAGTTTATCAGTTTTCCGCAATCGGTTTTAATTAACCCGTGTTTTTGATAATCTGTGGTTATGGTGTTTTCCGCACGTTTTCGGGTAACACCTCGTTATCTGTGTGATAATGGGATGTGTTGCCACAAGTTTTGGTATTAGAGCTTTAGGTTCGCTGAGTCTACAGGGATCTAGGACTAGGTTGAGTCTGTTCTTATGAGTTTCCCAGGATATCTTACAAAAATCTTCTGCCCTCAGCAGAAGAAAAGCCAAGATGTCTGGAAACCACGAAGAACATGCTCCTGAGCATAGTGATGTTGCATCGGTTGATGGAGCAGATGGACGGACACATGAAGATCGGGTGCCTGAGGTCCCCCAACCAAACCCAGCCATACTTGAACACCCTGCCTACCAACAGCTTATGGGGCAGTTAATGGCTACGATGAATCTCATGGTTGAGCGATTACCAGTACCTCCTCCACGAGCACAGGTTCCCCATGGAGAAGCATCGGGTATTGGGAAGACCTTTGAGCGGCTTCGCCGAGTCGGAGCTTCGGATTATGCTGGAACGGCTGATCCAGCGGATGCAGATCTGTGGCTGACGAGTCTTGAAAAGGCTTTCCGGATCCTCGACATCCCCGAAGCAGACAAAGTAAAGTATGTTGTCTACCTTTTGAAGGGTAGTGCTGGTCACTGGTGGACCATCAAGGAAGAGAAGCGGCCTGGTGAGGTGATCTGTTGGGAAGTGTTTCGACGCGAGTTCGTCACCAGATACTTTCCAAAGACGTACCTGGATGAGAAGATCAGTCAGTTTGAGAAGTTGCGGCAAGGAACGATGAACATCACCGAGTATGAAGCTAAGTTTATGGATATGTTGAGGTTCTGTCCTCACATGGCGGCGACAGATGATGAATGGATCAGACATTTCGAGAAGGGTTTGAGTGCTGAGTTGACAACCCATGTGTCTGCGCTGGAAAACCGAGAGCGGTTTGCTACATTTGTGGAATCAGTTCGACGGATCGAGAGGACAGTAAGGGAGAAAAGAGAGTCGGTGTCTCTTAAAAGACCTGCTCAGTTTCAAGGACGAAGGTTTGGTGGCTTCAAGAAACCCAGGTTTTCAGCACCGTCAGTAATGAGAAGTGTTGGTGTACCATCTCAGTGGTCTCCGAGTAAGGGAAAAGGTTATGTTTCTTCACCATCTAAGGCGCACAGCTCAGCTTCGGTGGCAGTGACATGGCCATCTAGGCCACAAGTTGACAATAGAGCATGTCATCTTTGTGGACAAGTCGGGCATTGGAAGTTCAATTGCCTGAATAGAGATGTTGAAGTGACGCAGCAACCGAGGCAGAGTTTCCAGAAGTTTGAGAGACCACAGCCCAGTGGTAGCAGAGGACGCGGTCAAGCGTCTCAAGCTGGATCGTCTGCTCAAGGGAGCAGAGGTCGTGGACAGCAAGCTACGGCTCGATTCTATGTCATGAATCAGCCGGAGGCGATAGTCAACCTGCGAGTGGTGACAGGTCAGATGGATTTATTTCATTCTGATATGTCTTCTTCTTGCTTTATATGTGTTCTGGTTGACCCGGGTGCTACACACTCTTTTATCACCTATAGTATGCTTGAAAACTGTCATCTACCTGTTAGTTGTAAGAAGGATAGCTTGTTGTTAGAAACCCCTCTTGATGGTTCCTCTTTGCTTCGAGAAGAGTGTCCATCTTGTGTTTTGTCTTTTTCGGGACACAGCATTCAGGTGGATCTCATACCACTTGATATGCATGGTTTCGATGTTATCCTTGGGATGGATACCTTAGATAAGTATAAGGTTGTCTTGGACTGTGGTTCCAAGCAGGCGGTGTTTGATGTTGCTGGAGAGAAGTGGATCTTCCAGGGAGATAGGAAGATTCTTCCGACGTGTCTGGTGTCAGCTATGGTGGCAGATAGGTTGTTGCGACAAGGATGTGAGGCGTTCTTAGCTCACGTTGTGGATACCGTTGTGGATACCAAGGCGAAAGGCCTTAACCTTGAAGAAGTGTCAGTGGTCTGAGAGTTTGCAGATGTGTTTCCCGAGGAGTTTCCTGGTGTTCCTCCACCCCGAGAGATCGATTTTGAGATCAATCTGGTTCCGGGAACGCAGCCGATTGCACAGACACCTTATAGGATGGCTCCAGCAGAGATGGTAGAGTTGAAGAAGCAGTTACAAGAGTTGTTGGAGAAAGGTTTCATCAGACCGAGCACGTCACCTTGGGGTGCTCCCGTGTTGTTCGTTAAGAAGAAGGATGGTTCGATGCGGTTGTGTATAGACTACCGACAGTTGAACAAGGTCACGATCAAGAATAAGTACCCGTTGCCGAGGATAGATGACCTGTTCGATCAGTTGCGTTGTGCTACAGTGTTTTCGAAGATCGATCTACGGTCTGGATATCATCAGTTGAGGATAAAGGCGGATGACATACCAAAGTCAGCTTTCAGGACGAGATATGGTCATTTTGAGTTTGTGGTTATGCCGTTTGGATTAACCAATGCACCTGCTGCTTTCATGGACCTGATGAACAGAGTGTTTCGTCCGTTCATAGATCAGTTTGTTGTAGTTTTTATAGACGACATCTTGATCTATAGTCAGAACCGGCTAGAGCATGAGCAACATCTTCGTCAAGCGTTGCCTCTCCTTCGTCAACATCAGTTGTATGTAAGTTTAGTAAGTGTGAGTTCTGGTTGGATGAAGTGACTTTCTTAGGTCATGTGATATATGCTGAAGGAGTCAAAGTAGATCCAAAGAAAGTGGAATCCGTTGCGGATTGGGAACAGCCGAAGACGCCGACGGAAGTTCGTAGTTTCCTTGGCCTAGCAGGATACTATCGGAGGTTTATCAAGGACTTCAGTTCGATAGCTCTACCAATGACGAAGTTGACCCGGAAGGATGTACCTTTTGTTTGGAACGATCGATGTCAGCAAGCTTTCCAAAATTTGAAGGAAAAGCTAACCAGTGCTCCAGTGTTGATCTTGCCAGAATCTGGAAAAGGCTATGTTGTTTTATGTGATGCGTCCAAGAAAGGTTTGGGTTGTGTGCTGATGCAGGAAGATCATGTGGTTTCTTTTGCTTTGCGACAGCTTAAGAAACACGAGGAGAACTATCCGACCCATGATTTGGAGCTGGCAGCAGTAGTTCATGCGTTAAAGATTTGGAGACACTATCTTTATGGGGAAGTGTGTCAGATCTTTACATATCACAAGAATCTGAAGTACATCTTCTCACAGCAAGAGTTGAACATGCGACAGCGTCGGTGGATGGAGTTGATCAATGATTATGATTGCACTATCGAGTATCATCCTGGTAAGGCGAATGTGGTAGCAGACGCGCTTAGCAGAAAGTCTTCTACTCCCAAGAAGGCACAGATGAGTTCTTTGGTATGCCATAGGCGGGACATGTTAGTCTTCTTACGGCAGATGAACGTACAGATGGAGGTTTCCTCGTTAGCTGGACTTTTAGCACAAATGCAAATCAAGCCCACGTTGAGACAGCAGATCAAGGATGCACAGCAAACAGATGGTACAGTACAGTTAATTAGATCAGAGTTTGGCAGCGAAAAGCGTGATGGGTTCCATGAGTCCGAGGATGGAGTGGTTTGCTATCATAATAGGATGGTGGTTCCTGATGCTGATAATCTGAGGAAGTTGGTGCTCGAGGAAGCACACACGTCGATGTATGCTATGCATCCAGGTGTCACCAAGATGTACCATAGTCTGAAGGACTTGTACTGGTGGCCCGGCTTGAAGAAAGATGTAGCTGAGTTTGTGGCTAGGTGTGCGGTGTGTCAGCAAGTTAAGGCTGAGCATCAAAAGCCGGCAGGTACGTTGCAACCTTTGCCTATACCACCGTGGAAATGGGATCATATAACCATGGATTTCGTAGTTGGTCTACCCATGACAACTAAGAATCATGATTCCATTTGGGTGATAGTGAACAGATTAACGAAGTCTGCCCATTTCATACCTGTGAAGACCATGTATACAGCTAAAAAGCTCGCTCAAGTATATGTGGATGAGATAGTTCGTTTGCATGGTGTGCCAGCAACAATAGTTTCTGATAGAGGTCCTTAGTTTACAAGTCGTTTTTGGGAACAGTTGCACAGGGCGATGGGAACGCAGTTGAAGTTCAGTACCGCTTTCCACCCGCAGACAGATGGACAGTCTGAGAGGACTATTCAGACTTTGGAGGATCTTCTTCGTGCTTGTATTTTGCAGTTCCTAGGCAGTTGGGACGTACATCTCAGTTTGATAGAGTTTGCCTACAACAATAGCTATCAGCGGAGCATTGACATGGCTCCCTATGAGGCTTTGTATGGGAGGAAGTGCAGATCTCCTTTGTGTTGGTATGAATCAGGTGAATATCAGCTTTTGGGCCCTGAGTTAGTACAACAAATGACAGAAAAGATCAAGGTGATACAACAACAGTTGAAAGCGGCACAAGACAGGCAGAAGTCTTATGCAGACAATCGCCGACGACCCTTGAAGTTCCAGGTGGGAGACAAGGTGTATCTTAAAGTCTCTCCGTGGAAAGGTGTGCTGAGGTTTGGACGGAAAGGTAAGTTAGCTCCCAGATATATGGGGCCTTACTCAGTCATAGCACGTGTTGGCAAGGTGGCTTACGAGTTAGAGTTGCCTCCAGAGTTGCACAAGTTACATCCAGTGTTCCATGTCAGTATGCTGAAGAAAAGTCATCCAGATACAGGAACAGTGATACAACCAGTTGAAGTTGAGCTTGACAAAGATGTGACTTATGAAGAGGGTCCTATGATGATCCTTGACAGAAGAGTCAAGAAGCTGAAGAGAAAGGATCTGGTTCTTGTGAAGGTCCTTTGGCATCATCGTGGCGTTGAGGAAGCCACGTGGGAGCTTGAGGAAGAGATGAGGAGGAAGTATCCCTCACTTTTCTCTTCGGATTTCGGGGACGAAATCCTTTTGTAGAGGTTTATGGCTGTAAGGACCCTGACCTGCGTTTAGGGTTTACCCTGTTTTTTTTTGCTTGATCTTGGTGCTTTGGTGCTTGCTAATCACCTTTAGTGGTGATTAGGGTTTGGTTGCGCTTTGTTGAGAGTTCGAGGGGCTACTTGCAAATAACCCAAGTTTAGGGTTTTGTAGGCAAGTTTGCCATCTTGTGAGATGTTTTCCCTCTTTGCTTCCTCTAGGGTTGAGAGGAAGGCTTGGGCTTGTTGTTTGAGTCCTTTGGGCCTGAGTTGAGCTTGTTTGGGCCTTGGAGTTCCTTGTTTGGGCTTGCTTGAGCCTTGTGTCGCCCATGGCAGGTGGTGTGTCGCCCAGTTGCTTGGTGTGTCGCCCAGTAGCTCTTGTTGTGTCGCCCAGATGGCTTGGCTTGGTTGATGGACACATGGTGAACATCTTGGACAAGTGCCTTATGGCTTGCATGAGAGGTGGCTTGAGTTGATGGACATGTGTCCCTTGGGTGGGCGACACATAGCATGGTTGTACCTTGGTTTCTCCTCCCCTTCTTCCTATATAGGTAGCTCTTTTCTTTGCCTTAGTCTCTTTTGGTCCTTTGGTCTCTCCTCCACCTTGAGTGCACGATATCCCTCTCCATCTTGCTTGTGGTGGCCGATACACTTCCTTGGAGCTGAAGTGGTGGCTGATACACTTCCTTGGAGCTGAAGTGGTGGCCGATACACTTCCTTGGAGCTGAAGTGGTGGCCGATACACCTTCCTGGAGCAGCCTGGTGGACGATAGCTTTGGACCCTGAAGTGCTTTGGAGCTTGGAGCTTAAGGCGGGTTGCATAGTTTCTAACCCTAACTCTCTTACCTCTAGCTTTAACCTTATTACATGTTAGTAGACTAGCTTAGTTCCTTGCTTGTACATCTTGCTTATGTACTTTAGTGGCCGATATCCCCCTCTAGGGTTTTAGGGTTCCTTTATATACCTTTGCTTTCTAGGGTTTGGGGCTTCCTTGCGTTGAAGGTTGAAGATGACCTAGGGTTGGGTGATACCCCTTCCTTGTGGGTGTGTTGAGCGTCACACTTGCCCCTAAGTTGAACGTTATGAGTAACCTTGGGTTGAGCAACACCTTTGTTTTTGAGTTGGACGACATGGTGTTCCCCTTGGTGGACGATATGGTAGCTGGTGTTGGGCGACATGATGAGTCCTTTAGGATGGCCGATACCCTTGCCCTTGAGTTGGGCGATAGGGTGAGCTAGGGTTTGTTGGCTGATATGGTGAGTACCCTTGGAGATGGGCGATACTCTCTCTCTCTCTCTCTCTCTCTCTCTCTCTTGTCATTTCATACCTGTGAAGACCACGTATACAGCTGAAAAGCTCGCTCGAGTATATGTGGATGAGATAGTTCGTTTGCATGGTGTGCCAGCAACAATAGTTTCTGACAGAGGTCCTCAGTTTACAAGTCGTTTTTGGGAACAGTTGCACAGGGCGATGGGAACGCAGTTGAAGTTCAGTACCGCTTTCCACCCGCAGACAGATGGACAGTCTGAGAGGACTATTCAGACTTTGGAGGATCTTCTTCGTGCTTGTGTTTTGCAGTTCCTAGGCAGTTGGGACGTACATCTCAGTTTGATAGAGTTTGCCTACAACAATAGCTATCAGCGGAGCATTGACATGGCTCCCTATGAGGCTTTATATGGGAGGAAGTGCAGATCTCCTTTGTGTTGGTATGAATCAGGTGAATATCAGCTTTTGGGCCCTGAGTTAGTACAGCAAACGACAGAAAAGATCAAGGTGATACAACAACAGTTGAAAGCGGCACAAGACAGGCAGAAGTCTTATGCAGACAATCGCCGATGACCCTTGGAGTTCCAGGTGGGAGACAAGGTGTATCTTAAAGTCTCTCCGTGGAAAGGTGTGCTGAGGTTTGGACGGAAAGGTAAGTTAGCTCCCAGATATATGGGGCCTTACTCAGTCATAGCACGTGTTGGCAAGGTGGCTTACGAGTTAGAGTTGCCTCCAGAGTTGCACAGGTTACATCCAGTGTTCCATGTCAGTATGCTGAAGAAAAGTCATCTGGATACAGGAACAGTGATACAACCAGTTGAAGTTGAGCTTGACAAAGATGTGACTTATGAAGAGGGTCCTATGATGATCCTTGACAGAAGAGTCAAGAAGCTGAAGAGAAAGGATCTGGTTCTTGTGAAGGTCCTTTGGCATCATCGTGGCGTTGAGGAAGCCACGTGGGAGCTTGAGGAAGAGATGAGGAGGAAGTATCCCTCGCTTTTCTCTTCGGATTTCGGGGACGAAATCCTTTTGTAGAGGTTTATGGCTGTAAGGACCCTGACCTGCGTTTAGGGTTTACCCTGTTTGTTTTGCTTGATCTTGGTGCTTTGGTGCTTGCTAATCACCTTTAGTGGTGATTAGGGTTTGGTTGTGCTTTGTTGAGAGTTCGAGGGGCTACTTGCAAATAACCCAAGTTTAGGGTTTTGTAGGCAAGTTTGCCATCTTGTGAGATGTTTTCCCTCTTTGCTTCCTCTAGGGTTGAGAGGAAGGCTTGGGCTTGTTGTTTGAGTCCTTTGGGCCTGAGTTGAGCTTGTTTGGGCCTTGGAGTTCCTTGTTTGGGCTTGCTTGAGCCTTGTGTCGCCCAGGGCAGGTGGTGTGTCGCCCAGTTGCTTGGTGTGTCGCGCAGTAGCTCTTGTTGTGTCGCCCAGATGGCTTGGCTTGGTTGATGGACACATGGTGCACATCTTGGACAAGCGCCTTATGGCTTGCATGAGAGGTGGCTTGAGTTGGTGGACATGTGTCCCTTGGGTGGGCGACACATAGCATGGTTGTACCTTGGTTTCTCCTCCCCTTCTTCCTATATAGGTAGCTCTTTTCTTTGCCTTAGTCTCTTTTGGTCCTTTGGTCTCTCCTCCACCTTGAGTGCACGATATCCCTCTCCATCTTACTTGTGGTGGCCGATACACTTCCTTGGAGCTGAAGTGGTGGCCGATACACTTCCTTGGAGCTGAAGTGGTGGCCGATACACTTCCTTGGAGCTGAAGTGGTGGCCGATACACCTTCCTGGAGCAGCCTGGTGGATGATAGCTTTGGACCCTGAAGTGCTTTGGAGCTTGGAGCTTAAGGCGGGTTGCATAGTTTCTAACCCTAACTCTCTTACCTCTAGCTTTAACCTTGTTACATGTTAGTAGACTAGCTTAGTTCCTTGCTTGTACATCTTGCTTATGTACTTTAGTGGCCGATATCCCCCTCTAGGGTTTTAGGGTTCCTTTGTATACCTTTGCTTTCTAGGGTTTGGGGCTTCCTTGCGTTGAAGGTTGAAGATGACCTAGGGTTGGGCGATACCCCTTCCTTGTGGGTGTGTTGAGTGACACACTTGCCCCTAAGTTGAACGTTATGAGTAACCTTGGGTTGAGCAACACCTTTGTTTTTGAGTTGGACGACATGGTGTTCCCCTTGGTGGACGATATGGTAGCTGGTGTTGGGCGACATGATGAGTCCTTTAGGATGGCCGATACCCTTGCCCTTGAGTTGGGCGATAGGGTGAGCTAGGGTTTGTTGGCCGATATGGTGAGTACCCTTGGACATGGGCGATACTCTCTCTCTCTCTCTCTCTCTCTCTTGTTGGGCGATATGGTCTGATGGTGTTGGGCGACATGGATGTCCTTGAGTCGGACGATAGAATGGGTGCTCTTGTGTTGAGTTATCTCCTTGTCCATGTGGTGGACGATAGGGCCAAGTAGTGCCATGTTGGACGATAGGCTATGTGCCATGATGGCCGATACCATGATGGTCGACACCATGGTGGGCGATACCCTAATGGCCGATAGCCATGTTGGTTACCCTATGTGCATGAGTGTGTTGGCCGATAGGGTTAGTAGAGTGTGTTGGCCGATAGGGTAGTAGTGGGTGATGGTCGATAGGGTTAGTGAGGTTGGCCGATACCCATGTTGGATGATAGGTTTTAGATGAGGGTTGTGAAGCTATAGTGAGGGTATGAGTTCCTTTGGTGATAATCTCTTTTGTGATGGAAGTGGTTAGCTATGAACCAATGAGCGATGGTGGTGTTTGTGATATCAACAATGTATATGTTGCCTTGCAAACAATAAGGATGCTAATGATAGTAATGTATATGATGTTAGCCCTCATGTAATTGATGCATGATGTGACCCTTATGCTTAATTGTTAATGATAAAGAAGATGATGATAACTACTCTAGTAGTTTGTTTAATGATAATAATGTTGGTAATAATGATGCTAAGTGACAGTTACATAAAAGGTTGCTTCATGATAAAGATGACAATAGTTGATGACATAGTAATGACCTTGTTAATAATAGTGTTGGTTCTGTAAACACAACATGATCTCTATATACCCTGATTGTTTGTACAATCTCGATATAAGGGTAAGTATCAGTATGGTTGTTTAATGATGTACTTAACATACTTGATTACCAAATAACTGTCATATTGGTAATTAGATTATCTTGAATGATATTTCATGATAGTGAGCATCTTCCTTATGTTGAATCTTCAATTATAGTACACCCTAACCTTGCAGGTGATGTTTTAGCCATAAGAAGGCTATGAAATTTATGAGTATCATTACTTGATAATTATCCTATGAGGCTGTATGTAGGATATGTTGGTCCCATGATGATGATGTGGGCCTTAAGAGGCAATGACAATACATGATGAAGGATTGAGACCCCGTGGTATGTGATGATCCTTGAGATGGATCTGGATGGTTGGCAAGAGGCCAAGTGATAACATGTGATGTTGGATCCTTAAGATGGATCAGGTTGATATGAATAGATCATAATATAATGTTCTTTACTTTCTGTTATACCTTGCATGTCATACAACTTGGCTGAATCTTGCAATCCATCTAAAAGATACTAATTAAACACAGTGAAAACACATCATGTAGTTTGCCCTGGCCATAGATCCATCATCGTCAGGACTTGGTGATGGTGAAACAGGTTTTCCTACGGGTTAACCTGGAAGTGCATATTGTTGAATATGTGTAGGTTGCTCCTAGCCTGAAAATGAGGAGGTAAGAGTGTAACTTCGGTTGCAGACTCAGATATGTGTGTAGAGCATGGTGAACAGGCCCATGGCTCAGGATATGTGATGTATGGAGCATGAATGCGTTCATGGCTCAGAGCACGGTGATCAGGCCCGTGGCTCAGTTTTACTAGCGCCGTGACCTGTACCAAGGCGGGCTAGAGAATGGGTAGCCTATGGAGCTAACCCTGTGGCTTAGACCACTTCAGCATGTGACTGCGGTCCTGCCTGTGTTGTACTCATGTACTGACCATGAGGTGGGAGGTCGTGGAGTCCGGCTCTTCCATTGACCTTGTATGGCACCGTCTTTGGGTTTCGTAACCGAAGGTTGGATTTGAACGGTACGGTTCAAATCCTCAGAGCATAATAAAATGTAATACAACCGTTTAGTATTTACTAGTCATATCAAATACGAAACATTGGTTGAGGCCTTGTTTGTGTAATATTCCGTTATACCTTGCAGGTCATGTGGTAATCTACCTTATCTTGATAATCAGGTTATATGGCATTATATTCTGTTCTAATAATCCTGTTACATGTTGATATACCTTATATTGATAATCATATTCTTTTGAAAGACATCTGGTTATAAGTTTTAGTACAGATGGTATGCTTGCCGGTAAGAATGATCTTGCTATATATATATAACTGCTTCCGATATATCTGCTCATATTATAATTGCTGTTATGGTTTATCTTGCTGAGGTTCTATAGTTGCGGTGGGGAGCTATGTTTCCCACTAGGACAATTGTTCAATTGTCTCACTCTGCTGGTTTACACCCTTTTTAGGTGGTCGAGGTAGACGTGGTCGTGGTTGTGGTGTTGCGGACGAGTAGCTTGAGGAACAGTAGAAGGCAAGCGTTGGACATGCTGCTGTTTTGGATGTTTTGTAGTAGAGTCTAGAGTCATCCCTGTACTCTCAGGTCCTTGGCAGTGTTTTGACGATGTTTCACGAAGATCGCTCGATGGTATCTGTATATCCTGCTGTTGGCCGGATGTGGGCCTTTATGTATATATGAACAGGTGGTGAACTCATGTGATGGATGGACAGCTGTTCCTGAGCTGTGGACACGTGTCAGATCTTGTGTATGTGCATATTTATATGACATGTTTCTGTGCAGGATGAGGACTGGAAAGTAATAGTTTCAAAGTTTATCAGTTTTCCGCAATCGGTTTTAATTAACCCGTGTTTTTTATAATCTGTGGTTATGGTGTTTTCCGCATGTTTTCGCGTAACACCTCGTTATCTGTGTGATAATGGGATGTGTTGCCACAATTGCAATGAAATTGGTCATTATTCTACTTGTTGTCCTTTTAGGAAAGCACTTAAGAGCAATAGGACTTGGGTTGCTAAACTAACCCCTCCGGACCCAAAAATATGATTGGGGACCATTTCATCTTTCTTCTTGTAGGTACATGCAAATGGATTGACTTGAGCTATTGAATTGCAAATTAACTTCTCAATCCACATGAAAGAAGAAAGGTGAGATGTGTAGAGGGTGAAAACAAGTGGAAAAAAGAATGGTAAGAACAAAGGTAATGTCTTTCTTGCTTATAACCATTTCTAAATTGTTTTTGTCAAGTTCGTGTGCACTATGCATGTGGTTTTTGAGTCAAAAGTGGTATTTTGTGTTTCTCTTCACACTCTTGCTCAAAAATTGTTTCTAATGCTTCTATAGTGCATTACTAACTTGCTTAGACATGTTTGGATATGGTTTGTAATTTTTAGCATGCCTCTAAATATGTTTTTATGAAATATATGTGCTCTTTGACAACTGCTCTGTCGGTCGAGTTTGTCCTGTTTGAAACTCGACCGATAGGCACCAGTGGGTGTTGCCAGCAGTTGTCATCGGTCGAGTTGTCAATGCACAGAACTCGACCGATAACACTGTGCACAGAATACACAGTTGGCTTATTGGATGAGAATTTCTCTCTCAACTAGATTTTCTCAACCAATAGCCTTATTCTTTGGCACTCTCATTTGGTACCTTTATATATGCATATTGCCATATTCTAAATTTCCTATCTTGCTTACAAATCTATCTCTCTAATTTCTCTAAATTGGTATATCTATATCTTGCAATTACTTGCTTTGAGTTGTTTTGCAGGTTTTGATGATGATCTCTTTGGATCTCTTGGTTGTGTCTAAAAATTTCTTCCGTTGTACTCTAACTTGCTACATCTATCTAGGTGTATATCTTGTTTTGATACAACCTTGAGGTTCTTAGGGGTAATCATCTTATGGTAAGGATGCATATCTAGTGAGTTATATCCTTTCATGCTTCTAAAATTGCTTATCTCTTTGTTTGGATATATCTCTACATCTACTCATAGCTTGCTTTATGTTGTGTATCTTTTGGTATCTCTTGCTATGATCTAGATCCTACTAGTAGTCCTAACTTGTGATATCATCTACTAGTAGTTCATATACATGTAGTTTTAACCTTGTTTATAATTGGCATCTTTGCTCATATATATGCTATGCTTGTATCTTGTCTCATACATGCTCAAGATTGTTCTTTAAATTGCATATCTACTATCTTGATTTGCTTGCATATCATTGTGATGCAGGGTACATAGATCTACATTATATGTAGAAATTGGAGTACTTTTGGATTTTATGCAGATTTTTCTCCAGTTTCAGCTTTTGGTGTAAGACTAGTGTTTTTCATGCAGAAACAACCTTCTGAGAAAGACTCATGCTTCACGATGAGCTCTGATAGTTTTTGGTCAAATTCCATCATCTTGAGGGTCAAAATTATGTTTTATTATTTTTCTACAACACTTTATCTTACATTTTGGGTTGTTCAAGTATATGCTTTAACTTGTTTTTTTTCTTCTATGCTTGGACAAGCCCCTATCTATGCTCTTCTACTCTCCTTATACATATTTGTGTTTTCTCCTTTCTCTTTAACAAGTGATGTTTCTTATTTTTCTTCATAACCCCACTTTTTGAAATGACAAAGGGGGAGAAAGGTATGTCTTGTTTTAAGAGGAAGAAGGCATGTCTTACATGAAGAGGAGAAGCATGTCCATGTAAAGGGGAGAAGGTAAATGAGAGAATGAGTAGAAGACATAGTATTCTATAAATGTTATGAAAGCTAACCATGCAGGAGAAATATCATCAATTGAGGGGGAGTATGAGAACTCCACTAGCATCAATTGAGGGGGAGCATATGAGCTCAGTCCTATTGAAACCCCTAGGTTTATCCAAAGGTATGATTTTACTTAAAAAGTTTTCAATACATTTATGGAATGGTTTGTCATCTTCAAAAGGGGGAGAATGTTGACTCAAGGTCAATTAGGTCAATGTTGACTCACGTCTAAATTGACTAAACCCATGTTTTGATGATGACTAACCATTCCACATATTGGTGTCTAATGTCTCTACTTGAGTGATTTCAGATTAGGTATAGAAACACTCCAAATGCCCTAACTTGCACATATCAAATTGGAGAAAAGACAAGTCAAAGTCATACAAGTGCACATTTTTGTAATATGATGTAAATCCATTAGAATCATGTTGTAAATTACTTGTAATGATTGTATGACTTGTAATTAAGCTTAGAAAACATCATGAGCACTTAGATCGAATGTTAGATCACTTTAGATGCAACTTTGAAAATTGATTACAGGCATTTTGTCGGTCGAGTTTCCTAGCCTGAAAACTCGACCGATCATCCTTGATCAATTTTTTGCAGATTGCATCGGTCGAGTTGTGTGTACACAGAACTCGATCGATCAAGTAACTGACCATTTCGATTCCTAATGGTCGGTCGAGTTTTGTTAGGACAAACTCGACCGATCATTTGAGTATCGACCTTGTCGTTTACTTGATCGGTCGAGTTACCCTTATAGAAACTCGACTGATTGCACTGTACGGAAAATTGCAGAAAAGTGCTTCTAGCCGTTGTGGAGTTGCAACAAGTGAAAATATATCTGTTGCAAGCCACAAAATGGCTAGTTTTTGTTCTCAAGTGTTCCCAAAGTCTAAGAGGCATCCCAGACTATAAATAGGACACCTTGGGCTTCATTCCAAGGTTGAGAATTCATTGCAAAACTCTTTGTGAGGTTCCTATATATTCTATAGTTGAGTGCTCCCTACAACCTCCTCTCTCTCTCTAAGCTTAATCACTTGCTACATCCATTAGAGTGAGTAGGAAATCTGTAAGAGAGCTAGTCCTACATGTATATCTTGTGAGGCTCTCACTTCCACCACCTCCCCATCTCTCATTTTAATCATGAAGATGAAGGTTCTCTCTCTTAGCTAAGAGAGGTGAAGAAGAACAAGGGAAGGCATCCCTTGGTGAAGATCAAGGCTGAAGACTTGGAGCAAGAATGGGTAAGCCCTTGGTGAAGGCAGAAGACTCCTTGCTCAAGTGGGTAAGTCCTTGGTGGAAGCTTCTCCGAGTGAAGGTGAAGTCAATGGCAGAAGATCCAAGAAGAGTGGGTAATTCTTACAAAGTTGAAGACTTGTGCAAGAGTAGGCGAGTCCTTGGAAGAAGGCGGAAGACTCCTTGCAAAGTGGGTAAGTCCTTGGTAAGGTTGAAGACTCTTTGTATTAGATAGGTAAGTCCTTTGTTTGGTCATGTATTGTAAGTCTTATGAATGAATATAAGAATGAAATGGTTAGGAAATCCTAGAGGTTGACCTCTCTAGGTAAGTGGACTGACATACTTCTAGTTTGAAGTGTGGAACCACTCTAAATAGTTTGTCTACTTGTGTTTGCTCAATCTCTCTCATCCTTGCTATGCATGTTTTAGTTGCACACAAATTTCCTATTTAGCAACATTATCTTGTGATATATCTTGAAGGTCTAATGAATTTTGTTTAAGTGCATTCAGATCTATTCACCCCCCTCTAGAGCATCTAATCACCCATCTAGGATCCAACAGTGTCAACTTTAAGATGAAATGTAATCAAGTATGACCACCATGCTCTCCATGACAATGTGTTCACAAAACTAGCCCCCTCTTCCCCAAATATCTTATCATCTCAGTTGTCATCCCCTCACATAATTGCCTAAACACTAACAAAAGGGGGAAATGTAGGGTTATGGGATCTCCCTTGAATGTGTAGATTACCAACAGTTCTTTGGTGCTAGGCCATACAATCACCAAGTAAAGGTTCTAATTGTGGGCCCAATAACCCCTCCTACTACCTAAGGTTGTGCATTCAAGTAGAGGTATGCAACAACATGCCATCTTCATTGATAAAGGCCTACATCAAAGAGAAAAGACACTACAAGGCACATGGACCCAATTCTAGGAATCCAAAATCCTCTCTCTAACAAAGGGCAAACATTGGAAAACAACAACAAAAGTGTGATACGTCAGGATGTGCATGTGGCACACACCTCTAACAAAAAGCCCAAAAACAAAATAAAACTTGGACCTTTCCCGAATGTTTACTGATTATGAGGCTAAAATCTCGAGTGGATTCATCACTATGGTTTTGGACATGATTTCTCAAATGCCTAAAAGGCTGGGTGGACGTTGATTGACTGAGATAAAATAAAGAGAAAATTGGATTCACCACCACATTTATAAGGAAAATAATGAATACCATTAAAGAGGCTTCAGAAATCATATTGGTAAGGCAAGAGATCAATCAAAGATTGGGTAAGGAATCATGTTACACACGGGGAAGGTGCCATGCACGCAAAACACCCTTTCACTATTGCAATTTTGAAAGGCTTCGCTAGTTTCTATTTTGTAAATGAGGTTATGTACAAAGTAGTGCAAAATGAAAAGAAAATGACCCGAAAAAGTGGGACTAGACATAACAATATAATATCAAGGATAAAAAATTCAATGCTCATATCATCACACAACTTGGGGAGGGAGAGATATCTACATGGTTGTTAGGCCCTAACTACCTTTCTTTGTCATTATAGGGGGTGGAGATGGATCTTTCCTCTCCTCTCTCTTGAATTCTGAGGTGATAAAGGGATCAACTAGGTATTTATATGTCAAAAGGGTTTTGTAAGAGTTGGATATCTGGTGCTAGCCTTTCAAAATGATAGACAGAAGGTCTCATCCCTTTTCTGCCTTTTGTATCTAGCCACCACCAGTCCCTGTAAATGATGGATGGAGGGTAATATTTATTGTACATAGGGTTAGGTTATAAGTGCAGCCTCTTCTAATCAAGAGACAATGGGGCACTCCACCAAGTGGGTTCTTGGCCTTCTAGAGGCTTCCGAGCGCATTTGACTAGTGTCACATTGACTAGTCAAAGTGAAAAAATGAGAGGTGTGTGTCTAGTACACACCCTACCTCTCGAGTCTTCTGGGTGCATTTGACTAGCATTTTTTGGACCAGTCAAAGTGAGAAGGGGGTGGGGGTGCATGGTGTGCGTCCTGCCTCTCGGGTTTTTGGGTTGAGATTTACAAGCATTTCATGGACCAATCAAAGTGAAAAGGGGGCGGGGTACTTGGTGCACCTTCACCTTCAAGGTGTACTTAACTAGCATTATGTGGTCCAGTCAAAGCAGAAAAAAGGGGGGGGGGACATCCTTACTGGCACCCCTGAATCCACAACTCTCAACTCGAGTTGAATCAGTTAAATCATAAACCAACTTGTGGTGGGATCCATCCACCAAACAGGGGCACGCGCCTGATTAAACTCAATCCCCACGAGGCCCTTGTCAGATTGTGGTGGCATGTGAGCATAAACATGATTGAGGATCACAAAAGGGCGCATGTTTTGGATACATAACCTGGGTTTGGAGTTGGAGAGCTCATTTTTGAAAACCATGTCACATAAATATTTCAGTCTAGGCCCCTGGTAAAATGTTCAAACATGGTATAGCAAGTTGTCGTCAATTAGACATTTGTTTCACTCAACAACCTTCACATTCATGGAAATTCTAATGTCCAAATTTGTGTGAATGACCTATAATCATGAAGGATTTAAGATCACCTCAAATAATTTATTGAATGAATGTCATTTGTATCTATTATCAAATCACATTTGATAACTGACCACATATGTAGTTAAAATTCTCACAGTCAATTGGATTTGTTGAATAATGCCTTGAATCATCTTCTGCATCCAAAAATCCTTGGGACTTACTTGCAGACTTGTCATATTGCTTCCTCTCATTTCAAGTTGACATCTGGTGCCTCTCATACATATATTAGGGACTACAATTACGCCCACGTACGTCACCAAATCTGTTTTGACTTTGAAGTTTGTTTGCATATCTAGATTTGATTAGCTTAATCATTTTGATTTGACATTTGTGGCAACTTCTTTCATTCGACAATCGGATGAGGCGGATTTAAAAAATAAAGTCTCCACACTAGTCTTGTGAAATACACCATCCGATCAAACAAATCTTGTATTTTCTTCGTTGCTTTTGGACAAAATATTTGATTGTTAGTTACATTATTTACACGTTGCATATAAATTTGTAAGTTGAAGAGCTAAAACAACACTAACATGTAGTGGAAGCAAAGATAGTACCATCAAAACATCAAATCAATGTGTGTACGTCTAATGGTGTTTTATCATGCTTCCACATAGAACCTAAGGTCTAGTTCATATGCAACAATAGAATATTTCTTAAAAAGTGTGTTGCTCATAGAAACGGTTTATACATAAGTCCCATTTGACATAGATGGTAACAAAATGATTCTATAACATGATAATTTTTACTTCAATGTCGATCTCATGTGTGTCGTGAAGCACAACTTCATGTTAGGAAATACCTATTTATATATACTTACCTAATTATTTATTTATCTTATGAACAATACGAACAATTACACATATTTAGTTATCTTTTCATCGTATATTAAGTTTATTTTAAAAGTACATGCTTTACAAAGCACACCATTTGTTTCAGATGTTATGATCTATATTTTACTTGACTATAACTTAATAGAAGTTGCAGATATTTGATTTTGCCCATGTGTGCATTGACGAGTAACTTTAAGAAGGCTATGAAAATAAAAAGACTTCGTTTAGCAAATAAGAGAAAGGCAGAAAAAGGCTTCATGATTGTGCACTCAAATAAAGGCGGGGTTAGCTGGGGAATTCTTTTCATCAACGAATTAACAAATGGCTCTCGCCTGCATACAGTTCGGTAAGCTCTATGTCCGGCCGAAGACCAATTTTTAGCTGTTGGCTTTCTTTTGCTCTTTCTCCCGCTCACTGCTCTCCGCAGCTGTCGGTTCTTTCGATCTCCTGTGGAAAATTCCCTCTCGCTCCGCCTCGCCTGCGGCAGCAGCAGCGACGGCGGAGGAGCAGAGGCGTCATTGTGCGAATAAATGGAGTCCTCTGACGATTGATTCTCTGGCCCGTTTCTCGAATCTGATCCCGCTTGACCGCTTCCTTTTCTGGTCAAGACGTCACTGAGAAGTGCAGGGGTTAATGCTTCGAATATTCTATTGCAAATCTCTCAATTCAAGCCCTAATCAATCTGCCAACAATCCTTGTCGGTCTTCTTCTTCGCGTTACCGGCCAGACTCCTCCACGGCTCTACCTCATTTCCCCTTGGGCAGCACGCCAACTTGCTGACGTCTCTTTGTCTCTGGTCGTTGCGGCGGTACCAGGTGTCCGCTGACTGGCCTGCTGCCGCCCCGTGATGGCCGGTGGTTCCGGTAACCTGCCGCCGCCACCGCCCTCCAAGTCTTCGTTGACATCCACATCCTCCGCCAGCGTGAGTTACAACCGGGAACACCTCCGGAGCAGCCGCGAATCTTCCCCTCAGAACCGCCGCAATAACAGTACTGGCAGCAGTACTCGCCGCGGAAGCCGCGAATCCTCCCCCCAGCATCGCCGCAACAACAGCAGTTCTGCTGTCCTTGCGGCTAACAGCAGCTGCTGTACTGTCGGTGTCGGCGGAAACAGCGATGGCCTCTCTCACCTCAATGGATCAGGGTCTGACCATCTCAGGAACCAGCAACCTGCTTCTGTCCCGGACCACTTCTCTTCTGTCCGGATGTCCTTCCACGAACCTGAAGTCAAAATGGTAGATATATTCAATGGTGGCATATCGGGGATCCTTCAGAAGTGGGTCAATTATGGCAAAGGGTGGCGGCCCCGGTGGTTCGTCCTTCACGACGGCGTCCTTTCATACTACAAGATTCATGGCCCTGATAAGATTGATGTCACACAGGAGAAGCAGAAGGGATCGCGGGTCATTGGTGAAGGATCCGTCCGCCGCATCCACCGTCAATCAAGCCGCAACCATCCTCTTTCTTCGAACCAGATCCACCGAGCCAATAGCAACAGCGGCAACAGCCAACTGCACAGTCAGTTTCATCGAGGGAAGGCTATAGGAGAAGTTCACCTCAAGGTATTCTGTCCACCCTTCCGGATTCTGATTCTTTGGAATACTTCAAAAAGTATTTCTAAGCTAATTCTTATTTTTCCATTTTATCGACATCAATCTTCACAGTTTATGAGCATTGTCGTTTCTTTCTAGGTGTCATCGATCAGGGAGAGCAGGTCGGACGACAAAAGGTTCTCGATCTTCACGGGTACAAAGAGGCTGCACCTCAGGGCTGAAACTACAGAAGACCGTGCGGTTTGGATGGAGGCTCTACAGGCTGTTAAAGATATGTTCCCACGCATGCAAAATAGTGAGCTCATGGCACCTGTTGATGGCATTTCTGTCTCCACCGATAAACTTAGAAATCGTCTACTTGAAGAAGGGGTGAAAGAAGCTGCTATTCAAGATTTGGAACAGATTGTGCGTGATGAGTTCTCCTCGCTGCAAAAGCAACTCGTGGTGCTCAAACAGAGGCAGATTGTCCTCCTTGATACCCTCCGTCAGCTAGAGGTACTGAAACAGCTCTTCACTTCGTTGCATTATGATAATCAAACTTCTCATGAACGTGAATAAATCACAGTTCTAGTAGATATTACCTCTTGGGTTCACTTTACATTTATTGGTACTAGCTTCCATGTTCTTTTTGTGGTGTGCTATGTAGATATGAGGGACCTATTGGTATAGGTTATATCTTGCAGTACAGAGTGTATGCATGATGTAATATCAATGTATATATAGAAAGGCTGTCAGTACCAAACCAGCTAGCAAACCGGTGAAGCTACTGGTTCATAGTTAACCAGTTAGCCAATTCGATCGGTGATACATGCACACACACGCTTGCATACGTGTGTGTGTGTGTGATCTATGTATACTATATTGCAATCCACATCAATGCTCAATTTGCAATTCAAATCCATTGCATACAATAAAACGCATACAAAATTTACATAATATAGAGGGAAACAAATCTGGTCTGAAGAAGTTGACCAGCCTGTTCTCGCAAGCAAAAAATGGTTTTGTTCAAATGGTCCAGCCGATTGGTTCACTGGTTCTGGCTGTTTTCAGAAGAAACCAGTTCTAAGGGATAACCTAGACTGGTTCACTCACCAGTTCCTGGTTCAACCTGTCCAACTGGCCGGCTTCTAACAACAATGAGCAAGGTTGTCAATGAACAAACCAGTGGCACGCTCAAGATTACTTGCTTAACTGGTCCAAATGATGGTCAGGCCGTTGCAACCATAAGCACAGATGTACAGATACACATAGTTACATACATACATGTACATATATGCATACATACACACAGAGTTACATACATTTACATAAATACATGTATATCTATATATATGTATATCTACATATATGCATACATATTCCATATCTACATACGTATGTATGTGGTTGGACGAACTAGGAACTATCAATTTGATAAAATGACTATTTATATTGATTATCTAAGTTAGCACTAATAAATATACTACCTTATGTAATAAAAACTTATACCAGTTACTAATCTACCATGGATATTTTTAATCAAGCACACAATCTCACATTTTCACAACTACGTTCAAGCATAAATTCAAATCCCACTGCATACAATAATACTCAAGAAGCATTTACATAATTATAGCCAGAGGAAAACAGTTCTAATAGTGACCTGATTGGTTAAGTAGGTTCAACTGTTCGGTTCAGCCTGGTTCTTACAATACTAACATATAGTGAGTGTTGTCTACCTTAATGTATTATTATACTATCATAAGCAACTGCAACCCACATGCTTAGTGTTAGAAAGTAGAATAAGAGGCAATGTCATGTTTTGCATTAGTGAAACCCTACTCTTATATATAGGAGAGGGGGCACAGTTACAGACTTGGACATAGGATCTTGACGGGCCTAGACCCTACTCTTATATATAGGAGAGAGGGCACAATTAAAGACTTGGACATACGACCTTAATGGGTCAAAACATTTAAGTCCATTTACTAAATAGACAACAAACCCATTAACTAATTAATTATCAACACTCTCCCTCAAGCTGGAGGGTGGAATACCATCTGCAACTTGGCAAGATGGACACAAACACGACATGCGAACTCAACGTAAAAAGAAAGATATACTCGGCCCATACAAAAGATCACTCTCCTTGATCGATACAATTTAGTACTCAAGCACACCCTCTCAAGTAGATAATGTCAGAAATTAACAAAAGAGCAGACTTCTCTCCTATATATAGGAGATACACGGAAGCGGAAAGAAAACTCAAGTAATAATAGGTGTAGGCTATATTACATAAGACATAAGAAAATATGAAAAGGAAAAGAAAATACATAAAACACGAAATAGAGAATATATGCATGTGTATATATATATATATCTATGTATCTTATCTATCTATCTATCTATCTATCTATCTATATATATATAGTTGAGCTACAATACACCTCACTTTTCCACCGTTAGACTATGATCCTGATCAAATAAAAAAACGCAATGTTTGCTTTTACAAACGACCGTTAATCATTCTGTAACATGTCTGCATTAACTCATTCTCTCTCTTTCTCGTAACCACTACACTCCCCCCCCCCAAAAAAAAAAAAAAAAAAAAAAAAAAATTCACAGTACCCCCCCCCCCTCTATATCTCCCGATACCCTACTGTCTCTCTCTTTGTGCGCACGATTCTCTGAGCGCGAGTTCTCTCCGCTTCTCTTGACCACCAGGGAGGAGCAACTGGTATTGGATGCTATGTCATCATAGCTACAATTGCTGTTAGGACTACAACTGTTGTCGTAGGATGCTATGTCGTCAGAGCTATGCTAGCACCAGGTTTTTGCTTATGAGAGGAAGCAGTTGAAGCACCGAGCAGTTGAGCTCGACACAAGCATGGCTGTCGACAGTTTCATCAGCAGTGATCTATTCATGGATATTACCTATGATTGGTCGACGATGTGCTATTGTGGTGGCCATTTTTGCCATGCTCACAAGAAGTGTCATGTTCTTGTTCTTTTAACCTGGATGCATGCTCACATTGTGCTACTTGTTTATGATGTGCGAGACGTGGGGTTGCTCTCTTGCTTGTGGCTACGTACTGCTGCTGCTATTAGTTTCAAAGCAAACATACAACGGATGCTTTTTGCCTCCAGCCTGATCGCGAGCGAGAACTGAGTTGCTGCTGGAAACCGCCCCCAAACATTCCTGCAAGCTAAAACCTGCTAGCTGGTTTCATACTGACAACAACCTCTTGGAGTGTAAGAACTGGGTACCTACGCATGCTCCCATTTTCCATGCATTCAGCCGTGTGTATGCAATTTGATTTGAGATAAAAAGCAGTGGGCTTCTGCATGGACACAACATGGTGACCCATCATTCTATATGTCATGCAGTAAATAGCTTTGTTCATAATGTATGTCTCATGTGCATGGAGCTTTAGTTGTCTAGAAAGGTTAGCACATGCATCTTCAAGGATTGTTCCATCAAGCTCATATCTCAACCCACGGAGGATAGGCACGTTGGCTGCCTTTTGTATTTATTTCTTCCTAGAGAGTAGCATGCCTTTGGTGACACTGTCCAAGCATTGAACACAGTGAGGATGAGGACAAGGACGTCCTACTTCTACAACCCAACATAACTACAGTCTCTGTTGTGCAGGAGTAGGAACATGATGATCCACAGCCTGTCGAAGCTACAGAACATTCTCCTACCTACAAACCCAATCTTCCCGACCTTGTTCACATCAGGCGACACAGCGAGCAGTCGGGCATTGAGAATCACTCTTTGACATTTTTGTTGTTCTTGTACTTGCTCACAGAGGCCTCAGAAGCCACAACGATGTGTAGTGGCGTCATGACATGATCCAATGCTGGAACTCGTCTTTCCTAGACACCATGAGATTGACAAGCGCACCCGTAGACTTGTCGCCAGCCTGATACCAGACACCCCACGTTTCATCCTGGAGCAAAGGAGGAGTGTTAACACGCTCTGCAGCAGCACGACGAGCGTCACACACCACATGAGCAGGACTGTCACTCCCTTGCACCTCAGATTCACACACACGATGTTGAGGAGGCTGATCTCGATCGGATCGGGGACTGCAAATAGGAAAAACCTCCGGTAACGTTTGGGCCTCGGTAGCCTACCTCAACCAGGACATGACGATCGACGGGGCGCGGGGTAGAGGTGGTTACACACCGCTAGAAATGATGGGAGTATCCAGTGAAGTTCGTGAACTACGACTAGTGCTCCCCCTGGTAGTTTCATCTCGCGAAGACAAACATGGCAGGCGACGAAGACAAAGAAAGAGAGCAGGGTGTATCACCTGTAGAAAGAGATCAGGGTGTCTGACAAATTAGAGAGAGAAATAGAGGGGGAGGGAGGGAGAGAGTTAATGCTGCACATGACGACAACCAATGGCAAACGACCGCTTCCAACACTTTTTTAGTCTGATCAGGATGGAGATCCGTTGGTAGAAAATGGAGGTGTATAGAAGCCTCAATACACTTGAGTGTATTGTAGCTCAACTTTCTCTCTCTCTCTCTCTATAGGGTTTATATATATATATATATATAGAGAGAGAGAGAGTCAGGCTAGAATACACTCGAGTGTATAGATCTCACGCTACATTCAAGTCTTGTTTGCATATCAAGACTATTTTTTTACAAAATGTAAACCATTAATCTTCATTGTTATACTATAATTAGGCTACATGCAAATTTTGAGCTCATCTGGATGAGTATAAGTCACTCATCTGAGGGCAATAAAATCGACGCACGAAACTAATTTGAAATGCACAATTTTTGTGGTCTTCATAACATGACCTATAAATGTCCAAATGGGCTCAAATTTTATATATGAGCTATCCACGTGATGTTTAAGAAGATCAATGGATTAGATTTAAAAAAAAATATTGCATCATGGAAAACTACTTGAGTGTATTCTGCTCCGGATACACTCGAGTGTATTCCAGCCTAACTCTCTCTCTCTCTATATATATATATATATAGAGAGAGAGAGAGTTAGGCTGGAATACACTCGAGTGTATCCGGAGCAGAATACACTCAAGTAGTTTTTCATGATCTAATATTTTTTTAAGAAATCTAATCCGTTGATCTTCTTAAACATTATGTGAATAACTCATATATGAAATTTTAGCCCATTTGGACATTCATAGGTCATGTTATGAAGACCACAAAAATTATATATTTCAAATTAGTTTCGTGCGTCGATTTTATTCCCCTCGGATGAGTGACTTTATACTCATCCAAATGAGCTCAAAATTTGTATGCAACCTAATTATAGTATAACAACGAAGATCAATGGTTTACATTTTGTAAAAAAATATTCTTATAAAAACACCACTTGAGTGTAGCGTGCGATCTGTACACTCGAGTGTATTCTAGCCTGACTTTCTCTCTCTCTCTCTCTCTCTGTACACACACACACACACACACACACACACACACACATATATATATATATACACACACACATATACATATATATATACATACATATACATATATATACATATATATACATACATATACACATATATATACATATATATATACATACATATATACATATATACATATATATATACATACATACAGGGTATGTATATATATATATATATATATATATATATATATATATATATATATATATATATATATATATATATATATATATATATATATATATATATATATATATATATATAGTCAGGCTAGTGTACACTTGAGTGTACCGGAGACACCGTACACCTCATTCGTTTTTAAAGATAGAGTAACTTTTTAAAAAATCTAAACCGTTGATCTTCTTAATTATCTTAAGAACCTACTATATAATAAATTTTAGTTCATTTGGACACTTATAGGTCGTGCATCTAAAGGAGACAAAAATCATGTATATCAAATTAGTTTTATGCGTCGATTTTGTTGTCCTTAGATGAGTGACTTATTCTCATCCAAATGAGGTCAAATTTTATATGTGGCCCTTTTTTATTGTAACCATGAAGATCGATGGATTAGATTTTGGAAAAACATGGTCTAGATAGGCAAACACCTAGGAAACACAGACACTTCTAGACAGTCCCCGTGTCCGTGTCGGACACGTTTTGGACACAGATACTTCCCGGACACGGCCCAAAACGTTTTGGAGACGTCTGGGACATGTCCAGTTCATTTTGGTCTTTTTCCGCACCCCGGACACAGCTGGACACTGCCCGGACACTTCTTGGACACATCACAGCAGCTGTTGCTGCTGCAATAGCCTATTTCAGAGTGTAAATATTGAATATACAGCTATTGTTTATGTCTTATTACTGAGAAAATGTAACATACAACTGAGGTCTGATCAAAAGTACAAACAAATCTGCTGAACAAGATATTATGAATCAAATTATAGTCTGATAAGTTGGTTAAATGAGTAATATGAACTCATATATATATATTCTGTAATACACTACAGTTACACAAAACACACGTTTAGTTTTCTACTTCATATTGTTTCTACTACACACACGATGACACACATCTATATGCATATAAGATTATAAATATATAGATACATTAATCTGGACAAATTTTAAAGTAAATTTCAGTTCATACATTACATATATGTATATATTGAAAAAATATTTTCTCCTCATTCAATGCCGTGTCCGTGTCCTACATTTTAGAAATTTGCCGTGTCCCGTGTCCGTATCCGTGTCAGTGTCCGTGTCTAAAAACGTGTTTGTGCCTCCTTGGCAAACACCATTGGGGTGTACGGCGTGATCTGTACACTCGAGTGTATTCTAGCCTGACTCTCTCTCTCTCTCTCTATATATATATATAATACTCACACAGGAGCATAGATGTCCATCAGCCCAGTTTGGAGCATAGCACGGACACCTGAACTCTCTTTCCAGAGAGAGGTTTAGTGAAGATTTCCGCAGTTGGCTTAATAGTCGGCATGAAAAGAGTAATGGTTTTTTTGGGTCATTGCAGCATCACAAAAAAAGTGGTAGTCCACCTCAAAATCCTTGACCCTTTCATGAAAATGAGATTACTAGCAATGAAGGTGGCTACCCAATTATCATAATATATCAAAATAACTAAAAGTGTCAGGAAACCCGAAATCTGCAAGAAGGGATTCAATCCACAACAGTTTACCAAGGTTTTCAGACCCGACCCAGAGGTTGACCCGACAAAGCTCCTGGGTCACATGTCTCTGGTTCAACCGTCGGGTCGACCCAGTTGACCCGATGACGTCAGCATGACACCATATACATCATATTATTATAGACATACGTGTATATGCATGTATGTTACAATAATATGTATGTCAATACATATATTACTATATAAGTGTGTATATGTATGTACATAATCTATTGTATGAAACCATGAGATAATGAATTATGAAACACCACATAGTACACAACCAACTATCTATTCACAAAAAAGCAAACAAATGGTCTTGCAATACTTAAAACAAGTGGAAAAATACAAATCAGTGAATATATCAATGTATGACGTCAGCATGACACCATATACATCATATTATTATAGACATACATGTATATGCATGTATGTTACAATAATATGTATGTCAATACATATATTACTATATAAGTGTGTATATGTATGTACATAATCTATTGTATGAAACCATGAGATAATGAATTATGAAACACCACATAGTACACAACCAACTATCTATTCACAAAAAAGCAAACAAATGGTCTTGCAATACTTAAAACAAGTGTAAAAATACAAATCAGTGAATATATCAATGTATGACGTCAGCATGACACCATATACATCATATTATTATAGACATACATGTATATGCATGTATGTTACAATAATATGTATGTCAATACATATATTACTATATAAGTGTGTATATGTATGTACATAATCTATTGTATGAAACCATGAGATAATGAATTATGAAACACCACATAGTACACAACCAACTATCTATTCACAAAAAAGCAAACAAATGGTCTTGCAATACTTAAAACAAGTGGAAAAATACAAATCAGTGAATATATCAATGTATGGAAAGTTAAGATTGCATGAAAGGACATTAAATCAGTCGAATGGTCATTTCAGGAAGAAAAAATAATTCCAACAAAACCCGGTCGGGTGTTTCACTTGAGGTCCGGGTCACTGGGTCGACAATTGAACTGGCCGGGTCACTAGGTCATTTCCAGGTCTTGGCCAAAAATGAGTTTTAGCCCCACCCGACCCGTAAAACTTGCTGGGTGGAGGTCCAACCGGTTCAACTGGCCGGGTTGGGTCGGGTTTCAAAACTATGCAGTTTACAAGTAGTATATGCACCATAGCACAATACTGAGATTCAACACTGGATCCGGCAACAACATTCTGTATCTTACTCACAAGTAACCAAGTTACCTCCTAAGAAGGTATAATAGCCAGAGGTAAATCTCTTGTCAGATTCACTCCCTGCATAATGTGCGTTAGAATATCCAACAAGATTGAAGTGCCCATTTTTCCTGTAGAATCATCCCTGATCAGGCGCATTCTTGAAAGTGCTGGTACACGAGTAGCATATAATCTGGGGAGTGCTGGGCACAGGAGCAGTACATCATTGTGCATAACTTCGCACAGCCAGCCAGAGAGTGCTGGTTACAGTAACAAGTAGTAGAGACGGCGTAGTTGGATCACACAATTTGCAATGTAATCTGAGACACAAGATAACTCCAAGAAGCTTGGATAATGAAGTAGAAGCTCCAACTAAAATTTATTAACGTCTGCACAAGTAAATCTCCAAACGGATAATTTCGTCATCTTCTTCTCTCTAACTTGAGCACTGCTTTGCTCTGGTATACTCCATATCTCCCCCTCACCCATATATACAAATAGGATCTCAGAGTAGTTGGGGTGGACAAACACAAGAAAATAGGAGGATGACATTGTAAAGAATATGTAGATGAAAAAATGGCAAAAAATAACATGCACAATAGTTGAGAATAGATGGTTTGCTGTTCGTAAAAAAGAAACTGCGCTGAAGTAGAGTTCCAGAGAAAATAAAATATAGGCTTGATAGTCATAGAAAAAGAAATGGGAGTTCGATCTACCAATGCAATAATAAAACTGAAGTGCCAACATTGTAGAAGAGATTGGTTAGTTCAGGATTAGAAAAAAGAAAAGGCTGGCTTGCATGCAATGTGTTCTATCCGGCATTGCAGCAGTAGATTATATAAAAATATATTTCAGCAGAAGTTCACTTAAGGCAGATAGTTGTATTGAGACAAAAAAGATTGAACAAATAGAAAAGAGCGGACTTGACTCCAGAAGAGGAACTGAAGAATTTAAAGCAAAAAAAAGGCCATAGCAGTAGCAGGCAGGTTGGACCATGAGTTGTTTTAAAAAAAAGAAAAATGAGAACAACAACAGGGTAGCTGGTAGGTGCATAGCACAGTGGCACAACAACCTCCAGCCATTAGATGACAACATCAACATCCAAGCTTAAAGGCCGCTAGATCATGGAGGAGAATAATCTACTGAACTATGTAGAGCAGGGAAGATATCCCTATCTGGATGCAAGGCTGCCATGGCAATTGTTGGGAAATACGGGCACAAGGTATAGCAGCGAAAACAAAAAAAATTATCTATCCATATTCCCCAATACATGTAGCCGATCTCAACATAGTTGGGACTGAGGCTTAGATGATGATGATGATGATGATATTCTCCAATACAGCAAGATCGCGTCAACTACTATAAAATAGGAATGATGGTTTTAGCGAGTTATACCTGGTCCTAGAGTAAGTCCAGCGATAAAACTCGCTTCTTTGCAACTGCTGATAAGTTGCTCTTGAACGGTGGCTGTGCAGCTCCTGGTCTTCACCACGAACAATGTCTGCGCAACCTCTACAACAACCCCTACAACAACCTCTACAGTGATTCCAGTGGTCTCGCCAAAGACTGCATGTTGACTTTGCTCTCCGAGTAACAGTCAAAGGATTCTTGCCTCTAGAGTAGTCTACACGGACCAACTAGAACTCTTGTCGTTCACCAAGCTAAAGGACTCCTACCTCTAGAGTAGTCTACACAGACCAATTAGAACTCCCGTCGTTCACCAAGAACGGGCAGGAGAGAGTTGTCCTCCCTGTTGGTGTACTAGTCACCAATCTGCTCTCCCACAACGACAACTTCTCAGTTGTTCTCTCCCGTTGGCTATCCCTCCTTTTCAGGTAGGACTTGCCCGAGCTCTCTTGGTTACCACAACCAGAGAGGACAACAATTGTCAGAGGAACTGATTCCCAGTTGTCTGTGTTGTACTCTGGGAAACCCCCAATACCCCTCTATATATAAGAGGGGTTAGGGTCAAGGTTCCCAGTCCCCAGCCAATGCGAGACTAAAGCGGGAGTGGAAAGGATCGGAAGATCTTGAATTTTCGTAACAATTCTGGAAGTTTCACAACTTGTGTCAGTTGAAACGGCCGTCTCGTAAGCCGAGACGGTCGTTTCACACTTTCCCAGTCAGATATGAATTGGCAAATCGTTTCCTAATTAATGTCATACATTAATTTACTTGCACACCAAGTATGTGCAATTGAAACGAGTTTGGGAAAATTCCAGAACTTTCGTTTGTTCCAACCAAGCCGTCTCACACCAGCGAGACGCTCGTCTCACTCACCAGACGGTCATCTGGTGAGTTGAGATGAGCCAGTCGGTTCGATCATATTGAACTGATCGGTTTAAGGGCAAAACTTAGCCAATTCGATCTCCATTAACCTGACCCCCAAACGGCCGTCTCAACTACATGAGACGCCCGTCTGGCTGCCCAAACGACCGTCTCACACAATGAGATGGTCATTTGGCAGACCTGGTCAGCCATTCAAGCAATCAATTGCGTGAATTGAATCCTAAACACTTTAGTAATCAATCCAATTGTCGTTCAAGATCAAACTCCTCTTCTAGATGAGTTCCTATGTGTGTGACCCTATAGGTCCCATGTCACGTTGGCAGCGAATATCCATAACTAGCTTATGACATCACAAGCAAAGAGTGGTGCCTAGTCGCACATCAGTGCTATCCAGTGTTTTGAAAAGCGCCCCAGGCGCCCGCCTAAGCGGCCGCTTGAGCGGCCAGGAGGCTCAACCGCCTGGTTACAGCCTTGAGCGGCCACTCAGGCGGCAGCCCATTAAGCGGCCGCCTAAACCCGCCTGGCCCGCCTGATTCCTTGTTTTGGGCGCCCGCTTTTGGCCGCCTAAATTTTAGGCGCTGGATTTTTGTACAATTGCTTTCTTTTTTCATTTTTTTCTAATCAAATGTTGTTGCTGCTACTATATATTGACTTTCCTAGTATCTATCTATGTGCATGACTGACTGTATTACCATGTCATATAATGTGTAATACTAGAAGTCTGTAATAATGTAATACATTTCTGCTGTACATTGTTTAATATGAAACATTACTGTGTAATACATTGCTGCTGTACATTATTTAATATGAAACATTACTGTATAATACATTTTATAATACAATAATACATACATAAATATCTACTTATCTAATGCAAATTGTATTTCTTTACCTTTCTACCTTATATAACTATAATGTACTAATACTTTCTATAGTGTAATATATATTCTATTGTTTACTGGATATTAATGAAAAACATTATATATATTCTATTTGTTTACTGCATAAGCTACATTAATACATTATATATCTTCTACTGCTTACTGCATTTTAGTATATATAGTTATAAATATATTCACTACAGTAAAAGTAAACAATTTGGGTATTAGTAATACCCAAATACCATATTACAACTGTGTTAAAAACTATCTGGGTGCTTTATTTTGTTGTGTAGGCTGTATAGATAAGTCTAAAACTTCCTTATATATATATTACTTATATACAAACATGTATATCTTTTTATCAAATTCTACGTTGCTAGCACCCTGTGGGTTCCAGCCCTGTGGCTGGCGGTCCTCGTCGAGTCAGGTGGCTCTTCGTAGCCAAGCGATCGTTTTCGCCCTCAAGGTGCTTGACGAGGGGTCTCTGTGCATACATGGGCCTTAGGTGGGATTGGGTTCAGAGGGAGGCTCCTGATCTTCTTCTCATCCTAATCCTTTCTGCTGTTGCGTGAGGTCGAGCTTTGCAGGTTTCTGGCTTCCAGTTGTTTGCCGACCGATGAAGAGGGGCTGGTTCGCTACTTGGATCCCACACATTCAGGGATTGATTCAAATGTCAGTGGGGGAATGGTGGTTGCCTAGCTCAAGGACGTTATTCGGTAGTCAGCTAAAGGATGAACCCTATTTTACTTCTTGTCTCCTCTCCTACAGCTGGGTTAGATCACCTTCAAGGGCATACCTTCGGGTGATTGCTGATATGGTAGAGGTCCTTTTTGGTGTTTAGCCAGAGAGAGACATGGTCTGGAGTAGCTAAGAAGACCAGAGACTTCATAGCTAGTTACAGGAAGGATTGCTAGTTTTTGTTCTATGTCATTTTGCTGTTACTATTTGTGGGTACGCTGAATGCATGTAATAGTTGCTTGTTATAGACTTCTTCTAGTAGGGTTGTCTGGTCCTAGCTTGCTTAGTTGATTAGTTTTCTTAGTCTTGTTTTGGATTAGTTTCTGGAGTGTCCCCCTGCGTGGGGATTTTGACCCTTGTTGAGCTTCTTAGCTCCTGTCTATGTAATGGGGTACCCTGTGCCTAAAGTTTTTGGTATTAATAGTAACACGCTTTTTGACCGACCAAAAAAAAATTATAGAAGAATTTCAGTATCCGCTTTTTCAAAAAGCGCCCGCCTGACGCTCAAGCGGCCACAAGGTGCTCTCCGCACGCCTCCCGCTTCCCGCTTTCTAAAACATTGGTGCTATCCAAGTGAAATGGAAAGTTGGAGAACAATTTCAACCTATAATCTGTGTAAGGTGTTGTAGTGATTGTATAATTTCTGTCACCAATATCCATGATGAACTCGAGGCATGGTTGGTCATCATCTCAACATTCAATCCATGTTTCTTGAACCAAGAGCAGACTGTTTGAGATAATGTGACCTCAATATCATATATTGATTTACATGTGCATGCGCATGCGTTTCTCAGTCTCGCTAATCAAGTGGCCAGGATATCATACTCCCGTGGGAGGGACAAATCCCATATCTATCACTCACAGTCTATCCCCATGTGTCAAATTCACCCAATCATCACCGTCATAACAACCATGTTTCAGGACTGCGTTTGATGATGTCAAAGCGTACCCAACGACATGTGATGAGTGCAGTGATTTCAGGTCTAAGAATCACAATCACCACCTTCACTATGAGAGATGACTGTGACTACAAAACCATGTGTCACTCTCTAGGTGGGTCTGTCCGATACACTGTTCTCTAATATGTATCTGTGTGCTTGGTTTGATATTGCCGTATCATGACTAATGAGATTTAGTCATCAACCAACTCACACTCTGATCTTATGTATTATTGTTGTCCATCAACCTTTCACAATAACAACCGATCATGGACATAATGAGATTATATATATTGACTCTTAACATCTGTATGATCTCATCACAAGGATATGAACTTGACAACAAACGTCATTGAGTAATATAATTCTCTAGACATTCACTCTGTATCCTCATTATCTCATAATTGAGTGAAACAGATGAATTGGAAGCTTGCCTTTATGTATGTTATTATTAATCAAATCCTTTTAGGTAATTATGCCATGTCAATCATCATATGACTGCTCTACGGGCATACCTTATTAACAGCAACCTCCTCTTTTTCTGTTTGGAAGCAACTTCTTACATAAGGTCTGGAAGCTGACGGCCAAGATAGCAGCATCAGGAGCATCTGTCCTTGTAAGCAATGACAAGCAGTAGCAAGGCTAGTGACCCTTGCAACAGAATTAGAAGCGGCTGAAGCAGGGAGGACAAGGTTGGGGGTGACATGGACAATACAGCAGCAACATCAGCAAATGTATATAGGCACCTTGGTAGAGAAGGCGGGATTGTGGAGCTAGGGCCAGCTGGCAGGAGATCATCAGGGAGACTGGGTCCATGTGATGGAGTAGCTAGGAGGCCAGCACAAGGCTCTATTAGGGCCGGCGGTTGCTGGGGCAGTAGCAACGGGGCCTTTGGGATGATGGTGGCGACTTCATATCTGGATGGCAGTATGCATGGTCTGCAGATCTATCAAGCAGGAACTCATATCTCTCCTTTGCCAAGGAGTAGGAGGGTTGCAGGAAGAGAATAACAAAAATAGCAGGCCTGCTGGCAGCCAACCAAGGGGTAGAGGCGGCTGCCCGCTGGCGGAGGTTTCCTCTCTCTTTCTCTGTTCTTTTAGGGTTTCGGTCCCTAGGAGGCAATGAGATTTTTCACATTAGTGAAACCCTACTATATATAGGAGAGGAGGCACACCTACAGTCTTGGATACAAAACCCTGACGGGCCGAAACACTTAAGCCCATTTAAACCATAAACCAACAAACTAATTAACTCTCAGCACTTAGCATGTGCTCTTTGCTGCTGATAATAGATGTTTAGCCATGCATTTCCCCCCTTTTGAAAGTGTTATTGTACCTGCTCTAGTAAACACAAACATGTCATTAATGTGGATGTTGGTCCCTATTTCTCTTGAAAAAAATTGAGAGACATGTAAACAAGCATCAAATGACAATTTCAGACGGAAAATTTGATATTCATTCCTAGATGTATGTCCATGGCATAGATATGATAGACCCTCTCTGCTAGTTATAATAGATGTCTAGCCATGATTTTCCTATTTTGAAAGTGTTATTTTACTTGCTTGAGTAAACACAAACATGCCTTTAATGTGGGCGCTGGCGTTGGTCCCTATTTTTCCTGATAATTTGAGAGAGCTATAAATAAGCATCAAACAATAATTCCAACAGCAAGTATGATTTCCATTCCTAGATGTATATCTACGGCATTAGATATGAACATATGATACATCAGAGGGTTGGAGAGCTGATAAAAGTGGTATGTTGCAATAAATGCACCGTTCATCTTAACATGATCTTTCATTGAATTCTTTGTAATATAAATACTGATCTGAAATGTGGGCATTGTGGGTTGATGGTTAATTTGGAATTTTCATCCACTGTCTCTGCATATGATTACAAATCAGAGATCTTTTTCAGGGAGGCCAAACTAGAACTCTAATATAGGGTGGTGGAGGGGGATATTGGCTTGAAGAAAAATCATGTGGCTCTGGCACTCTTATTGTAATCTGATATTTTTCAAGAATATCTCCATGTGCCAAAAATAAATAAAGGTGATTTAGAATAATTGAATTCAAACAGGGGATTTCTTTTTTCCATTTATTCGTCAGGCGTGGTCTATACTTTGGGGCTTTCCAAGCAATTTCGATGAGTATGGTGAATGGATTTAGGTTCTTCAAAAGTTGCCTTCATGCACTCAATAAGAGGGAGGCAAGAATATTTGCATCTAATTTGGTAATTATGCCTATCAATAAACCGCTAGACACTTGCTTCACTGACCAAATTTTTAGGGGCAATGGGAAAAGTTATGATGTTAGATTTACTTTGTTGGTGTTCGCTAACTTTTAAAATTGAAACTTCCGCTTTACCCACCAATTTCTTACCGGCAGTGGAAGAAGGTTATGGTTGCTTTCTTACTGTTTCCTGGTTTTCATGGATTGTTCCTTGCAGACAGAAAAGGTTGATCTGGAGAATACTTTTGTTGATGAGAGCAAAAGACTTTCTAATGATTATGCTTGGTCTTCCAGGA
The DNA here is from genome assembly GCA_963693085.1 of Alisma plantago-aquatica. Classification (NCBI taxonomy): domain Eukaryota; kingdom Viridiplantae; phylum Streptophyta; class Magnoliopsida; order Alismatales; family Alismataceae; genus Alisma; species Alisma plantago-aquatica. The sequence continues at coordinate 491,620,865 of OY856411.1, read as the reverse complement.
CGAGGCCTGATAAATACCAGGGTATGTCTCCTTTTAGAGTCTGGCTTTGTCGTCAATATGACTATACAATAATTCATCAAAACAGGTTATTTCTCCCTGTCAGTCGCTGCATAGAGAGTGCAGCTTTTGCTATAATTGCTTGATACTTCTTCTCTTTGCTTTAGTGTTGAAGATAGTCATTCACAGTATTTGTACAATTTTCCTTGTCTTTACGCCGTAGTTCATCAACCATGCATGTCCTTGTTTGGCATTGTTTATGCTATACATTAACTGACTGCCTTTGTCTTTCTTGCTAAACTATTGGTTGGTTAATCTTGTGACCAAAGGTACACCAGTACACGTGACATACTCTCCCTCCACTGCAGAAACTATATCACCTTATTTTACTGACTATCTGGAAGAAAACTGACAGCTCAGATATCTCCGGCTGCACGCCTATATACTCACCTTAAGTTTATAAATCATTTACAATATAATCTCTTTATGAGATCTATGAAATTGAGTAGAGATGAATACTAACATATTCCACACGACTCCCCCATATTTTAGCCAATTTTTTATGCTCGGTTCTTTTAGATAATACATTACAAAGCTCAAACTAAATCGTTGCCTAACTGTTACACATTACCTCATAGGGTATCCCAACTTTTTTCAGAAAATGCTGACCGATTTATATATTGTTGTTCAAGTATTGTGCTATGTTGTGAACCCCACACACTAATTGTAAATGTTAAATACCCACTTATCCAGTGACGTGTGACCCATCCAATATGTTCAGATTTGGTTGGAATGAAAGGAAAGAGAAAGATGAAAAGAAAGCTCGGCTAGGATTGGACACATCACTGCCTCCTTTCATCAGCAGCAACCAATTACGACTAGCACTGCCGTGATCTACAGTTGGGGCTGCACAGCTGCTGCAACAATATTCTCCCATGGCCACTCCATGCCCACCCATGAACTCAGTGACACTGTAAGCTACACCACGGGTCGCAGACTCTCCCCTTAAAATTGCCATTACTGTTATTTCTGTCCGTTCTGCAGCAACAAGCAACACACAAATAAGGTCATAGAGATGTAGTAGCAATATTCATCCACTGCGAGTCTGTGCTGCTGCCTAGTCCTCTCCATGCACTTGCTCCTCTTTCTTGTAGGCTTCATCAATAATGGATAGACACAACAATGACCCATAGTGGCGTTGATGAACCCACCACTACATGGAGGAACGTGCATGATCTCGTATGACGCTATGCATTGGATCTGATCTAGGTGGATGCCAATGTCGGCCTAGGCAGAGAGAGATGTGGTGGGAAGGTTGAATGACGCTGGTTTTGGCCCCTACTGATTGTGGGATCATTGGAACTTGTGGTCTTGTGAGGTTTTCTTTATACCTCGTATCCGTGACCTCGATTTGCTCTAGATTTTGTTTCATCTTTTTTGGTTGTCTTCCAAAGATATGCAAGGAATTTCGCGTGGGATTGGTTTCCCATTTGGTGTCCTATAATGGCAACAAAACACAACCTCTCTATTTGCAAGGTGTAGCTATCAAGCATACTAACAATTACAAGACCCTTGTTAAGTTTGGTGAAGAAAAGGATATTAAGGGCTTGTTTGTTGTGAGGGCTACTTTGATGGCTTATGCAAGTCAAAGAAGGGCAGGTTGTGCACTAGTTCAGACTAACAATATAGAATCAGATAAAGTTAGAGGAGGAAGACATAGGTCTAACTTGGGGTCAGTTGATAAGAAGAAATTTGGGGTCATAAATTTTATGGCTATGACGTAAGACAGCTGAATGAAAAGAAGGATCCATGTATCCAACCCAAAGATGGTGCAACTGAGGCGTAGGTGATGACGATCAAGGGTTTGAATGGCTGTTTTTGTTTAACATATCCTTGTTTGAGTTTAGTAAAGAGCTAAATAAGGGGTTTGTTTGGTTGGATGTACTGCACCAGAAACCCACACACATCAAGATGAAGCTATGTCATGCATGCCTAACTTGCCACAGAAGTTTCGGATTCTCTTCCAAATCAAGGTCACTAAAAAGAGCCTTGCAATGTAATCTTTAAATTACAATAGGGGTTAAATATCCTATAGGAGAGTACATCTTCGAAAAAGCAAAGTTCACTTGTGTGTTCTCTCATGAAACATGGCTTGACAACAATTTGTAGCATGGTTGTAAGAGTACACAAACAAGAATTGATACAGAGTGTCCAAACCAAAGAAGGGCTTTTACCCGCTTGATTTCCTTGGCAATATGTGTCATGATTTTGAATCCTGATTTAGAATATGATATACTACCACTTTCTATAACTCGATTAACACTGACTAA